>JBBPCY010000109.1:28019532-28034856 GCA_037974405.1 Brachyalestes nurse
GATCTGAAATAACTCCAGATCCTTGGGAAGTTTCATTCCATTTGCATTAACACAGCTAAAATGGTCAAAAAAAAGAGAGTGAAGTGGACAAAAATGGCCCAGAGGAGGCCCAGAGGGTTAAGTTAATAGGTTCATGCCTCCTGGAGCTGCTACTCCTTGCTAAAAGAGTGCCTTACAAACCTGTTGAACTGTTTAAACAGTTTTATTCTGCTGCTTAAAGCAAAAAGATGATCAGATCCCATTTAGACCTGGAAATTTCATTTGACTAATGTCAGGATTGTATCCTGATCAGATTTTAGCATGCTTTTTCAATTAGTAATCAAATGCATCAATGGTCACTGAAACTTGATCACTATGCAGTGAGTTATATGCAAATCAGCTTGTATACAAGTGATTTACAAGTGATTGTATACAAGTGGTGCAGCTGGAAACTGTTTAAGGGGGGACCTTTTTCACTGCAAGTGAAAAGGGAGCTTTTGATTTGAGCAAGCCCTGAAGCTCCAGGTGAGAGGCGCAATATGGCAGATAAACAGCATGTGGATTATAGGGCGTAAAATATGCATTCTTGTGCAATTTTTTATTTTTAGCGAATGTAATTTCTCCAGAATACTTTCATATACAGTAATAATATACTTGTTTTTTAGTTCGTGGTCATCTGATTGTGATATATGTATGATTCTGTATATCAACGGTATCAAACGGAACTAAGATAAAGGCTAAATAATTGGAAAAGCATGTTTTATGTCAGCATTACGAAGAAACATGCATGTGTTTAGACTTTAGCGGTTAGCTTTAGCATTTAACCCGACAGAGTGGATACTTTAGCAAAAAATAGAGAAGTAAGACAAATAGACAAGTTAGACAAGTAATAATGATAATACAACTTTATTTTATACAGCAGATACTATGGATCGGAGTGCAGCTCAGAGTACTTCACATGGACTCCATTCCAATATAGAACAGCAAACCATACAAAAAAAGTACAAAAAAACAAAACAAAAAACAGTGTAAACACACACACACACACCATTCACCTGCCGCTGTGTCCCAATACTTTTGTCCAGTGACCTTCTGAGGTGCATCTCGGCGGGGAATTTTAATTAAAAGAGGCGAATACTGGTTTACCTTTACCTTTAAGGGAAATGCATTAAACTGACTTTAATATGAAATTAAAGTGTTCTGGGAGCGTATCTGGGGCATATTTAGGGTTTACACTGTAAAAATAGTTTTTTAGCATTTTTAGGCATTTCTTTACCAAAACACAACGCGGTTTTTCACCATACGCGGGGGCTCTTGGAACGTAACTGTAATTTTGAAAGATACCTTGATAACATTTTTCGGTCATACCGCCCAGCTCTAACGCAGCCCCAAAAAGAGGTTGTTACAGAATTATTGTCTTCTTCGCCATCATAAACCACGTGTTAAAATATGATGAAATGGAACGGTGATAAACAACAAATAAACTAAACAGGCACTGTGTCTCAATACTGTCTCATGTAATTGGGCTTCATAATTAAAATTAAAGTTAAAATTAAAAGGAGAAACTTACATCTAGAGATAAACTAGGGAGCAGCACTACAAACATTAAGGAGGCTTTTCTGGAAGCAGAACAGAGGGGACACAGTAAATGGAAGGATTTTAGTTGTGGAATGCATTTTGAGGAAACAGGTGCATTTATACTGCTATAACATGCGTCTCATACCACCTTCTTAACTGGTTTGAGCAATCAAATCTGTGTGTGTTTTAAATGCACCTTTGGTTGTGCTTACTGTTGGTTGCCTTGAGAATGGTCACATTCGTGCTTGAGTGACTGAAGTCGAATGATTTCGAGTGAGAAAGATAAACATAAGTGATCAATGTTGTAACAGTAATAAACTTGGGTCTTTGAATTTGAGGAAACTGAGCCTGAAAAGTCGCTGAAAAGAACTGGGAACCTTGATTGTATACTATTATTTCTAAGAAGCGAGAAGCACCCAACAAATGACACATATCGACGTTAAGTTCATTCTTTGGCTCAACACTAGGGTAATATGTGTCAGTAGGGTAAAATGTGGCAGTATGAATCTTTCTAAAAGCTGAAACATGGTTCATTGGTAATTACACACAATGGCAACTACTGGAAGTCAAACATGCAGTATGAAATCTTGAATTTAAATTCCTGGTGACCGTTAATCTGATTTGAATGCAGGTGCCATGTCCACTGTTAATGCCTATGTCCACACAACATAAAGTGCATGAATTCAAGTATACACCGAACTAAATTCTGTGTAAATGCGTTTGAATGTAATTTGAATGCAGGTGCCTTTACAATGGGACTTGTTCGGCAGTGCCAGACTATATATGGACGGGACAAAATCTGTATGCCGCCTCGACTTCCCCCGGAATGGGTCACCACTCTGTTCTTCATCATCATGGGCATCATCTCGCTCTCAGTCACGTGTGCCCTGCTAGTTCTGTCACACTGGCATCAGGAAACAACAAAGTACGCTCGCTGGATCGCTTTCACAGGAAGTAAGTAGCACTTGTAGTGTAATTTAGTTTATTCTCATTAAAAAGAGTTAAGGCTGTTTCTAATTGCCTTGTCTTTTCCTCTGGTAGTGGTCTTCTTTTGCATGGCTGCCCTCATATTTCCAACTGGATTCTACATCAGTGAAGTCGGAGGACAACCTTACAAGTTACCGAACAACACGGTTGTGGGATCATCTTATGTACTTTTTGTCTTATCGATATTTTTCACAATTGTCGGACTGTTGTTTGCTGGAAAAGTTTGCCTGCCTGGCTGAGACATCTCCACCACTGATGTGCTTCAGTGCAAGAACTTTACAAACCACTTGTGGTCCTGTTTTTCAGTGACAAGATGGTGTTCTTAGGTGGCAAATTTACCCTGAGAAGAGATTATACAGGCTTCACCCTTCACACATGGCTTCACACTTTCAAAACACAGAGTGATCAGCTCTTCACATGACCCTCGTCTTGAGAAGAGGGCTGGTTTGACAGATGCCCTTTCTGTCAGTATTATAACTCTGTGAGTGTTATTTAAGCTGCAGAGTTCTTTAAAATGTGAAATGTCACAAAGGTTGGTAACCCTAGCTGAGAAAGTTAGGTTTGAGTCCAGTGTTAATTGTGGGCTTCACTGGGTCTATTAAAGCTCAGTTTTGATGGTTTGGAATTTTGTTTACTGACGTGACTCAATTAATGACAAAAGGGCACCTCACAGTCAGATGTTCTCCATCTGTGTCTGCCACATGAAGCAAATTTGATCTCACTCGTACTCTGAAGGTGACAAAAACTGTTCTTTGTCAGATGCCATAAAAGAACTATTATTGTTTCTCTAAAGAACATTCAATTACTAGTGAAACATGAAGCAAAATGTTCTACCACATTCTACAGTCGCGTATTACCCTGGGAAATCCTTTTATCACATTTAATAAGAGCCATATTTAATTGCCGTTGTAGGTAATTGCCATTAAGGTCTATTTGCAGGCTACAGGTTGGTGGACATGTCTTTAAGTCCGTATGTAGAATACGTGTTCCTCTTCATACACTTGGGCTTTCATCCACAACCATCAGGCTGTTCAGTATTTGCTGAGAAACTGTGAAGCCTCTTGCCTTGTTGCAAGGCCTGAGATCACAACGTCGGAAGTATGTGTTGGGCTTTACAAAGTGAAGGGTGTGTTTTATTATATCTCAGGCACTCAGCTAAACATAATAACCTTAGCATGTTATGTTTGTGTTCCATTCCTGAGGAACATCTTCCCTTGTATAAGCCCTCTACCCTTTACAATGGATTGTTCTAAATGAGATAGTAGTATGATGAACCCCCATATAATGTAAAAGTTCTGGAAAAGCCACTTAACCTGCTTTTGAAATTTAACGTCTTCTGAATGTCTTTAAAAGATTCTTCATACTCATAGGTTTCTCTTTTCAAACATGGTTCTCTGAGGAACCAGAAGTTGTTCTTCTATGGCATCACTGTGTGGGGAAGAGGATGGTATTTGAATCATTTTTTGCTTTGTAAATACACATTTTAAATTAACAGTATTTGAATACCCCAATGTGAAAGTTTTATCCAGTTTTGATTGAAAAATGGATGGTTTAATGTATGCTGCTTGCAGCGTGCAGTTGATCCATACCTGATGGTTTGTTTGATTTAGTAATTTATCTTTGTGGTTTAGGTGGTTTAAAACACTATTCTCCAACCTGCAGAACATACACTGTACAAATTTTCAGCATTTTGTTTCTAAATACAGCAATGCTTAGATGTCACTGGTTTGCTTAACAAGAGATGTGATGTCAGCAGCTCGTGTCCTGATATTCTTGTTACTGTGTCACATGAACATTAAAACCTTTTTTTTGTTTGATCAGACAAAATAAACTAATGAATGTCCATATGATTGAATAACCATGCCAATGTATAATCACTCCACTCGGTTATGTTATGAAAGTCCCCTGATGTTGCTGAAAAATCCTCAATTAATTAAATGTCAAATCAGTACAGAGAGTACACTTGCCAGCACTATAGCAGTGGAGTCCGCAGTCAGCTTATTTTTGTTTCTGTTGTCTTTTGTATTGCTTGGTTTATATTTCATTTTTGTCAGAACAAAGCCTCGTCATTTACAGCAGAAGGAAAAATGTTATAACTTATAATGTAAAAAGTTGTTTTTTGTTTTTTTGAAGCATTTCTATTTCTCCATTCATAAATTATCACAGAAGTGCAACGGGTGTTTGCAAATTGTGTAAAAACATTGGGGGTGGGGGGGTTATGAAAATGGAGATACAACCATGATGATTTCTTGTTAATGCACATAATCTGTCAGAATTTGTAGAAATGCACCGATACTGATTGTAAAATAAGATATGTTGTGCATTGTTTAACGTTCACCATCTTCTAGATTGTTTATTTAAATGGACAGGAATGATACAAAGCGTAGCGTAGTATCGTTTCCTGTAGTTTAATAACTGATTAGAAGGCACTATGTTGTGCATTGTGTGTTAGGATAGTGGAGATAATTACAAACTGCCATGGATAAACTGTATTTTCAGCTTATGTTATTTAAAACGTTAGGGTTAAGATGTCTGTGTAGATATCTGAAATTTTGTTCTATAGGTGAGAATTTCCTAAAGAATCAATTGTTTTAGTTACTTATGTGATTACAATTGCATTGTGGCATTAGAAAGTCATTATTTAAGGGGCAATTTCTTTTGACAGAAGGGTAAAAGCAGAGAAACTTTAATATTGCTTGAACAGCTGAGAATGTGTCTGTTCCTGCTGTACTTGAAATGTCTTGGCAAGCAGAGATACCAGTGTTATCCACCTCCTCAAAGACGAAACCTTAGTCTGTTATTTATAGCTTATCTCCTGAGCCACTTTCAGTTTTTATCCATCTCATTGTGAGCTTCATCCCTGTACACATCCATCTCCTGTTTCCTTAGCAACGGTCAGTATTTTGAGAAAAATGAGGGAATTATCTTTTGGTAAGATCTGTTGATCAGCAGTATTTACAGGATTTTGTATTTTTTTTGTAGAGGAAAACACAAGCAACATGTCTGAGAACAAGGCTGAGACAAATAAATTGATGTAAAACTGCTATAATTTTAAGACTATAATTTTCTTGATTACTCTTGGATAAGGATGCCCACCTTTGCATTTTTACATGAACAGCTGAGCAAACGTCAGTGACCTCCTAATACTGATTATATGCAGACAGCACTCTATAGGCCTGTTGTAAAGTGATAAACCATAAGAGGCCAGGCAGCAAAGTATACATACCTTTTTCCTCACTGAGTTTGAATTTAAAAAGGCTCCCTCCAGAAATCAGAATTTCATAATAACATAATGCATTATACAGGGTTTAATGAATCATTCGAAATTTTGGCCGGTATGGCAGTGTTTAAGGCACAGACATTTAAAGCTTAGACATTAAAATGACGTATAACAAGTGATAGACTGGTAATATCGAGAGAGAAATGCCAGGTTTTGTGAGGTGTTCCCAGTGTGCACTGGTTAGTACCTACCATTAGTGGTCCAATAAAGGACAACTGGTGAATATCAAGACTCAATGATGGGTGTGGGGACCTAGCCTGGGTCCTGGCATTTATATAGATATTACTTTGACATGCACCACCTCTTTCAGCAGTCCTGTAACACCACAAAAAAACAGTTTAGGAAGCTTGAAGAAATTATAGAGTTTTGTCTTGACCTCCAAAAAATACCCAGATCTCAGTCTGATCAAGCATGTTGGGATGAGCTGGATAAACTAGTTTGATTTACCAGTCTTTAGAGGCACTTTAAAGCAGCAGCCCCAACCTTTTTTTTGCACCACAACCCAGTTTCATGTAAAACAACATCTTCATGGACCGGTATAGATACAGCTAAAAACAAAATGCGTTTGATGACAATTCTCACGATGGAGTGAGAAGAGCCCCTTCATGTCAGGGTCATGAATTCTGTTCTGTATTGTTAAGCGTCGCAGTCATTGATTGTGCCTTTTGACCACAATCCCCAATCCTGTTTACTGATGTCCTATGTACAGATCTAACTGCAGATGCCTGTAGCCATTTTGACAGAAGTTCTTGACATCTGTGCCACAATAGTGAACCCTCTTCAAGGTCACTTAAATCTTTTCCTCTTGCAATCTTGATTCAAATTTGCTGTGCTTGCTCAGCGTTTCTATAAAAGCCACAGAACATGGTAGGAGGTTAATTGCATAATTGCATCCTGCAGTACTCCTGTCTGGAAACATCTGCATTTAATGTTTTTCCACTGTTTATTCAGGTTTTTCCTTCAATTTGTCAGGCAACTGTTTTTATAAACAGTGCTGTCATCTGCAGAGGATAGCCTTATCATTATAATGCCATTAAGCTACATTTGTATAAACAGTATCCGATTTGTGGCCATTCAACGTTAGTCAGATATGACTTTATGTGGGGGTTTTTTTCCCACTGTGCATGAAAATGCCATCTCCCCATGTTCATGGCTTAGCAGCAAGAACTAACTTGAAATTTCTGCTAACAAGAGCTGCAGAAATTCTAAAGCATATGGCCTAATGAGAGCTGATGATCTCTGAAGTCTGAGTAGCTATTTTCTAGGGCTGTAACGATATACGATACAAAACTGAAATCACGACACTCGGGTCCACGAACCCGTGTGGCAGTGTGAAAAGGCAGGATCGCAACACACCCCTTCCAACTCCCAGAGTAATCCTTCCCATCCAGATCCAATGCTACCACATCTCTAACTGTTCCCCCTCCGCTAGCGGGGTTGGACCGGTATACAGTTCCCGCCCAGAAACATACATTTTTTGCTGTAATAAGAGGATTTTCACGTCAATTTCTTTTCTTTAACCAATAGCTGAGTGTCTTAGGGTGTCAAAGAGCCCTCCCACAAGTTTAAAAACACACAAGCACGGGCGGACTTCTTTGTTTGCTGAACATGGAAGTTATTACACTGGGCTTAAAAGTGTCTATAAGCTGTCTGGGTTGTGATAAAACTGCTTTGTGATAAAACTGTTTGTGTGTAATTGTTTTATTGTGTTTTGAGCGAGTTTTGTGGGGTCTGGACAGCTGGGCGGAGCATTTTTTTTGTTTGAACGGAGCGGTGAACCAAGAGAGGTGTGTCTCTCCAAACAAAATGGCGTCTCAGAATCCCCCACCCCCTCCAAAAGAATCGCGATACGAACCGAATTGTGGGTCAAAAATCGTGATATGATCCGAATCGTGGGTTTGATGTGTTGTTACAGCCTTACTATTTTCTTTATTTGTTGCCATTATCGTGCATTATGCATGTGGATCATACACATGACGGTTTGTGTTTATTCAGGTTGTTCCGGGGTTGGTTCACACTTCAGACAGACAGCAAAAAATGAAACTTTGGTAACCTACAGCAAGAAACCACACCATACTCTAACTGAATCATTTAAACTTTTCAAACCAAGTAAACCAATTGCTCTAATCTGATCTGAAATTTTGAAACCTGTGTTTCGTAAGTGAGATGCTAATCGTATCAGGGAGCGATGGACTATACTACTAATGTTCCTTTCAATTAATCGTGGTACACTCCATTCAAATAATGGGGGGTGTCCCCTTCAATATTCGGTGTAGAGTTAAGGGACTTAAGGGATTCACAAAATAAAGCAAAATACTCTTGTCTGGTGAAACCAAAATAGAACTTTTTGGCCTGAACTCCAAGCATCATGTCCGGAGAAAAACAGGTACTGCTCATCACCTGGCTAACGCCATCCCTACTGTGAAGCATGGTGGTGGCATCATCATTCTGTGGGGATGTTTTTCTGCAGTTGGAACTAGATGACTAGTCCGCATAAAGGGGAATGATGACAGCAGCCAAAAATAGAAAGATTCTTCAACAAAACCTACTCCAAAGTGCCCTGGAACCCAGACCAGGATAATGATTTATCTTCCAACACGACTACAACCTGAAGCCCTCAGCCAAGATACCAAAGCAGTCAAGTCACATGCAGTCTGTGAATGTGCTTAAGTCTCCCAGGGAGAGTCTGGACTTCAATTCAATAGAACTTTCTAATCTTTCTAAAAAGTTGATTTTGCCTTGTCATTACGGGGTACTGTACATAGATCTTTAAGGGGAAAAAACTATACTGAAATCTATTTTAGAAGATGATTTGAGTATAGGCATGTGAATACTTTCTGGTGGCATTGGAAGCTGTTAATCACATTTTGAACACTAACAGTACTGTACTGCATATACACAGAGTACAATTATTATTTTTATCCTGATCCCTTTCAAAGCGTGTTAATTGAAGGAATATTGTTATATACATATAGATGATAGCTATATAGAATATGTTCTGTTGTTATTGTTGTTGTTGTTGTTGTGATTTGAAGTGCTGAAGGTAAGAATGTTTTTATAACAGTCCTGTTATAATATATCCTTGATGCTAATAATTCCTATAAAACACTCATCAAAGGATGGGTCAGGTGTTACGAGTTGCTGCACACCCGCTAAAATTTGGAGTGAAATCTTCATCACCGTACCAACTAATTCTAATGCTGATACTTACACCATTCTTTTAAAAATTTTGCTAATAAAATTAATTCTTTTTTTATTTCTGTCTCACTGGGGGTAAATGATCTGACAGACCATTCAGTGCGACATATACCTCTGCGTGAGAAGCAGAACGAGAGAAAAAGGAAAAGTGTCTCTCATCACTTGTTGAATACAAAATAAGGACGGGTGGTGACGATATGTGCAAACTGGCAGAGGAGAAAGAAGAAAACATCTGGTTACGTTTTATTCCACTTCTGGTGCTGTGCTGGTAGTTTAAATCCAAATATGTTTCTGGCAACAGCACAGACATCAATCTGAAAAGGAGTTGGCAGCGGTGGGATTCGAACCCACGCCATCGAAATGACTGGAGCCTAAATCCAGCGCCTTAGACCACTCGGCCACGCTACCGCGACGGCTAGGTTTCTCAATTTCAGCTTAAAAACTTTCATATAACGTTCCACGCACAGCGATTCATTTATCACTGTTTGGTTATCATACTTTAGATCTGGAATGGAGCGTTATTGTTCACATTTGATTGTTTTTTTTAATTTTCAGCTGTCTTTCCATAAGAAGCGTCGTTGCGCTGTAACGACGCTTCTTATTGAAAGACAGCCTTAGCTGACTGGCTAACCATAGCGTTCAAAACATGTGAGCTCTGAAGGCTAATGTATGTGTTTGTGAAATGTTATGTTTGAGGGGGAATGTTAATTTCATTGTTTGAAACAAGTTCAACACTTCTCAAGAAGAGCCCTGTCGTGCAGCACGCTAGCTGTAGCTCCTTTTGGTGTATTGTGCACGCGATGAGCAGGTTCTGTATACAGTACTCGTGTTGTGGTGGGGGTGTGTGCTACGTGCTCTCCGTGCACTGCACGCATGGCGCTGTACCGAGCACGGGCTGTACTTCACACACATCTCGACCTCAAAAACATCTCACTGAGCTCACTGGGACCTCTGGAGGACACTGTTGATACACTATATGGACAAAAGTATTGGGACGCCTGGTCATCACACCAACAGGGACTTTAGTGACAATACCTTTAAATACACAGACTTCAATATGGAGTTGGCCCCCCTTTGCAGCTAGAACAGCTTCCACTTTTCTTGGAAGGCTTGTTTTATGCGGAGAATTTGTGCCCATTCATTCTGTATAGCATTTATGAGCGCAGGTACTGATGTTGGACGAGAGGACCTGGGTCGCAATCTCCATTTAATCACAAAGGTGTTGGATGGGGTTGAGGTCAGGGCTCTGTGTGGGCCAATCAAGTTCTTCCATACTGAGCTCATCCAACCATGTCTTTATGGACCTTGCTTTGTGCACTGGAGAACAGTCATGCTGGAACATAATCTGTGTCCACTAAGTTGGAAGCATGGCGTAGTCCAAAATGTCTTGGAATGCTGAAGCATTAAGATTAAACCCTTCATTGAAAGTAAAGGGCCTAGCTCAAACCTTGAATAACAGATGTGTTCCCAATACCTTTGTCCACATAATGTACCACCAACCTATCATGCGAATCAGTGCAGTTGGTATTAGAAAAGAACGCAGCGTGCACTATACATTAGAGGTGTCTCTCTGACAAGTCTGAAGTTCCCCGTAGTTTAATAAACACGCATGAACGTTATTTGAGAGTGAAATGTCACGGTATATTGTTTTTTGTTTACATTTCTTTGAACGCTAATTTAGAGGTGTCTCTCTCAGAAGTCTGAAGCTCCCCGTAGTTTAATAAACACGCATGAACGTTATTTGAGAGTGAAATGTCACAGTATATTGTTTTTTTGTTTACATTTCTTTAAACGCTCCAGTAAATCATATGGTTTTGTTCCTCTAGGGGCGCAAACACGGCCGATGTGCTGTGACTGCAGTGTAATGTTTCTTGCCCCCTCCCAGTTCTGTGTGCGCTCAAAAAGAGGAGCTGCCAGTCTGGGCTGCTGGTGGGAGGAGGACACGTTGCACCCTTCACTGGGACGTGAGCTGTTTCAGGGATAGTCAGGCACTGCATCTGAAATTTCCCTCAAAACAACACGCCCAGTTCAACCGTCGTCGTGTAGAGCTGGAGACGAGAGAATCCAGAGGAAAGTCCATATGACTTCCTGAGGAGCAGCCCGGATTAATAGAAACGAAAGGTGTGTGTCTGTGTGTAGTTGCTGTTTACTTTTGATTGCTGGCACGCTGTGTGCAGTCCCTCGCTTCCTTTGCTGTGTTGTTACCTTGGACTGTTTGAACAGCCTTCCAGGACTGACTTACACAGGTGCTGGTGACATCTAACTCTGCTGAAGTGTTGCTTGCTGAATTGCTAACTCTAGTGGAATTCAGGTCTGCAGGGGCTTTTAAGCTCCCAGTGAATGTGCTGGCTAAGGTTGCTAACAGTCGAGGCTAAGCTAAGCCTGAAAAGTGTCTTTTGAAGCGAAGAATGTTATCTGACACAGCAGCTACCGAGAGTGATTTTGCTGATGTGCTTATGTGGCCTCGTTTGATTATTTTGACGTGCTAATGAATGGGTTCCAACTGTCTCAGCACTTACAGGCTGTAAACTCATCAGCACCATGGCTGACGACGAGCTGATGTTCAGTATGGAGGAGGTGGGCAGCCTCAAGAGGAGTGTTGGCAGCAGGGCTGTGCATTTTGGAAACGGCAGCTCGATTGACGACGAGGAGGATGACTTCTACATCTGTCCCATCACTGATGACCCAATCAGCCCTGCTAAGGAGATCTGCAATTACCTGCAGAGTAAAGCCCACAGCAAGCAGCTCTCTAATTCCCTGCCCAAAAACTCCTTCACCTACAAGGTGAGTGACGTTTTGAGGCCGTGTCCTTATTAGTGATAACCAAGTGGATACTTTATTGCGAGTGGAAAGTATTTCAGCAGCTGCATAATGTTTCAAACAACACCTTTGCAAATGGTTGGTTTCTCTTGTACAATCTTCTTTCCATATATGGAGAAGGAGGCCTGTCTGCTTAGAGGGTGATCAGCAGCTGCTTCACTAAAACTCTTTTAAAGAACAGGAAGCAATGACACAGTGTTGTCTTTATGGCTATATCAAACTTTCAAGTCTGTGATACTGGATGCATGTCAAGACCTATGGGGCCCTGTCCTGTTAATTCATTTGGCTTTTTATTTGGGTGCTTCTTAAGCATGCTTATGCTGTGAAGGCTGATGCATGCAACCCATATCTTTCCACACTGTTTTGGTCCACTTTTGTAGATTTAAGCCATAATGTAAAGTAGGAGTAAATATGATTTCAGCATTAATGTCTGCTGTCCAAAAAGAGCCACTGTAAAGTTTATGTCAGTCTAACTGTCAACTTTGTCTGCCCTCCCTCCTCCTTCCCATCCATTTAGAACAAAAATGAAACAGAGCCTGAAGTGCGATCGGTCAGGTTTGGTTCTTTAACTGAGAAAGGTCGGGTATGTTCCACTTTTAAGTTTCAATCTTCTTGCGCCCTGTGCTATTTACTTCTTTACCTCTCCTTCCTTATTATCCATTCTTACTGTGGCTTTTCATAGTCTGGTATGCATGCCTTTCCTTCACAATAGGAGACCCCCCCCTTTCTCTCTTGTTTTTGTGGCTTACTCCCTGAAAACAACCAAAATTAACTTGCATGAACTGACATGAATTATTAAAAGGTCTATGCATCTTTAGTAATTATATATGAGTAATACATTTTAATAGTTTACTACTTGTAGCTTAGCAATACATGTTTAAAAGCAGTATAATGTTCAGATTCTGTAAATGTAGTTTAGAAGTAGCTATATAAAAGGTATTGTAATTGTAGCGACAGATCTTGTAAAGATTTTTCATAGTTACAGATTTATGAAGATTCTGCAGTTGTAGCTTAACAGATTAATGAAGATATTGTATCTTGATAATAGTAATGCAAATGTAACTTTGCAATACATTTATAACTATATTGTAAATTAAGCTTAGTAACTGCTTTATAACTATACTGTAAAGACCCTTGTAGCCACAGATTAATGCAACAGGGCAGCACCTTTATCAGTTGACAGCTACCTCATGGTTATGTTAAGCTGTGCCTAATGACGTGTATGCGAATTCGCATATGACTTGTTGATGTGATCTTGTGGTTCCTAGATCGAGTTCTCTGTGTTTAGGGGGCACATGTACGTCTACACGTACTCCCTGTTAATCCAAGATGTGTCAAATGGCTAAATATAGGCTTCACGGCTACTAAGGCATGCCAGCTAGTTCTATGAGGTTGTGTTACATACAAAATTATCCAGTAGATCTACATTACCCGTGATACTTGTACATTACAGTTCGTTTGAAAAGCCATCTTATGTGTTGGGTATGCAGCATAACACCGGTCACATGTGACTATCACTGTCACACATTGTTGCTTTTGCCAAGAAGTCAGTGATTCGTGTTTGTGTAATGCTATGATTGTTGATAGGCCAGCCTATAATATTCAACATTTACAATTTCTGATACTTTCACATACAGATATTCTGGAACAGTTACACGTTGGAGAATGTGGTGGGTTAGTTTGCTCCGTTAATTATAACACTGAGATGGGAGATTTTGGGTGGGAACACTATCTGTAGTTACACTACCCTCGTAGCTCCACTACAAAACTAATAAAGCATCCTTTAGACACAAATGCAATTCCAATTAGCTAGACTTGCGGAAATTTTGAGTTGAGCTAATTTGGTAACTGAAGATGTTTTTGCCCAGTCATTTCACTTTTGATTTTATCTTTTCTCCTTGCATCTTTTATCGTTTTATTTCTCTTACATTGTACCATACCTCACTTGTTGCTTGTCTAGCCTCTGTGCTCCCCTCTGTTTTCATCCTGTTGTATTTATGTGCATTTGCTATTTTAATCATACACAGGAAAGGGAAGGACATCAATCACCATCAGTCCAGATGTAGTGGTATGGGAGTTCTTGTGTGGGAGTTTTGGGTTTTGCAAGGAATAACAGCCTCTTGTATTTCTCTCTGCCATAGGCCACTTGGAAACATGCTATTGAAAAAGCAAAAGCTATGCCAGACCCCTGGGCTGAGTTCCATTTGGAAGATGTAGAGACCGAGCCCTGCATTAGATACAGGTTTGTAGCTGAGTCTTGCTTTTCCTGTCCTAGGTGAATTAAAACAGGCTATACTGGTTTCCAGTTCAGGCCCCAATAGGGACGTATTTCAGCCCATTATCTTCATCTGTAACAAAATGCTGTTATTTATTAGTGGAGTATATTATTTTATAATGTATTTGCTGTGGTAATATAAGCAATTGCAATGATTTTTACAAGAGCCATGTGCTGATTCCAGTCTTTGCAGAGAACTGTCTGAATTTTTATCTAATTTGGAATCCGAATAGGTGACAATTTTTTCAGATTGTTCAGTCACAATTCCAGATTCACTTTCTAAATAATTTTGGACAAGTGTGTCTCTGTTCTAATGCATAACAGAGATATTGGGTACCGCTTCCAGTGAGACTTGTGGATTTATGTTCTTTAATGTGCTAATTTTAAAAATGGCTGTAACTTAATTCCTGTCCAGTCTTGATGTACAACCAATGGCTGTGTGCCACTGCCGACACTAGCAGGGGCTGTGCTTGTAATGGAATTCACCACATGGTACAGAGTGTTCTGGGCTAAGAGAAGGAGCGTGCAGGCTTCACTTGTGTAAATAAAAGCCTCAAGCTAGCAGGGTTGTGCCTGTCTTTCCTATTCTAACCCAGCCCCCCATCCTCTCCTCAGAGGCTGCCTTTGAGCATGACAATAGATCTAATCCTTGCTTGCAAGGGTTTCTTGGCCAAAGAATGTGTATTGTCTGTGTAATTTAGTCGAGCCTGAGCTTTGGCAGGAAAAAGTGGAAAAAATAATTTCATTCAAATCTGCTAGCAAGTCCTTGAGCTACAGGATATGGACACCTTTTATTACAGCACTTTGTATTACCTTTTATTACCCTGTATTACGCTTTGTAACCAGTTATTATAGCTGTGAAACTTAAACAGTTTTAGTTTTGTTTACATTTTACATGATGAGTTTTTGGTTTAGTTTTCATTAGGGCTGAGCAATTAATCAAAATCGTATTGAAATCGCAATGTGAATATGCGCAATTTCTAAATCGCCTTACAGCACGATTTTTTGCGCGCTCCTGACTTTTCCCGCGGCATGCTATTTGAACCAATCACAACGCAGCGCGCCTAAACAGAGCGTGAGAACAGGAGACAGAGCTTAACGACAAATAGGCTGCAGAAACAGGGATGATTAGTTCAGCACAGGAGGACTTGGTGCCCAAAAAAAAGTCAACATCTGTGGTGTGGGATTACTTTGGATACAGGAAAGA
>JBBPCY010000109.1:28051790-28081138 GCA_037974405.1 Brachyalestes nurse
TCGGCATAGCAATGGAAACTAATCCCATGTCTTCTAATGATGTTACCCAAGGGAAGCATGTAGATTGAGAACAGCAGAGGTCCTAAAACTGACCCTTGTGGGACCCCATATTTCACTGGCATTACACCAGAAGGTTCTCCATTTAGATCTACAAAATAGTATCGGACAGACAGGTATGACTGAAATTCTTCGAGGATGTTGTTTTCCTGCAAGAATGTGCATATTTGAGCGGATACTACATGTTCTAGTATTTTGAAATCGGTCTGTAGTTTGTTATTTCATTCGGGTCTAAATTAAGTTTTTTAAGAGGCTTAAGTCTTGAAGTTCTCCACTATGTTCTTATTTTTAGTTAGTGTGTGAATTCTTTAAATTTGTGGATTTATTAAGTTAATACCAATGTCTGGTGAAACTTTCATGTGAACAGCCTACTTGGAAATACTATACTATATAAATACTATACAAAGGTACTGGAACACACCTGATTTTCAGGGTTTGGGTTAGACCCCTTACTTAATATTACAGCATACCAAGACATTTTGGACAACGCTGTGCCCATAGCAAGGAGACACCAAACCTTCTTCCATTTAGTGTTGCAACTACGGGACACAGAAGCACAAAACAGACCACCTTTGACACCAAATGACACCAAACAAAAGTAAAGTAGGATTAGAGCCTTTGGTACAAAATTCACTGTAACATTCAGTAAAAACACCAATGCAGGTCTTTTGGTATGGTTTTTAATAAATTAATGTTCATTCAAAATACAGTGCCAAAAGAACAGAATGCAGCTGAACGTGCTAGCAAAGAATCTGCCAATAGCACCTGTGCTCGAATGGTTAAGGTACAAGAATCCCATCCACACCCAACCCCTCCATACTGCTAGTGGTTGCCGGGACAATAGCCCTAGCAACAGCCTTAGGCGTGTCCATTTTCCCCTCTTGAAGAACCAATCAGCAGCAAGACTCCCCAATTCTCACTCAAAAAAATAAACATAAAAAAAAAGGAGAAACCAAATAAGAAGGAAAAATAGATATCCATACACGATCATTACAGTAATGGTTGATATTAAATAATATAAAAGATACTAAATACAAAAAAACCTGATCAACCCACCCCTCCCCTCCCCTCCACAACCCCAATGAAGTGATTTATTTTTTAACATGTGGAAAAAAAGACTAACATTTCAGCAGCTGGGAAACAATATGCATGAACCCAATTCACTGTAAAACAGAGTGGAGACAGGTTGGTGTCAGGAATGAGTGTGTGTGTGAGAATCAGATGTGTTTGAGAGGTAAAACAAGAAAGTCCAGAAAAATGATGTTTTGTTTGTAAATTCGAGCACACCCAGCAGAGAAGCAGATTCAGTGCCCACTGTGTAGAGGAGTCAGTGTGTGTGTAGTTCTGTAGAGGCAGAGAGGACTGAAGGTGAGAGCTGTACAAAAAGCACAAATGAGAAATTAACCGAACCAGCGGTCAGTTCCTAAATATCTAACACTCAACACACACTCATCTACATGTGCCTGGCACACACACATTATACACCCATCATTACTGTACATGGCCATATATGTTGCTGTACGTGTTGAAAACTGCACTCTATGGTTAATGACGACAGGAATAAAACAGTAAATGCAAGGAAAAAGGAAAACAGGCCCCTTTGATGCACTAGCCCTGAAAGACATGTCATTCTGTGGTTGGCAACATGTTCAAATAAGGAATTCCAGGAAGAAGTCATCATTCTCTATGGGAAAAGTGAAAAACATTTTTTGACGATCTTTGCAGTCTTGTCGTCAGTGTAAAGCAGATAGCCAGTTATGTCTCAACCTATGTATCCCCAATGTCACAGAACCATTGAGTCAAATTGTAAATATTGCTACACCCATGCTAAAAGCAAGCCAACACTTCCATGAGCAAGTACTCAAATATAACTGATTAATAACATTTACATCAAATATGACTGATTGCTATGTATCTCTTTTGGTGATGATGCTAAAAGACAGATAACAGTGTCAGATAACGAGACTGAATAAGCTTTACTGGATTTCTCCTTACAGCAGTGATAAAACAGAATTAAGTAGACAGTCTAAATCTTTGTTTAGCAATGTATTTCCATAGACACTTTAGAGCTCACTTTAGTACAATTTAGTACAACCAATAGAGGAATATAACCTTTGCTCAGGTTAAAACTTACTTCACTTATACTCAATTGATATGGATTTACAGCTGTTCTCATCACATAGGAATCGGCTAAACCAATAAGTTAGCCTACTCTCTTTGTCACAGGACAAAATGAGGAGAATAAAAAACACTTGAAACACTATATGAAAGTATAGCTATGAAAGTAATTTTACAGTCAAAACTAGAGGAAAAACAAATGTGTATTTGGTTATTTCTTGCCATTTTAACAGTGATAAAAATGGAACCCACGATAGTCAAAGAGTACTGAAGTGGAGAAAAAAAGAAGAATGCTTATTTGGGTCTTAGTGTCAAATGAGACAGTTGTTTCAGAACCATTTCAAAATATGTCTACATCATAAATGGCTCCCAAAACCAAGAGCTGTACAATATTTGTACAAATTCTCGGTTTTCATATTTTTCTCACCTCTTGATAGTTTTTCTTTTTGATAGCTTAAAAGATACCTTCTCTGGGAAGACATGTTTGGGAATGAATATCATGACTGTGCCTCACCAAACTTTGAAGGGTGAAAGACAAATTTTAATACGGTCTATACGCCACTTTTAAAAAGCTGTACTGCATGCTGTTTTAATAAGACCCTAGATTTGGAAAAAACTTCAAACATACATTTTTGCATCCATTGAAGAATCCATTGAACACCTTAGAAGGTTGGAAAAGAGTGCATTTGAGACGATTGTTTTATTTTAATTAGTGGTAAAACAATGTCTTTAAAATTTATCTTTGATGGGAACATGCAAGGACACTGGCATTTTGTTATTAACAGTTATTTCCACATACATTTTTTTATTGATACTAGCTATCCACCTATAAAAATTACAAATGCTAGCATGCCTTGTGTTCCTAACTTTCCATAAGTGGCAGAGACCTCAAATATTAGTACAAAATTAATAAATATCTACATTTGAAGAAAAAAATACCAAATGGCTGCAAAAATGACTTAGCGCCCTCATTATCAACAGATATGCAGAACAAACATTTAATGGTTCAGTCATTCTAAGAACATGCGTCTTCCATCCTACAAAGTTTGGTTAGGCTAGGTAGGAATAATATTTTTCAAGACAACACCCAAACATGGTTTCCCTACACAAGGTGTTTGATATGTTAAAACATTGGATGTGAACAAAAATATTTTGCAGGCCTAATTTATGAGGCCCAACATTATTTAGACAAATGTCTACCACAATCTGGGATGATGCTGGGGCTGGATTCTGTCAGAATTCTACACAAAATAACCCATTTTGTAAAAGCAACAAACGTGAACATGCCAGCGTTACTGGCAACCTCACCGGTTACTTTTGAAAAACCTTTGTCCGGTGTAGTTGTTATGGTTTTGGCAGTTGTAGGTTTGCGTTGCTGGTGTTATATTATAGTTATACGGCTTTAACACAATGATATCTCAATATGAAAGGAGTGTTAGCTTGCATGAGGCATGTATGTACAAATATTAGCATTTTGACTGCTTAAGGTTTTCATAAAATAAGAGGAGCCAGTGACATTCAGGGAATAAAATGAATGTCGGACAAAATGTCTCCACTTTGGATCTTCTTTGTTTAGCGCAGGTCACCCCCTATACAATACGCATGACCTCAGAGGTCTATTGCTAAATATCAGTTTGCAGGAGGTTTACTTCTAAGTGCATCATCATCCACACTGACAAGCAATTTCTTTACATTATCACATTGTTCAAACAGTATCAGACCTGTAATAATGCTTAACAGCAAACAAAACAACCCTTCTGCTAGTCTTTTGAGGAATCATCATCATCATCATCATCATCATCAATGCTGTTCCTAGGTGTATACTAGATACCATAATAAGCTATGAGTGGTGACTCCAAGGACGGGATGGGTGGGTTAAAGGGGGAGGGAGGAAATAATAATAATAATAAAAATTCACCCCGTTCTCCACAGTAAAGTATACTGACACCGTGGCTATCTAGACGGGCTCTTACCCTTTATTCCTCCCAGAGCCATCTAGAATTAGGGCGTCCATTTCTATCCTCGAGGAAGTGATGTAGCAGCAGGTTTTCATTCCAACAAAGAAGGAACACACCTGATCAACTGCACAAAGAAGACTGATTAAATAAGTAGAGCCAGTGCTCCTGCTTGTTTGGAATGAAACCCCTGAGCCACATTGGCTCTTTATGGATAGAGTCATAAAGAACCTCCTACAGGAAGTCAAATGAAGTCAGAAAATGACAAAGTTCCAGATAAGCAGATAAGCTAATGCAGGAGCGTCCACTTCAGTTCTGCAGGGCCACTGTCCAGTATGATTTAGTGCTTCCTGTGTGTTAAACCCAATTCAACTCAAAATGAAAGGAATACTCCGATGTGTTTCAAACTAACCTCTACTTTCATTATCTACAGTATATGGTCAGGTACCACCAAATCTCTCCACATCATCATAATGACAAGGACTTCTTATTTAAGGAGAACAGCTCTCATTGATGAAAGAATCCAATATACAGATTTACAGCCTTGTTTTGATGTTTTTAACTAAGTAATTCCGAAAATACTTGTATTTTGCAGAAGATTTACTAATGTAATTTAGCAGCTGACCGTTTAAATAATCACAAACTACAGACGTAGCAGAATTTTGAAAAGGGTGGTGTGTTCCTTCAATAGCAAGCTTTAAATCAACCATATCGGAAAAGAAGTTACTGTGCAGGACTAAGGCCCTTAAGTACTGGAATTAGACACCCCTGGGCTAGATACTATGATCTAAAAAGCTATACATGCGGCAGTGCTATCATGTCTCTGTCCCTGTCCACTTCAAACTCCTCTGCTCCATCAGGAGAAAAGAGGTAGGTGGGCGGTTTCCATGGTGATTCCTCTAGGCAGGATGGGTACAGTTTACCCACGGTGCAGCGGAAGTCCTTGCCCAGGTCCCACAACACACGCTCGGAGACGGGCTGTCGCAGGCACCACCGGTCCAGATCCAGGTCGTACTGATAGAGAGCATACTTTGCGCGCTCATTAAGGTGCGTTTCGCGCATGAAGATGCACAAAGAATTGAGCAAAACCACAGCACGGACACACGGGTCAGAGTAGCGCTTAGCTGGGATGTTAGCAGCCATCCGCCACTCATTCTTATTAACGTCGTAAATCTCCACAGTAACGGAGGAACCATCAATGGTGCTGGTGGGCAGTCGCAGACTGGAGTTACCCACTACGTGGAGGCCACCAATGTAGAAGATGAGGTCACCTAGCGCGGCTGCGGAAGCAAAGCAGCGGCTGGTCTGGCGCATGGCCATTTCCACCCATGTGTCGGCGTGAGGGAAATAGCAGTACATGAGGTCGTGACTCATGACGTAGACGCAGTCTCGGGCAGCCACGGCCGTGCTCCAGCTCCATGCACAGGGCAGTGGACTCGTCATGCTCCATTCATCTCTCTCACAGTCGTAGCGCTCAACCGTACGCTTATTAAGTTCTCCGCCCACGTTATCACCACCAATAGCGTATATACAGCCCTGGCAATACACCAGTGAAGGCTTGGTACGGGCACAGAGCATGGGTGTCTTGGCCACCCAGGCGTTCTGTTGGGCATCCAGCCAATAGAAGCTGTCAACTGAGCAGTAAGCAGCCTGGAGCTTTCCACTTTTGCTGCCATGGCTGGCCAATGCACTTTTAAGAGGTACCTGTCCACCAGCAATAAAAACATCATTATCCGGAGTAACCAAAGTGCCGACTTTCTGCAGGTCTCCAGGTGGACTGCTTAGTTTGTAGACCTTCTCAGCCTGCGGACTGTAACACACCACAGTGTGTCGAGGACCAACCACCATTGGCTGACTTTCTCCGGGAGACTCCGCCTCCAAAAAAATCAGCATCTCTTCCTTGGTCATACCCAGTCTGGGCTTGAAGAACTTGGGCATGGACTTATAGAGACCCTGAACCACAACCGACTTATCATTAGGAGGTAGGCCCTGGAACCAGGCACGCTGGGTAACTTCAGACAGTGCATCGATCCGAATCTGGCTGAGAACAGAAGACAGATACTGTGAGCGAGCCTCCATGTTGTACTCCAGCCACAACATGGCTGCCTCCCGCACAGTCTCCTCCTTTTCCACATTGAGGTTGTCACTGCTGAGCAGGTCCAGTAGCAGCTCATGAGAAAGCTGCAGAAAGGCCTCCTGACGGTACACCACTGGAAACTTGTGCTCCACCATCCGCTTTGCGCTTTGCTTCAGCTCGGTGCAACTGAACAAGTCACCAATGCTCAGCATCCGTACACAGTTATCTGCAGTGATTTTCTTCACTAAGTAATCACGACACTGCAGTAACACATCTTCCACCTAAGCAAAAAGAAGAAAGAGTTTAAGACTGGCATGCAGTTTGCATGATGCTAACTGGTATGCTACACATTTCCATTCCTATATCAGCCTCACAGCTTTAGTTGTACCAACTGGAAATTATGTAAATGGTCTGAAACCGATACTCGAGGTTGTAGTGTCTCTAAAAGTCTTTCACTGACACAAAAAAGTAATGGCATTAAAGAAGAGACAGAAGAAGCAACAGTGTACTGCCCAACCCTGTTTCTGGTGGTCTACTCACTTTGGAGAGTTTATGCTTATGCATGAATTTGACCTGTAGAAAGCAGACAGATGTGCATGGATGTATGATTCTGACCTGTAGAAAGCAGACAGATGTGCATGGATGTATGATTCTGACCTGTAGAAAGCAGGCAGTTTCATAAAGAGGCTCCACAGTACTGTCGTTGATGGCTAAATTGCCTGTGTAGGCATAAGTGATGATTGTCTGCAGGGTGACAGGATCTACATTCCTCAAATGAACATGTGACTGTTTACTCTCGCTCAGTCCGCTCATAAACATGGCCCTAAAAACAAAGAGAAGAAGAAAAACATCAGTGCTGGTACGTTTAAAAACTCAATACAGTCCACTTAATCTATCATAGCCTTTAAAGTACTTTTTCATGAACAGCGACAAAGAAAATCCATACTTGCTTTCAGACCAAACCAAAGCACAGATGTATTTTACAACCACACAAAATTATCAGATCATCAAAATCACATTAACAGTGCTGCCTCTAAAATATGAAGGCCTAAACAAAGCTGGTTTGCTAGGTAGCCATTCTTTGATGTGACAAATAGATCTTTAACCAAGAGATTAGAGGACCACTCAACAACAGACAGATGTCGCCCTTTATTCTTCCTGTAGAGTAGCAACTGTGCAATCTGTCAGAATGCCCATGTGGATATTATGATCACTACAAAGCAAAGCTGTCCAGCAAAATGTAACAAAGTCAAAACTTTTACAGAACTGCAATTTAACAATATTATAAACTTCAATGTTTTCAGTATTTTATTTATACAAGCTAGCAACTTACTGACATTGTATTTTGCCAGCAACTGAAGAGCATCCTAACATTTATTTTGAAGAGCTGATGTGATTTAATGTTTTATTTATGTTTTGAAGTACCATTTTGAAACACTGGGTTTTTGGCCTGGGTATAAATTGGTTGTGTGGATGCAGGGAGAAGAGACATAAAACCTTTGATGCAAGACTTTTGATTTAGATTTACCAAATATAATGACTGGAATGATGCAAGAATAGATCTGTGTCCGACTGAAATCTGGGGCCATTTTTAAAATTCTTTAACTAATTCAAAGGATGTTTCATGGAACCAGAATGTTCAGCTATTAAACAAACACTGTTCGGCCAGCAAACAGTCAGAATCTCAGTTGGACAGAAAACTTATTATGAAACTAATAAATGTCCATGACAGTGCTGATCGGTCAACCACTATTCAAGGAATCTGGAATCAGCTTGATGGAGAATATTGTTTTTCCATTAATTAAGTCCATGCCTCAAAAGCTTTGGGCCCGAAGAGGAGCAACAAATAACTAATTGGGTTTTTTTGTTTATGATTTTCATTTTACTCTCCATCTTAAAGGGACTCAATTTTCTTCTCATCATGATCCAGAAAATAAATAAATTACAAAGATTAAATTTAACTTGTCTGATGTCTCTAACAAAGTAAGAATGTTTAGCTATTAAACAAGTTGTTTTGTGCCATTTCATGTCACACACAGTTTGTTTACGTGCTACAAAACAAAAAAGCTGGGAACAAGGGTGGCGATTACATACATTTTATCAGGTAGTTGTATCACTTTAATCACAGTATTATAACAACACAGTATGTTTTCTGAAACTGCTACTAAACCCTAGGTGTGCACCCACACCCACTCCACACCACCCCCCCCTCCACCCACACTCTCACCTGAAATAGGAGCTGCATGTGGCCAGGATCATCTTATGACAGGGAAACTCATTGTCCTCCACTAGCAAGGTGATGTCTGTCAATAGTTTCTGCTCATAGAAATACTTGAGCTGCTCCAGCACAGAGACAGCGTACTCCGTATTCACTGGACGGCAAACTCCTGCCTC
The DNA here is from genome assembly GCA_037974405.1 of Brachyalestes nurse. Taxonomy (NCBI): domain Eukaryota; kingdom Metazoa; phylum Chordata; class Actinopteri; order Characiformes; family Alestidae; genus Brachyalestes; species Brachyalestes nurse. The sequence goes on from JBBPCY010000109.1 coordinate 28,060,392, forward strand.
CGACATAATCGCAGCCCATGAGTCACACCCCAGCTTCAAAAACTAATACAAACGCCAGCTCAACTAAACAGCAAATGCAACAAATACAGCTGAGGTAATAGAAAAAGTCCTTCAGCCAGGGTAGGTTGGGGCAGGGAAGCAGACACTCGTGAAAGTTTTCTAAGTTTTGTGGATGCTTTTTAACATTTTAACTGTTCATTAAGGAATGTGCAGTTGATTTTAGAGACTGAAGACTGAAAATAGAGTCAAGTAAGCCTTTTTTTCCATCCTTTCACTTTTCTGCCGGAGTCATTAGTGCTTAGACAGTTTCTTGAAGGAGGTTACAGTCTCTGTCATTTCGTGCGACTTCTTCAGTAAACAAAAGGATTGAGGTCTTTCTCTGTTTTATCAGTGTGTTTGAGGTAGAGGGTGAGATAGACGAGAGAGGATTCTCTACATCTGTGCACGCTGAGGTCCAGTGTGTCTGTAAGGAGAGAAGATAGACATCACAAAACTATACCCATTCCCAGCAGACTTTGTGTTGATAAACAGAAGGATACGAATGTCAAAAGTTGTGTGACAGTTGTAGAGTGAAATGACAAATTAGCACATTAGATTAACATTTAGAACCTTTGGTAGGTGTTCTTAGAATCATGTTACGGAGATACACAGACAGATGCAGAGGGTTCAGATGATTAGAAACTGAGCAGACAGATAACGATATGTGAAACAGATACAAATGTAAATCTTGGAATCAAAATACAGAATAACCACAAACACTAACAATGTTGTAGAAACACCTTTAAGCATACATTTACACTTGAAACAGTCAGACACTGTTTCAGCGAACACTTCAGTAACGTTACTAGTAGCTGAGACAGAGTACGACCAGGCCTGCCAACCCTGCTAAGTGACATGCTATAGCCTGTCATTACAGTCATTTTTGCTAGTCAGCTGGCTAAATTATTGATCAGTAAATGAACTTGTTTACATCTGCCTTCACATTCAAGTTAGCTCTGCAAGAATTAACTCACAGTATTATGACGACTGGATGGCTAACATGTAAAAACAACATCTCATATTGACAAGTAATTTTACATTGACAATGTGTTAGCTGAAATACGTTCCAGTTGCACTGCGACCCACATTAACCAAAGATATAGGGATCACAGCATAAATAAACTCCTCCCATAATATTCATTTGTATTTCACTGCAGCAAAATGCATTATTTGGGCATTTTCAGGGCAACTGGAAAACTGGTAGGACTTGCCTAAAAGATTTAAATATCTGAATATTAGTTTATGTTGGTATTAGCTTTTATATTCTGTGTTTAGACACCAACAACGCCCATCACTGTTTTTAACAATTCATCATGAACCCAACCCTAACTCCCCCTCTACAATTTCTCAACTCACTAGTTTTACCTGAAAGACTGAAGCAAAAGTGAAAGATATTAAAATGGCAAATAACGTTTAAATGAGAACAAACAGTGCACAAAATATGACTGTTAAACTCATTGAGACCCACAGAGTCAGGAAATAAACAAAAATAACAGCATAGCTAATCGCTACATCTATACAAATACAAAACACTGAAAAAACATATCGAGTTGCTCTTCTGCAATCGCTAGTCCACTCATCACAACTAATAATGGTAGAACTAGCTTCTTATTGTTGGTTCTGTCTTACATGGTGCAATGTTGTGTTCTCACTACTGCAACAGGTGGAACAGGATGGCAATCAACCCTGGAGCTGGAGCTGGCCATGGATGACAAACTGACATTAAAAACAAAGATTTTGACTTCCTTCCTGATCATAGCTGCATATCTAAAAAAAAAAATCAAGACAGACTTAATCAGCCTCTTAATGATCTGAATGAATGTTAAATTTCAGCATGAGGGAATATTTCTCTTGGTCTTGCCAAGAAACTGCAACTTCGCAATTCCAGCGCAGAAGACTGTGATGTTTATTGCAACTGCAGCAGCATCTGCTGCCTATCATTTGAAACACAGCTCTAGTGAGTTCCATTCTGTTCCTCTGAGTCTGGTTTTCTGACTCAATAACTTAAGGGCACTAGATTCCATGAGAACACAGAGAGGGAGCTGCATTATTGCAAAATAATGCAATTTTAAATAAATTATGGCTGCGTATAATTGTAATTGGACCTAGAGTTAGCTCTGGCAAAAGAAGGAGAAAACTCTAGGTAAACTAGTATTTTATGTTCTGAATTAACAATTTTAAATGAAACAAGAAGATTCATTTCCATTAAAATCCCCTTTAACAACTCTACTAAATATCTCACAGATAGGTCCATGCATGCATTTCATCTACTGCATCTGCAATCAGCACAGCTAACCACAAACACACACACACATGTGCTCTGCACCAAATTTTTTGCAGTTATGCAGAGTGCACAGTGATGCGTAGCTGTTCCCAGGGGTTGGATATTGTTTACATTTTGTCAATTCTGTCACCACCTTAGAACCATTAAAAAACAGTTTATCCCTAAACTAAACCAAAAATGACACTGACACAAAAAGAAAAACTACACAATTTAAAGGGGAGAAAAAACCCACAAAAATAATGTGTCAAATAACTTGCTTGCAATTTTACAAATCAACAAGCACAGTAGGAGTAGAGTTTAGTCATGTACGACTAAAGGTACCTTAATGTACAACTGCATCACAAAGGAGCTTTAAAAGGTACCATATTCACTTTGATTGGGGAAATGGACATTTGTGCCTCTCCCTAATTGTATTGTATTTCTACAGTCAGCTAAAATAAAATAATCATCATATTGCCTAGGCTGAAAAAAGAATGTAAGCCACAATAATGCATATTCCTTTATATTTTATTTACAACAATGAATTTTTATTTATTTTTCTGCCAAATTCTAGTGTGGTTAAATAATCAAATAAAAGGCCTTGGACCAGAACAGGCTGCATAGAGTCAAAAAACTCAAAAATATATTTGCAATGAAACATGGTACAATAATTTTCCCTAACAATACTGAATACTTATGGTTGCCACGCTTTAAGATTATAGTGTTGAGCATACACAGGAAATTATACTACACTGACTATTGTGCTAAATTGAGTTTACATTTAATATGTACCTTCATTAATAGGACCTTATGTGCAGCAACACTATTGCTTACTTGTATACTACCGATCTCTACTATGTGCAATAACATACTCCTAACAACCATCTGTGTTACTAGAAATTCACTTAATTGCAAGTTGCAATTTATTGCAAAGTATTATACCCCAGCATTTGTGTTTATATCACAGTGTATTTCATATTGAGTTTTTCCCCCTTATTTTTTTTCTTTCTTTATATGTTGTTTTCTTGTATGTATTGTTTTTGTCTCTGCGAAGTCATAACATAAGCAATGTCCTCCGGAATCAATAATGTTTTCCGATTCTACTATTATGAAAAAGATTTACTTTACAATAAGTTACAATAACTTCAGTTTACTACAGTACACACGTAATACAAAGTGGGACAAGAGTAGGAGATCTAAAGTAATTTCACACCATTAGACTGGTTTACTAGTGTAGTAACGTTATACACTAACGTTAGTTGTTTTCCTAAATGAAAGCGTAATAAGAAAATTAGCATTATTAAACATTCAACATTTTTCTGGGTTACCACAGCCTCTCGTGAAAATGTTTAAAAACATGAAAGAACACGGGGCCACATCTGGTTATAGTAATGATACACTATTTTTGTCAGACTCACAAAAATTCTTCTAGTTAGCTCTTGTTGTAGCGACTGCAGGCTAACATAAGCTACATCATGCTAGAAAACAAATCTAAACAAAGTGGGACAGTTCTAAATGTGTTGCTTGTCTGAGGTTACAAAAGCATAAAAATAAACAAATAAGAACCCATTCTGTTTCGTAGACCAAGTAAAATCTCTTGTTAAACTAATTATGCAGCTAAAGCTAAAGCTAGACTGTTTGGCTAACAGGTAGCTGTAGCTAGCTGTGTGATGTGTTTTTCACCCTGAAAAACAGTTCATTTAAGAGGCCCAGCCTTTTCTTTGCCCCATCTTACCTTAGGGATGTGTTTTTTAATCCAAATGCAGTCCGTGGTTGGATCTCTAGCCAGTTCGGGTCTTTTTTAGATGAAAACCGTGGACTCCAGATGAGAAAGCAGCTCCCTTTCCTTTCCGGGCGTCTTGTTGTGCTCCCCTCAGACACACGCTGAGCTAGCTGCTGGCTAACGTCTGCAAACAATTCTCTCTCTTTCGATCCTCCTACGAACTACACAAATAACACCGCTGCCTATATTAACTACTGATCCTACTTATACGATTCATCCTGATATTTTACAGTCTTATCAGAGAACACGGCTGAATTTTTTTGTTTACATGCGAGCTAGCCATCAGCGCTGCCTCACCTCCAGCCTGTTAGCTCCCAACTCAGCTAACCTCTCACAGCATATCTGCAATTAGCTTAGATGATAACCTACAAACTCGGTGGTCGACAACCCAACTTATTCCCTGTGAATACCTAAAGTATTTAGAGTCCAATTTCTACATTCTAAGTGCCCCGGAGCAGAAATGAGCCAGCAAAAAAACCATATTCAACTGGATGCGGTGACTCTGAGTCGACTGGCGAACCGAATAGACGAATCGGTTCACATTTCCACAAGTCCGAGGAAGAGGAGTCGATTCCAGACTGAACAACCGTCAAGTGATTCTTGAACAAGCTAGGGAGGATTTTCCTAAATATGAATTGGGCTGAAAAAAATAAGAGTAAAAAAGTGTAATTATTTAAATATCTAGAAGTGGTCAGTTTTACTAAAGGATTAAAACAAGCAATGTTAAAAACACACATTTTTACATTTATTTTAGTTTATTAACACTTGGATATGGATACATACATAAATAAATAAATAGATTGATAAACAGATACACATACATAAATAGATTGATAAATAAATAAATAGACATACATAAATGCATACATACAAACACACATGAATAAATAGATACAAGATAAATAGATACAAACATGCATACATAAACTGATAAACAGACAGAAATAGACTGAAATAGATAGATAGATAGATGATAGAAAGATAGAAAGATAGATAGATAGATAGATAGATACATACATACATACATACATACATACATACATACATACATACATACATACATACATAAATAAGGACAAAATTGACAAACCCCATGCATATGTTTATGATAAGCACAGAAAAATATTTAGCAGAAACCTGGTTAAATTAAATTCCTGTAGTATTTATGTGTACCCCTGTAGAAACTGAGTCGAGGTTTAATGGGTTAATTAGTGTCCGCAGGTGAAAACGATAAAGTCACACGGTGGAGCTAAACGCTCAGGTTTTCACTCTCGGTGCTTCATGTTCGGTATAGACGATGTAAAAAAGAAAAGAAAGAAAAGGTTTATTTTTTGTCAGTTGGGTTCCGATATTTGCGCGTTTGTGTACATATTTGAAGTTTTCTTTAGCAGTTATCCGTGTTTTACGGTGGATTTGGAATTTTCTACAGAATGGATGGTAAATACATCGACTTAATCATACCTGGTTCATAAACCAAGTCTTTGCAGGGTCTTAAGATCAACTTAAGATCAATAGAACAACTATTGTGCTGCGAAACTGTATATACAACATGTATACATCGTATGATTTAGGACAACAAACCAAGAAGCATAAACTAATACTATAGAACCGTATTCAGATGTACACTGTGCGGACAAAAGTATTGGGACAAACCTGTTTTTCAGTGTTTGGGCTAGGCAACTTACTTTCAGTGAAGGGTAATCTTAATATTTTAGCATATCAAAACATGATAGACAACACCATGCTTCCAACTTCATGTTTACAGTTTTGGGAAGAACCTTTTCTATTCCAGCATGACTGTGCCTTGAGCTCAACCCCATCCAACACCTTTGGGATGAACTGGAACAGAGATTGTGAGCCAGGCCTTCTCGTCCAAAATTAGTGTCTGACCTCATAAATCCTATACAGAATGAAAGGGCACAAACTTCCACAGAAACACTCCAAAGTCTTGTTGAAAGCCTTCCAAAAGAGTGGAAGCTGTTGTAGCTGCAAAGAGTGGACCAACGCCATATTCAAGTCTATGTATTTAAATGCAATGTCCCTGTTGGTAAAATGGACAGGCATCAAAGTACTTTTGTCCATATAGTGTAGATAGTTTAGAACATGAATGTGACTTGACCTAAACTGTTTAATAGTATTTTATTGTGCTCATTGCTGAGTTAATGTTATTTACAGTATACTTTAGTACTATTATTGTTTAGTTGTGGTTTATCTGTAATTTATCTGTAAGTGCATCCATATGTGGCATATTGCAGCCTGTCACTGCAGCTTGGTTGTCACTGGAAAAAAACTTGTTTTACACAGAGCCACGCAAAGCTTCACAGTCAGCAGGAAGTGGACAATCGTATCAGCGTCCAGTTAGCCATTCCAGACCATTTTTCTATGTTCAGCCACCCTTACAGCCTTTTTATACGCACCAGTGGCACATGAGCAACCCCTACAATCACAACATCCATGGATCAGGTAAGACTGAATTGTGTTTAAGCAGCATATGAAAGATAAGCAGGATGAAAAAGAGAAAGAAACCTGTTTGTTCATCTCTTTACATTGTGTTTTGACATTACTGTTTGGTTAAATCCGTGATTCTCTGTTCTCTTACACTCCATGCAGATATTGCTGTCATAATAGAAACATTTCTGTTAATTGTTCCAAATAGCACTGTTTCTGTTTGGATTCTCTAACCAATGTCCCAGCTTGCTTTTCATGTATTGTGTAAGATTTTAATTTACTAGAAAATACATTTCTGTAACAAACATGCATCATATGTGTACAAAACAATGAGTGCTTTGCACCTCACAATGGCTGAGTGGTTAAATATGGCACACTGAGTGAGAGAAACAAAACATCGCGGGTTCAATTCTAGGTGGTTATGGAGTTCCCCTTGTGATCGGAAGGTCATGGGTTTGAATTCTAGGACTGCTAGTGGCACCACTGAGTTACCTTTGAGCAAGGTACTGTCCCCACACACTGCTCCCTGGGGACCCCCATTGGTAATAGCCCACTGCTTCCCTTGGTGAATGGGTTAAATACAGAGAACAAATTTGTCTGCTGTGGTGTGTTCACGTGTAACTATAAGGGGCCACTTTAATTTGTTTTACTATGCTGCATACTTTTTTGTGCTATTTTTATTGCGTGTCATGCACAGTCAGTAACTACACATAATGAAGACCGGCAGTTTGCAACATGGAAATTTAAGCTTCGATTGTTTTTGATTTTGCCTGAACTGTTGCTTTGCGCATAGAGATAAACCTCAATGTTTTTTCTGTTTGTTCTGATTGCTATTATAGGCTTTCATTTTGGTCGCTCTTGCATGATGCCTTATTCCTACCTGCAGTATCCTGGTTATGTTGTGCCTCATGCTGCAGTACACCCTGTGGATTATCGGAGGATTTATGAGCGCAACTTTCCACCTGCCACAATGGCTGCTGCCTATGACTTCGGCTTCCGTCCACGTCAGCACAGCAGTGTAGAGAAAGAGACGACCTGTGCAGGGGCACAGACAGACCCCTGCGAAGCCTTAAATAAACTCATAGAGTGTTTGGATCAGCTCCGCGCAGGTGACGAATCACACTCCAGAACAGAGTCTCAAACATCAGGGTCCCTGTCACCTCTAGCTAAGGAGGAGAAGAGTGAGGATGAGATGGGAGCATCTACAGGCAAATGTGACTTTAATACAGCAAATGTAGATCCAGAGACTGTTTGTGGTGGGGCTGAGTGCATTACCAAACAAGAGGAATGGCCTGTGAGGTCAGGTAAAGACCCATCACAGGAGACCTCACCCATGCAAGTGGAGGGTAGTGTGGCTCGAAAAGATGAAGATAACTACCTGCATCAAGATTTCTGTCTCCAGTCTCAAAAGCAGTCCAAGGTACCTAGTTTTGCTGTTTGGTTTGTTATTTTTGGTAAGAAACTGAACTATACTGCTCAAAAAAAATGAAGGGACCACTTTGTAATCTGAGTATAGCATCAAGTCAATTAAACTACTCAAATACTGATCTGGTCAATGCAGAAGCAAAGGGGGTTTTTAATCAGTTTCAGCTGCTTTGGTGCACTAGAGGGGAAACAATGAGACGGAATGGTTTAACAGGCGGAGGCCACTGACATTTGATGTGTTTAGCAGTATACATAAATTATTTTGAGCAGTATACATTATATCTGAAAGTGTTAAAAATTGTAGCAGGAGCTAACTTTTGTGTTAGCTCCTGCTACATTTTTTAACCTTTTGTGGTTACAGATTGGCGCAGTCAACACTTCTTATACAGTACATCCTACATGGTACATTTACTCGAGTGAACTTCCCCACAGCTGATTAAACATAAGAGCCCAGCTGCAGTTCAGCTAGTATACATTTATAAGAAGCTGCAGTAGCCATATGTTCCGGTCCTTATATTTCCTGATGAGTGCATTTTCTCAGTCTTATTCTTTCTCCTTAAATGAAACGTGATTCATGACAAGATGTGTTCATTATCCCATCTGGCAGGACACAGAGCTACCAAGTAGAAGTCAAGCGAAGAACCAGGATGAAAAGGTTCCAGACAGAAAAGGGCCTGAAACCAGAGAAGTAATGGAATGGGATGGTTCCAGTGCTAAATGGCCTTCATCACAGTCCTCACCGATTCATCTTTCTTCCACCAAAACGGTTGACACCCAGTGCACAAAGAGTCGGAATCCCCCAGCAGATATTTCAGGCAGTTACTCCTGCTGTATTCTTCACTTGCCATTTGAGAAAGTCCTGAATGCTGATGTTTATGCACCTGGGTCTTCGCCTCTTGGATCCCCATTCAGTTATAGCTACTGCCCACCCCAGTTGTCTCATGAGCGAGTAAGTGTCCTTAGTCCCTCACTGGATGAGCTTTCGTCCCATGATGAGCTGCTGTCCACTGACTTGGAGGATATGGGACTGTTTCCAACCCCGATTTACAGCAAAGGAAAACTGACTGAGGTTGCATCAAGGAAATGTCGCCCGTCTGTTAGCAAGATCCATGCGGATATGTGTGTACTTTATCCAAAGAAGCTCACCTGTGCTGTGTGTGGGTCAAACGCCTTTAAGGAGCACAGCACACACAGAGCTTTCCATTGTGAGACATGCTGCTATGGAGATGTGGATGACTCTGATGAAGAGGTCATAGAAACTAAAAGCGGAGACTGGGAAACGGGGAGTACATGCAGACATCATCTTCGAGGCACCATGACGAAAACGCATGGTCCCAAGAAAACTCACCCACTCGCCAAACACAGGGTAAAGCACAGGGAGAAGTTTGACGAGCCTGAGGAAAAGCCAGACCATTCAGGAGCACCTTGTACTGAACACTTCTACTGTGAAAAATGCACGAGTTCAAAAGAGAAGAGCACTGGCCATTCTGTCAGAGGAATCAGCACTCAGCCTTTTAAAGGTAACTATGTTTTGTATGATTCTTTTGTAAACGTTACATCTCTTGGTGCTAGTTTTTACCTTTCAGAGTAACTTCCTACTGGGCAGCAACTTGAATATTCTGTGAGAATAAGAGAAGCTCAAGATAAACAATATTATAGCAGTGATTTGTGGCATCCACCCCAATTTATTGTTGGTGCTGTTTTATTTCAGTGATTCAGTGATTGTTGCAGGAGGATAGAGAAAATGTCCACATTATTAAACATATTTCTAAAAATTATTGTACCTATTGGCCAAGAACTGTTTACTCTGATCAGAGGAGTCCATTTGACTGACGGGCCGTATCGTGTTATGTCAGCTTTTTTCCCCCTTTATCTGCGAGCGCTGTCATTCTCATGCACCTGTTATCTTGGATCACTTTTCTTTCAGTTTTGAAATGGATCACATCCACTGTTTTGTTTTTATAATCTTTCCTCAGAAAAGAATTCTCAAATGCTCAGACCTCTGCACTTAGCACACACTCAGTATTTGGCAAGCACATCATATTATTCTAAGCTTGTGGTCATCTGACCAGTCAAATCAGTTGAGAGTCTTGTGTTGACTAGTGATTGCAATGATCTCCTTTAAGTGCTACATAAATATCTCTGGGTATCACAGGACTGATTAGAAACCATGCACTCCCATACACCAGTTTTGAAGTATGAGGTTTTTAAGGGCTCTGTTGTTTGAATGGCTCTAATGATGCAGTATGGGAATTAGGGACTGATGCAGATTTTTAGTATTTTTATTTATTTTATTTAATTATATTTGATTATATTTTTTTATTTATGTACAGTGGTGCTAGAAAGTTTGAGAATACTGGAATAACCAGAGTCAGGAGGTTCAGTCAGATGGATGACAATTGAGCGGGTGACCTTATTCTATAAAAAAAAACTGAGTCTTCACTTTACTGCTTACCTGCCGTACCTCCTACATAACCGCCTAATAGTAGGGTTGTGCAGTTTTGAAAATTCTATCCAGCTATGTACACATCACACTTGCAGGTGAGTGTGTAAGTTGTTCGTCTTTTTGTTTCCAGAGAGACGATGCAGAACATTGGGAATAATATCAGATCAGATTGTGTGGGAGAGCACTGGAGGTAATTCCAGACCAAAGACCTGCAGAGCTCAATCATTACCGCAAAGAAAAGGTAAAATTATTCTTTGGCATTCTATGTTTATTTTTTGCCAAAGAAATACTGTGTATGTGGTTCAGATTTTACAAAAAAAAAAGTTATATAGCAAAACACATACCACTCTAAGCACTAACGACGTCAGATTTTTTCAATAAAGTCGAAGTCGAGTCGACAAGTCGTTTGATGACATCACCACACAGACGCAGCGGAGGAACACAGGTGTCCAACAATGTGCAACTTTTATTAAAGTTCTCTGTAACATTAGCCTTCGGCTTGTACTGCAGCCAAAGGTCTCACATCTTGAACAATGAAATTAAGAAGCAGATCTGTGATCTGCTGTTTTTTCTTATTAGTCAGAGGCTTTTCTGTAAGCTTTTTTTCTGTACTTTTATTGTGCTTTAACACCGACTTGCAGATTGTGCAGGTCACCGTGTGGTTTGTGTGGTCTAGAGTGAAGCATCTCCACACATGTGATGTGCGTCTGTCACCTCTGCTGCCATGTCTCTCGTCTTGTTGCGGTTTTGTGTTTAGATTCCCCTCCATGCGGCAACGTTACCGCCCTTTTTATGAAGTGACTATAATAATTGGTTAAGTCAAGGAGCGCATGTCAGCGTAAGCCAATCGGAGGCAGAGATTGCATTGTGTACACAATCGCGTTCACAGAGAGAAAAAAAACATTTGTCGACTTCTCTCAGGGGTTTATAGCAGCAGCATCTGCATGGATCTTTATGCATTGGTTTATGCATTTAAACACTATACATTTGCACCATTTGGAAGATGCTCTTATCCAGAGCAACATACATGGGCGCTTTGTACTCTACGAAGAAAACATGTCCCTCACACTTGTAGACTTAAATTAAGGGCTGCAAAAAAAAAGAATCTACCAAAGTTGAAGTTGATACACTCTGGTTACTGCTTGAAGACAGCGAAGAACTTGAGTGTTGTTTTTGCCTTTGAGAAGATTGCCTTTTGGGTCAAATAATAGACAAATCTCACCTTCAAACAACGTGACTCAACTGTGCCAGAAGTGCTTCTGTATGGAAAGTTTATGTAATGTACTTTTATTGTGGGAGTGTTTGGTACACATTTCTAGAAGACTACTAACCACACCCTCCAGACACTCTGTAAAAATACTCATAACACTAATGCTGCCAGCTCCAGCACCTCTGGTAAGTTGATCTTGCCTCCAGGTCCAGTATTTTCCTCCAAATCTTTATTTTTACTGTTTTTAACAAATATTTATGGGTACTTTTTCTTGGAACATGTTCAAATTTTCTTCAGTTGAGTTGAGCTCCTCATTTCAGCTTGTGTGACTCACTCTGTGCAGTCAGCAATGTCTTTCCTCATCCTCTTAATAACCAATATACCGTTAAATGTGGTGGAAACACTCACTTCATATTGTTGATAGCTGCCAGTATGGTACTTAACTCGTACTTGGTCATAAGATTTGGTGCTATGTTAGCATTAGCAATTGTTGGTATCCATCGCTTTTTGGTGCCATCAGTAGACTTGGAGTTAGCACTTGGTGTTGCAAAGTTTGACAGTTTAGATCAAAGTGTTTTATTATGACTTTGGCTTGCTTGTCTTTGTCAAAGGCGTTATACCTGGTTATTTTAATGTAATCAGGTGTACAGTCGTACAAAATAAGAGTTTTAGAAAGGATTGTCATCGGAGGAGTGGAGCAGATTAACACTCGATGGGAACCCGACGTACTGAATATTTGCCAGTTTTGATAAAGCAGTTCAGTAGCAATGAGAATTTACTTGCTGTTCATTGCTGCAGTGACTGAAGTCCTCGTAGCTGAATTTGTTCAAGTTAGTTGATTTAGGCTACATTCAGCTCTTCTGGTTTTTATTTCTGTAGAGAGAATGGGCCAGAGGAAATCTCGCATGAATCCTCAAGGATCCAGAAACGACAGCATTGCCGATGATGGCGATGAAGATGATGAGGAGTCACAGGAAATACTTCACTTCCACAGGGGAAAAGGTGAAAGAACATTTTTACTAACCCTAGAAAGAATGCTCCAATATTTTGCAGTGTAACTGAAGGGCAGCATTTATAAAACTATGACACCTACACAGACGTTAGCAGTAGATTCTTTAAGTTGCAAGGTGGGGCTTCCATTAATCAGAATAGTTTGTCCAACATGGTCCACAGATGCTTGATTGGATTGGGATCTGGAGAAGGTAGTCAGCGAATTTGTGATGTGGTAAAAATAAGCTTATTTTTAGGCACTTAGCTTAATACAGTACCTTTACAAAATGTAAAGATAAACCTGTATACGTACAGTACAGTTTACACTAAACTCCCGCAGTGCTATAATGTAAATTACCGATGTTACCTCTGTATAGACTGTACTGTAGTTCATGCACGTGCGTTTTCTTTGGTATGCACTGTTGATTTCTTTGGTATAAGCAGGTAAATACACTAATTTAATTTACAGTAATAAAAATGCAGGGCTTTAAGAAGAACAAAACAAAAAACACAAGAACACTCAGCGAAACACTAGAGGCACTCCACATGGGAATGCTGTACTGCAGCTGCCAGAGATGTCACAGGACAGCAGCCAATCAGCAGCAAGGAGAAATGAATAACGCTCTCGGATTGGCTACTTTCAAACCTCCCGCCTCGGAGTACATGGGTAGTTCACTACCCCAAGACGCGCTTTCTTTGTGTTCTCTGGACAGTACTAATTTATATAGCTATATTTTATATGGAAATGTAGCTGAATTTACGTAAATATTCTTACAAAATTAGTAAATTATATTTTCCTAATAATTTAGGACTAAAATGCATGAAAAATTATATATCGCAACGAAAAAAGTGAAAAAAAATGTTGAGTACATCTATGGCTGATGGGTTCTAAGAAAAAATCTGAAACGAATTCACGGGAGTATAATGTACCATGGCCGTTCAGGGATGTACTTGGTCTGAGCAAGGTAGTAAGTGTCAAAGTAATATCCACATAGATACAAGGAAGGCTTCTCAGCAGAACGTTGCCCAGAGCATCACACTACCTCTTGGCTTCTTGCTATAGTGCATCCTGGTGCCATCTCTTTAGGTAGGTACTAACCACTGTATACCAGGAATACCAGACAAGACCTGCCGTTTTACACATGCTCTGATCCAGTCATCTAGCCATCGCAATTTGGCATCTTGTCGAAGTCTCTCAGACCTTTATATCAGCTTCAAGAACTGATTGTTTGCTTACTGCCTAGTATGTCCCGCACCATAACAATTTGGAAGGAACATGTTTTGACTTTCTGAATTTAAAGTTGCATTTTCCTGCATTACAGGAACTACAAAAAAATGAGGTGTGAGTTGCTGAGTTCCACAATGCACAGCATCAAGATCTTCCACAGGACAACATGAACCAAAACAATAAACAGTTTTTTGTGTATTAATATTGAAGAGTGAGTTTTGAGTTACACATCATTACAGCTTAATGTTTGCAGTACAGGCACATTCTTGGTCACTTGCATCTTGTACTGGATGCTTTTGAAGTTGTGTTGATATTAAAAAATGTTGCAATCCTCTTTTCTGAATTATGTGTTTATTGCATAGAAACATTTACCAGATTAGGTTAAATTATAGGGGAATCAAGTTACTTTCTACAGTGAATATTTGATACAGATCATACTCTCGTTTAATGTTAGCAGTACGCTGGATGTCAAAGGGTTTTTTCACTGTTTCTGATGTTTTTGTTGTGTTTTAGTAAAATCCTAAGCAGGTTTACTTTGAGGAAAACTATTGTGTAAAAATCTGTGACCATAATTTAAAAGCAGTTCTAAATGCTGACCATGCTTTGTTTATATGAATATTCTGTCCTTTATGGTGCATATGAAGACAGTGTGATCAGCAGTTATGCTAAGGGAAAGTTAGTTTGACTATGTATGTAAGTAAAGTGTAAACCTGCTTAGGCAAGCCAGCAAAGAAAGCATGCAGTATGGTTAGTGTACATCTGGAGTGCTTCTGTTAGTAAAGTGCTGGTAAGACAGAACTTCAGACCTTTGTGAGCGTCCAGCCAGAAAAGATGTTACATAAATACAGTGCATATGGAAAGGTTTCAGACTCCTTCAAGTTGTCCTCATTTTATGCCTCATGGTCATAAATTCATTTCTATAATCGGTCTAAACACTCCAAAATGACAGAGCAAAAACAGGTGTTTCCTGTGTTAATGTATTAAAAAGTACACTGAAATATGCCATTTACATTATTATTCAGACCCTTGACACTGGTGCATCCTGTTCTTTTCAGTGGTCTTTGAGAAGCTTCTGAAATTTGATTTGATGTAATTCATTAAACATCATTAAGAAAGTGAAACATGTTGGTGAAAGCATCATGCTGTGGGGATGTTTTGCTGCAACAGGGACTGAGAGATTAGTCAGGATAGAGAAAAACAAAGTAGTGGCCCAGCCATAGTCTGGACCTGAACCCAATAGAGCGTCTCGGGGTAGACCTGAAAATGGCTGTGCACAGAGGCTCCCCATCCAACCTGATTCTGCCAAGAAGAATGGCAGAAAATTCCAGTAGGAAGGTGTGCGAAGCTTGTAGGGTAATTCCTAAAAATGATGATGCTGTCAGACTTGAGGCGCTGTAACCAAGTACAAAGTGAAGGGTCTGAATATTTATGTTAATGAGATGTTTCAGTTTTTTATTTTATACAGAAACTGCAGTAATACACAAATGGTTGCTCCTCCTATGCTGTTAAAGAGTTTGTTCTGTCTACAAATGATTTGCTACTAATATGCCTGATGGGAAGTAAAGAAAATGAGCCTAAACTTGGACATAATTGCAGTCTATATAAGTAACAATAAGCTGCAACCTACAATTTTTATAAAAGTGCAAAAGTGGATCATACTCATTGCATTTATTTCAGCAGATTTTAACTGAATGCACAGTGTTCTACAAAAACAATCAGATGCACATGGAATTTCATTGGCTACAAACATAAAATATACAACACACATGATTATATGAAAACAGATGATACATTTATTTATTTAAAAAAAACTTTTGGTGTGTTTTAGCTACAACTGTGGTCATTCTGATTGGTTCCTATTTGATTTAAATTTGGCCAATCACAAAGCTTTTGCTAAGCCAATCATAGTGGCCCCTAGTGATGATTTAAAATAAAATCAGGTGGTAGAGCCCCTTCTTTCCTTTTTCTTTTGAACTGTTCGTGTAAGCATGGTGACCTCAGCACTGCTCTTAAATTCAGTGGTGTTTTTTGAAGCTTTGAGCTTTTGTGTTACTTTCTTGATTGGAAACCATTAGCTTAAATTGCATACAAAACTGCTAAGGTGCTAAACACTTCTCAATTCTTTTATTTCAGGAAAGAAAACAGAAGGCATGGTTGTCACAGCTTCCCAGTACCCAGCTGGAGTTGGACCCCAAGCCCAAAATATTCCTCCTGGAAATCCTCCTGTGCAGGACAACAGGCCTCAGGTACCTGGTCCATTTAGAGGACCACACCCAGACCGCCAGCAACACAACAACTGGCCTTTCTTCTACATACAGCCTTCACAGCCTTACCTGCCATACCAGTGGCCCATGACAATGCCTTGTGTTCCCTATGGTGGCTTCCCTGGGATGGGTATGTGTGCTTTCTTTGTGTTTAGCCTAGCTTTACAGCTAAGTTCTTGTTGTTTTTTGCTTAGTGGTCTGCATTCTGTATTTGGTTTTTTGTGTTCTCCTTTGCCGTTTCTAATGATTGATCAACCACATTTTCACCAGTTACCCCTTTACCCAAAATGACATGTTAGATCAACATGCATGACAATGCATTTAATTTTGACTTTTTTATTTAAAGGTTACGGAATGGTGGTGCCACCCTTCCCCCCTCCTTATATGGATGCACCTGGCTACATCCTTCCCCATCCCCAGCTGCAAATGGTTGATTATAGACGCATGACGGCCCCTCACCTGGCACCTTCAATTGCATACCAAAGCCGCCGTTTCCGCTTCCACCACACAACACCCTCTGGAAGAGTCATGGTTAGTTCAGAAGTACAGACTGAACCTGTTTGTACTGAGGCCTCACAACATGGCTGCAATGTTGTAACGCGTTCTGTTTCTGAATCAGGGAGGGGTACTGCCTCTAGCAGCAATCTATCACTTAGACCCCATACAGATGCATCAGCTTCTCCAGAGGAGGCCTTTGAGACACTATCCAACAGAATCATTACAGGCACAGTTAGCACTGCTAGCAAGGTATCCCCTGTAGCTCCAAACAGTGAAATTGTCTTTCAGGCTCAAGAGGTGCGTATTGAGTGTAGTGAAACCCCTGCTGGGCTCAAGATTACTCGTGCCAAGGAGACCACAGAGCTAGCCAGCAATGGTGAGCTGTTGCAGTGCAACATGGGATCTATGCAGTCTGCGGAGGATGTGGTTTTAAGGTGTTACCAGTCGCTACCATTTGGAGACAATAAGAAGAAAGTAAGTTCAGATGTTCTGAACCACACCGATGAGGAGTATTTGCTGGCATGCCCAGACATTCTAATGATGGGAACATGTGCCTCAAATTGCACACTGGAAGGATCAGATGGTACCCAGGTTGAAACAGGGAATGGCGTGGAGATGGATGCCCCCACAGTCCAAAGGGATTCAAGCTTGATCAATGGTGATATCTGTAGGAGCTCTAAAAATGTTCAATTTAAAATTTTACGACTGCCCTTCAACCTGCATTGTCTGGATGAGTTGCATCAGATGGAAGCCTCTGTCTGGTCTGTGGAATCTCTAGTGCCTTATGTACCCTCTACTGAATGGATGATGCAGAATAGTCTGCTAACCGCTCCGAAACAAACCCTGACAACCGTCCTGGAGGTTCCTTCTGAGGTTCCATTAGAGGCCAATAAATCTACAGCAGTTTTCACTCCACAGGAACAAGTGATTGAACTGGATGGCCATGACTCAATGACTTCTCT
The DNA here is from genome assembly GCA_037974405.1 of Brachyalestes nurse. Taxonomy (NCBI): domain Eukaryota; kingdom Metazoa; phylum Chordata; class Actinopteri; order Characiformes; family Alestidae; genus Brachyalestes; species Brachyalestes nurse. The sequence goes on from JBBPCY010000109.1 coordinate 28,077,948, forward strand.
TGAATCTCTCCCTCCCTATATTAATGCAGCCAGTTGGCTGGCTGACTTGAATAATGTCTACAATAAATCCTCAAAAGTCCAGCAACAGATTGGCAATGGCAAAACCTGGCCAGAGGAGAAACTATGTGAGTCTAAAGTCAGTCAGAAGACCAAAGTGCAATCACCTGTTAGCCTCAATTCTGGTTCTGCGTCATTTAAAGAGCCAGTAAGCAGACACAGAGCTCGGACTGCTGTGCTTAGCCATTCTGATCAGCATAGTTGTCTGGTTAAGTCGTGTTTAGGTATGACTATCTCTCCCGAGCATAAAGTCAGAATCTGTAAGAGCTGCCAAATAAAACACAGGACAGGCAGCATCTCTGGTAGTCCAGACTCCACAGCCAGCTGTGTGAAACGACACAAGGCTGCTCATTTCCATGGAGACAAAACGAAGGTTCACTTGTGTGCACTATGCATCTGTGATTCTGAAAAAAAGGCTAGGTGTAAAACTGCTGCAGCTGCGTTAGGCATTCCTGGCTTGCAAAATGTGGATGATGAAACAACTGAACGGGAAGTCTCAGAAAACCGCTCGGTCCCTGCAGTGGGACCAAAGAGTGCTGATAATGGCCGAAAGAAGCTGTATAACACTGAAAGGGTACCTTCAGGCAGACACTCTGAGAAATGCACCATGGCTCGTCAGTCCAAGCTCAGAGAGCAAAATTGCTTTTGTGAGGACCCTAAAGCTGTCAATAGTTCCACTCCAGCATGGGGCATTAGTGGAGGCACCCAGCATGATGCCATCTGGGAGAAGAATGAGGAAAACATGGCTATATATACAAAAGAAAGGTGGAGAGATGCTGAGCGCAGGTTCATTTCACAGAAACCGAAAGGTAAATTGGTAGTAAACATGCCTTAGGATGTATGCTGTAGAACTTTGCAAGGTTGTTCTCATTTGTATTCTTTACCCTAGAAAAGTCACAGAGAGGAGGAATGCAAGAATCTGATGCAGAGAGTACCAAAAGTACAGGAAAGATGAGGACCAACACACACACACTTTTTGCACAGACACCAGGTAAGAGACTGCATTTCAGCTGAGTAACTCCGTAATGTAGTAAGAACCTATTCTGTGTCTCATTAACGATAACCTTGCTAGCGCATGTCCATGGCTCATTGCACACTGCCTATAACTTTATACATGTATGTTTGCTATAATTATTTCCACCCTAAGTGTATTGGATATAACCTAGCTGTTGGAGAAAGCTATTCTGCTTTCTCGTTTTGCTGCTACTTGTAGGCTTTGTGTTTAAAGCACTAACAAGGCATACGTTGTTCTTGTTCTAAGGCAGTTATTGCCATGCATCACCTGAAGTTTTTAATGGGGTTGCTAGAATGTATGGCATAGATGGATAGTTACTTGCTTTTAATGCAACAATCTTTCTTCCAGAAACTCACAGAAGAGACACAAGATGTTGACACTACTGCACAGTAACCAAATGGAAGAGACCACTTAATCACGTTTTAATGTCACAATTTTGATTTTTCAGTCCTTAAAACTGATCACAGTTCACCATTTTATACAGTGATTGAATAAAGCACTTTTGACCTTTCCATTCTTGGATGCCTTTTTTCAATGATGTGAAAGTCAGATGTGTTGGTTTTTTTTTTTAAGCGGCTGGAAGATGTTTTATTGCAAGAATGTGGCTGTAGAATTTCAAACCTGCTAGACAGTACTGACCTTGAACTGATATTTCCAAAATGAATTTGGAAATAAGATACTGAGATACTGAGGAATTGGTGTTAAATGCTGAGCTAAAATCTATGAACAGAATTCACACAGCTGTGAATTTATGGGCCCCTCAAAGCACTTCATGAAAATGGGTGAGTGGGTGGGTGTGACAGGATGATTATTATTGAGGCAGGAGACTTTTGGCCTCGGGATGATAGTCGTGGCTTTGAAGCCCGTTGGAATGGCGGTGGTGCTTAGAAAGATACTGAAGATGTGTGGTGTCAGGACTACTTGAACAAGAACTTAAGCAGGTTGTATTGGGACGGATTTGACTTTGGCAAAGTTCTTGTAATGCACCCTGCATTGCCCTCTAGCCATTCAAGGCAGTTACTACAAAAGATTAGAATCACAAAATCTACCACATTTATGTGTAAAAAAAAAAACACTAGCTCCAAAGGCATTAAAACACGTAATGAATCGGTCAGTTGATTAAAGTGAATCTTGGTACTGAACCCCAAAGTACACCACGTACCTTGTCTTGACATTTTAATTTTCCTGATAAATTGGTTCAATCAGGGGTGCCAGTAATCCTAACCAGGACTGTGCACTAAACCAGAGTCATGTGATGGCAAGGTTCAAACTTTCATACCTTACAATACTGCACCACACGTTCATTGGACACAATTCATGAAATTAGATGGAGTGGCATGCCTGTGCCAATAGCTTGTGATGTAAATGTCAAACATTAAGGTTAATACATTAACATCAAACCAAAAACTATGTCTCAATTAAATTTTGTAGGTTCATTTTTGTGGCATATCGATCTCTGCTACTCAACTGGTTGTTCTCCCTACAAATACCCAGCCCAGTGTTGCCAGATTGGGCGGTTTTGAATTCTACTTTGCAGGTAAAATTGACTTGGGCGGTTTTGACATTTAGTTTTGCAGGCTTTTATTTAACTTTGCACCTATGTTCTGTGAGAATACATCCAATCCAATCCATATTAAATACTTCTTTGACCCAATCAGTCAGAGATCTAGATGGGCAGCATCACTCCACAGAGTGCCCTTCCACTGAATTCGCTGACGCTCCCCCCTGACTCACGTTTTTTCCCCCTTCAACTCAGTTAGCAGTTAATGAATGGCTAGTCAAAATGCCAAACAGTGTTGCCATGTAGAAACTGCTGCATGGATCTACAGTATTACAACCTATAGAGCAGCAGTCACTAACAGGCGGACCGCGGTCCGGGTCTGGACCCAGAAGCTGTCCCTTATGGACACGGACCTATAGCCAAAACAGAACATTATAATTAAAACCTGACAGGATGCGTCTATTTTCACCGGCGCAGCTTTTACTGTCTTTACGGTAGCGCTTTAGCGGCCAAGGAAACCCACAGACCAACTGCATGCAACTTAAGCCATCCCACGTGATACCTTTCAGCCAATCAAGTACGTTCGTTCAAAGCGGTAAACATTGCAACTCTACAGGG
>JBBPCY010000109.1:28085660-28098713 GCA_037974405.1 Brachyalestes nurse
TATGAGGTAGGTAATATTTGATCTATGGTGTTAAAGTTTAACTAGCAACTATTAAATCAAAATGTATTCATACAGTAGCTAGGTGACTGGTAAACCAGATATGCTAAATGTAAGCTAGCTAGCACAACTTCTTTAAAAAGGCTAGCTTATCATGATGCTAGCTACTGTACATGTGATGCTGTGTCTACTGCCTCCTGCTAAATGCTTTTATATAACCAAGATTTTATACATCAGTTGTAAAATATTTTGAAGACCATTTCATTTGTTCAACTCTCCACATATCTGCATTGCATTGTATTAGAGTTTTTTTTACACATTTGTTTGTCATCTTATTTAACAAAAAAATGACACCTACACCATACAGTGTGTGTAGGCATTTCACACCAGCTATTGTTGATATTTCCAAAATTCCTGAACTAAAGTTCCCATGGAAAGTTTCTGGAAATCCACTGAAAATTTACCAGTAATTTTCTGCCCCTTTGCAACCCTAGAAATGTAACACTGGGACTTCTGTCTTGAAACTAAGCAAAATTTGGTGGTAAATTTGTTTTTGTTCAGTTTCAGTCATATAGTCTAAGTGTAGCATTTTAACCTGGAAACACTATGTAGCAGTCCTAAACCATACAACATCATGGAGCGACTCCAACCTAAATGTTCAATTATTAGGATAAACAGGTTTTTTTCCAGTGTTCTGTCAAGTGTTCTGTTCTGTTTGTTAGTATCTACAAAAGAACACATTTGAGGGTGGAGCCTGTGGTATCCTTCTTGGCCAATATGAACCTATTTTGATTGAAAATGCAACAGTGAATTGCGAGAACAACGGCTTTCAGCCGCCCAATCTGTGCCTTACCTTATAGAGTGGTTTGCCTCATCAGGGTCCTGGGCAGAGACGGTTTTAAACACTGTTCCAATTTCGGTGTCTTCAGGAATTTCTACATAGTAAAATGGAGAGTCAAACTCTGGAGCTTCATCGACATCCTCTACACTCACATGGACAATCGTCACATCACTGAAAGGACCTTTATTCACAAAGCGTGTGTCAACATGCGCATTAGAACCCTCCACCTTTAGAGTGAAGCTGCGCTTTTTCTCGAAGTCCAGGCGCTGAAACAAAACAAAAAAACATACAGGTTTACTAAGAAATAAGGACACAAAGGATCACATTCTATGCAGAGAAATGTTTACTTCATTTCTTTGCTGTGATGCATATAGAGAGAAAAAAACTAATATTAAAATCTAAATATAGATAATGAGAAACTATAAGAACAAAAGTATTGGGGAAACCTGATTTTCAGGCCCCTTACATCCAGTGAAAGGCAATATTAATGCTTCAGCATACCAAGACATTTTGGACAACTTTGTGGACACAGTTTGGGGAAGAACCTTTTCTGTTCCAGCATGACTGTGTCCCGGTACACAAAGCAAGCTCCATAAAGACGTGGCTAGATGAGTTTCGTGTGGAAGAACTTGACTGGCCCCCACAGAGCCCTGACCTCAACCTCATCCAAAACACTATGGGATGAACTGGAACAGAGATTGTGAGAGCCAGACCTTCTCGTCCAACATCAGTTTCTGACGTCATGAATGGTCCACAGAATGAATGGACACAAATTCCCACGGAAACACTCCAAAATCTTGTGGAAAGCCTTCCAAGAAAAGTGGAAGCGGTAAAAGCTGCTAAGGGGGGGCATCTCCATATTAATGTCTGTGTATTTGAATGCAATTAAAGTCCGTTTACCTTTTTGATAGTGATGACTCCATACATGTTGCTGGCATCAGCATTAATGTCAAAGTAGTCCCGTCCATCTCCATCGATAATAGTGTATTTCATTTCAGCGTTAATGCCCACATCACTGTCTTTGGCTTGGATTCGTCCCACCACTGATGCCACTGGACCTGACTCCAAGACAGTCATTTGGTACAGCTCTGAGAGGAAGGAAAGAAAAAAGATTACATTTTAATTAAGTAATTGCACAGTGCTAGAAATGGTCACCTTTGCTCAGTAAAACTCTGTATTGCTGTCACACTTTTCCACCAATAGAGGGAGCCAAATTTCATTTATTATACAGGCTATATTGATCCTGGAGGAAACTACTTTTGTCCTCTGCATTTCACCCATTCACCTGAGTGAAGCCGTGAGCAGCCACCAATCCTGCCTGGGGAGCAGTGTGTGGGGATGGTACCTTGCTCAAGGGTACCTCAGTGGTGCCACTGGCAATCCTGGGATTCGCACTCACGATCTTCCATTTGTAGGGGCAACGCCTTAACCACCAGGCCACCAGCTGCCATAAGTATATAATATATATAATAATATAATAGTTTCGGGATACGATTTTTGATGGAGAGGAAAATTCCAGAAGAGAAAATAGTGCCCAGAGGGAACTTATTCATCTATTTTATCTATTAGGAATTACTATTATTTCACTTGTATCTACATTATATGAAAAACCTATGTAGTTTCACTGGTCCTTTAACAGTCCTTTTTTAGATAGAATTTGTATTGTAGTTGGGTCGGCTTACTTAACTGAATAGTGTAGATAATATGGTTTAAGCAAAGATTTCAATGGTTCAGTCTTAGCTTGCCAGATAAGTCTGCATATTGTCTGCATACAGTGCTCATTGTCTAGTTAAACTAACTCAGGTTACCAACAAATGCTAAACAGAAAATGCGGGTTGCTTCTCAATGTCAAAATAATCTGTTAAACTAATCTAACTGCCATGTACCTCTGTAAAAGCTTAAAATCCACCACTCCTCAGGCCGTGGGTGTATTCTGGAGTGCTTTTGATACCTGTTGTGGTATCTAAGCAGCATAAATGACAGCAGATGTTAAAATATGCTGATTCACCACGATTAGGAGAGCAGGCTGGGAGTTGGGTGGGTGGCAAGTCTAACATGCTGAGTACTAGGCCACATCTAGCCAGTTTTAGATACATCTGCTCAACAATTTGTATGCACTATTTAATCATATTTTGCATCTTGTTTTTTATTTCACCTTCACTAGATGATGCTCATTTTGAGCATGACACAAACATTTAAAATATTTTACACTGTTAATTGATCAAATGTACAGTATTCTAAGCTCCTCTTACTTTAACTGTAGTTGATTATTAATGCTAGTAATACGTGTTTGGTGTCTGAAGTTTGGGTCTTTGTTTTTGCATTAGGAATCATTTCAACAGGTGGTAGCATGGAAATAATTTCATTATTTAAAACCATGCACATTTTAGGATTTCAGTGTTTCTTGGACAGTTTGCATTCAGGTAAAGTGTGATTGTATTATTGTCAGTAATGGTCTTACTCTGAGTGAATTTGGGCGGACTGTCGTTGACGTCACTAAGTGTGATGTTGACCGTGGTTGTTCCTGCCAGACCACCCAGTTGACCATCCATATCTTTAGCCTGAATAACCAAGTAATATTGCTCTCTGACCTCACGATCCATTTCAGCCAGAGACACACACACTTCGCCTGTAGGGAGAGACACACACACACACACACACACACTGAAACTTAACAGTAGAAGTTCTCAAAATGATGAATGTCAGATATTATTATCTTTAGAGATGGATTCCCTTATTCCAAATACAGGTGGTCAGACACAACACACTTGGTGTATGACGTTTGCTTCTGGTGCTAGTAACAAGTAATAGACGCTTTTATCCCACAGGTTTTATACGCATGGTGAAAAATTGCCTGCCATGTCTAGTGGAAGCCCAAAATGTTCCCATCCACTTTTGTCAATAAACTATTTCTACAACTAATAATAATAGCAATAACAGCACTAGATAGAATTTTCATTTATTGCTTGAATTAATATGGTTATTTTTTAAAGTAGCCTGAGATTTAGTTAACAGCTGTTTAAAGCTATTACCTTTCCCTCTCTCTCTCTGGATGTATAACCTAAAACTACATTATTTGTTACTCAAATTCTATGCACACTAATGAACAATACACAAAAGGATGACTTTTGTACCTGTTTTTGGATCCACAGAGAAGTAAGGCTGCCCCTCCAGGATGCTATAAACCACCCGTGCACTGTTACCATATGATGGGTCATCCGCATCTACAGCTGTCACTTGGAGCACATAAGTGCCTATAGGAAGAGAGAAAGAGAGAAATGATTTAAGTTTTAATGTACTAACAGCATTTTCTGCTCAATCAGGTGAAGGAAAAATGACTTTTTTTATGGCATCAGCAATAGTTTAAACAGGCTATGCTCTTAAACATTTAAAAGACCATTTAAACATTTTTCTGACTTTCCTGGTCTTTAAAGAAATTGGATTACTTGTATTTAAGAAAGAATACAAAGGTATAAGGTAGTGAGTGATGCAAAAAAAACTAGACTGGATTTATTCAGAACATGGATTGAAAAGTGCTACTGATGGCTTCATACAAACTTGAGAGATCTAAAGTTGTGCTTCTTAGGAAAAATTTAAAATTTATTTAAAGACTAAAGCACTTATTAGCTGATTATTGAAAAGGTCACATTTTAGATATTTTTCAATGTGGAAATGAACAAATAAACACAAAGTCCTATGGGTTTTTTTTGAGAAGCTCCGGTAACAAACCATTCAGAGACATTCACAGATTGAAATCTTTACTGATGGAGTCGACACCCAAACTGTAACATCCTCATTAAAATGTGTAATTTAATGTGAGTTTCACATATGTGCAGTGAATCAATATAATAATACTATAAAATCCCAAAACCCCAAATCTTCTAACCACAGAACCCAACAATGTTAGCTTCTAACCACAGAACCCACCACTGTTAGCTTCTAATCACAGAACCCACCACTGTTAGCTTCTAACCACCATGGTGTGAACTAGGGGAGAGCAGGGGGAGCTGTAGCTCCTCTAGTCATGACATGATTTGTGATTTTTGGGGGGAGCTCGAAAATATTGATATGATGACCAAATAAATGCCATTTTGGGCATGGGCTTTCTCACAGGTGTAAAATAAGTAAAATAAAATAATATTTAGAGCTTATTATTCATGAAAAATTAGTCTGCTTGCACGCTGGTGGGGGCGCTGCCTGCAGCCCCACCCACTACCCACTCACACGAGCTAGTTTAGTTAGTAATGTAGTATGTGGCGTTGCGTCTCTCCAGGCAGTGAGAGGGTTGTGTTGTGCTATAGCTGTAATAGCTTCTAACCACGGAACCCACCACTGTTAGCTTCTAACCACGGAACCCACCACTGTTAGCTTCTAAAGGCAAATTCCTAAGCAAGGCTAACATAAACATAAGCTACTGTCCAAGCACTTTTCAGACTTTGTGCAACGGTGGTCAATGGTCTCTTGGTGAAAACAAGCTTAAGTTGAATATGTATGGTCTGTACTGTATTCTCTGAAAGTCGTTGTTTGCACCATCACAAAAGGGCCCACACCTTCTAATGAGGCAATGGGATCCGGAATTCATCACAGAAGAAATAATGAATGATTAAAGCACTGAGTTTAAAGGTTTTATGCTCTTATGAAAGCACAGGAAGTTTTTTTAAATTGCAAAAAGAGCTAAATATATGTTCTCAATATGTCACCAGCATGGTAGATAGCGAAACAACCGCCCTTCAAGGACGAGCCAAGTGTTATACTACATCCACCTTCTTTTGAGAATGAGCTCCAGTCACAGATTGGCCCAGGCAAAGAGGGGATTAAGGGTCATGAGAAAGATTTGAAAATCTGATATTTGGTGGTTAAACCAAAGTTTCTCATTAGCTTTAGCTATGAATAACTGAAGAAATTCAAAATAGCTGGATAGGTCTTCTGATCTGTTTTAACATGGCAGTGAAGTGTGTGTGTATAACATACCAACAGGAGACATCTCTGGTATGGTTGCCGTGTAAGGCCCATTCAGGAATTTTGGCTCATTATCATTGATGTCTTGAATCTTCACAATAAACTCTGACTCAGGCTCTAGGGGATGTCCAGTCTCGCGGTTTCTGGCTTGGGCCCGGAGAATATACTGCGCCTTCACCTCACGGTCTAACCGCCTGATGGCATGGAGATCACCTGTGCTGTCATCCAGAGTGAATGTAGTACCTGCACCTTCACCCGACAAAATATACTTAATGGAGCCATCACCTGTATCCATATCCGAATGCAGCTGAAACAGAAAGGTCAGAGCAAGGAGAAAGACTCAGTTACATAGTGATGACATTAAATGGCTACTACTATAGTATGAATGAAGTGTTTCATGTAATGTGTAAATGAGTTTCAAAAGTACAGTGTTTACTGCCTGCTCCATGTTGGAACTAAGCTAAACTAAGCTATGTTGAAACTAGGCTAAAAAGCTAATTACAGTTTGATCACTATTTCTGTATGATTGTCCGTTTCTGTTCGACTGACCAGTGAAGAGACTGATAAGGGGGTTTTACTGCACGTCAGATCTCCCAGAGATGTTTAACTGGTGTTAAGAATGCATGACTACAAAGACCGTCTATGATTTAGGTTATTTTCATTCACATCAAACCATTCACTGACCATGGGGGCCTGTCTTCCTGGATAGAAATGTTTCATAATAAAAGTGATAACTCAGAATAACGTTGTATTGATTTACAATGACTCTTCCCTGAAAAGTGGAAGACAAAATGCCAGCAAAATGCCCCACACAGTGTCATTTTAACAATATAGCCACCAAGCTTTGGAGAGACAGTTTTTGCTGATCATGTCCTGCTTGGACATTTGTAGTCACCTGAGGAATAGGGGTTCTGTTTTTCCATACATATCCCAATAATGTGGACAGTATTGTGGACAGTAAATGTGTTCTTTCAAACACAATTCTAATCCTATTTTATGATGCCTTTCCCATTGATCTAAATGCAGATGGCACTGAAGCTCTAGCCATCTGTGTCCTAGTAACGAATCTGTTTTTTTCCCTGTTTTCTACCCAGTTTCGCCTCCAGTTCTGCCTAGGAAAGTAACAATTTTAAGTTATTTTCCTCTTGGAATTTCTGAAGATGCTGGATTGTTGGCAGTTCAGAAATACACTATATGAACAAAAGTACTGGGACCTTTTTTAGGGTTTGGGCTAGGCCTCTTCCAGTGAAGAGTACTTTTAATGTTTCAGCAAACCAAGACATATCGGACAACACATGCTTCCAACTTTGTGGACACAGTTTGAGGAAGAACTTTTTCTATTCCAGCATGAAGTACTGTTCCCCAAAGCACAAAGCAAGCTCCATAAAGACATGGCTGGATGAGACTGGTGTGAAAGAACTTGTCTGGCCCTCAACCTCAACCCCATCCAACAACTTTGGGATGAAGATTGGAATGGAGATTGACCTTGTCGTCCAACATCAGTGCATGACCTAATAAATGCTCCACAGATTGAAGGGGCACAAATTTCCACAGAAACTCCAAAATCCACAGAAAGCCTTCCAAGAAGAGTGGAAGCTATTATAGCACCAAGGGGGAACCAACTCCATACTAAAGTCTATGTATTTTAATGCAATGTTATTAAAGTCCCTGTTCGTGTAATGGTCAGGCGTTCCAATACTTTTGTCCGTATAGTGACTGGCTTTGTGTGGCTCGGCTGAAGCGTGTGGTTGTCATTACCAAGTTAGAGACTACACATTTCCTTGAATAAACTGGGGACAAATCTGGGTTTATACTAAATGTATAATGGATACTCACATTTTACATGTGATGAGTTGAATCATGTTTTCCTGTATCAAGTCCACTTTCATACTGAGAATGTGCCATATATGGCACCTAAAGAGTAATTAGAGCACAACAATACAGGAATATAGCTCATATAGTAATACAGCTCTGACCATGGATAGAAACTGGATTGACGTCAATGTAGTCAGTGCTGATATTTTGGATTGGATTGGTAAAGCCCTATCAGTTATCATGTCCTTGATGGGTCTTCCTTACCTTTCCAATGTAAAGAGGTTTCTGTTCTGTGTACTCCTCAAGAACAAAGAACTGGTTCCAGACCCATCCCCTCTTCACTCTACTTAGAGATGTCATTCTCAGATCCTTCTCCTCGTTATCTCCCAGCAGGCCCTCAGTCAGGGTCAAAAACATCAGTACCATGAGGTTCATGGTTAAATTTCTTCTGTTTGGAAACATGTCTGCCTTGGCAATGAAGAAATCTCTCGGGTCGTTTTGGAAAAGAGAAATCCTCAAACTCAGCTGCCTCTGAAATAAAAAATAAAACATGTTAAAGCACTCAAGCGTTATACTGTTAAACGATTCATCAGAAACTTTTTCAACCATTTTTATGAAGAAATAGAAATTGAAATAGAAATGATCAGCCACGACATGTCTGATGTCAGAAATGTTCTTCTGGAGCTACATGGCTGATGTAGCTAAAAAGCACCACTGGTAAGTAGAGAAAGTAATGATATACAGTCTCCTGGATATAATATCCTAATTTTGTTGAGTAATATATTCTATTAGCATGGATAAAACGAATGAATTCATAATTCATTTAAAATGCATCATGATAAGGCAAACTGTGCTTTAATGTGTGCTTATTGCTACTGCCATAATGGTGTAATAATTAGTGTTTCTGCTCTGTTCCTTTTGCTCTGTTGTTTTAGCTTGATTGTTTGCTCTTTGTTTAGCCCTGCGTTTCTTGCATGTTTATGTATTTTACTCTCCTGTCTCTTTTTGCTTTATTTTATTTTGTTAGGTTAGTCCCTGTGTTAGTTCAGTTTCCTGTTTCTTGCTCTTTTAATCCTGTTTCTGACAAGCCGTTTGGAGCAGCACATGGCCTAGTGATTAGGGAGTTGCCCCTGTGATCAGAGAGGTGTGGGATCAAATCCCAGGACTGCTAGTGGCACCACTGAGGTACCCAAGGTACCATCCCCACACACTGCTCCCTGGGGGGCCCCCTGCTTCACTTGGTGAATGGGTTAAATGCAGACAAAGAATTTCACAAAGTCATGTGGTGTGTTCATCCATGACTATTATGGACCACTTCACTTTACTTCAATAAAGTTCTGTTTGCGATGACATCCTTCTCCACTCTCTACGTCTCCATGTGACAGTTCGTATACGCACGGGTTTTGTGTTTTATGAGTCTTCACAAACCTCCTGAATATTTATGGTTTTTTTTTTCATCTGGATAAAGATATAGTAACACAGGCACAGTTTATCGCTTAATATTTTCAGGTAATGTAGGAGAATGCTTTAAACATACAGGAAATATTTGCATTAACCCACCAGCAAAACAGTAACATGTAACGTGTAAAGCAAGACAAATGAGCATTTATGAGGTTTTAAATGACTTTGATTTTATTTGGAGTATTTTGAAGTATTCTAAAAGTAGTCTTATAAATAGGTTAAAAATAACTTCTCAATAGTATTTTTTTTCTTTATCTTTTTTTCTATTTCTTTTTAAACATCAGAAATCCATAATTATCCATAAGAGTTTGTCATAGTACAGTGTCAGAAACCACATAAACAAGTCGATTTCATAACAAAGTAAATATATATTCCATGAAAACACAAAAACTGTCCTGCCAGAAACTGGTTCAATTTCACAGAAGTCCTTGTTTTGCAAATGTCTTCTTCCTTTAGAGAAACATTGTTTAAATAAAAGTAGTTTGTGAAACTACTTCAAAAACCTCCTGAAGACTAATCTGTTCAGAGAGCATCTCCTCTCCTGATGCGTCTTCTTGCACTACTATTACATAAATATTTTAGCACTTAGGACTGTCCTCTGGTTCTCACACTGTCCTGAAACATTTCCTCGTGTTGTAAGTCGCTTCGGATGAAAGTGTCTTCCAAATGAATTAATGAATGAAACAAAGGACAACACTTTGTTTGACAGTAAAAAATGGAAAAGTTGATAAAGTTGAAAACTGTATCATTATTAGACACATGGTCATTTCATCCACTAGATTTGAATAGCCTGCTACAATGACAGTGACAGCAACACAATGACACCTTGACCACTTTTGACCTTGAGTCACTTTTACTCCTTTTTGTTCTTCAAATCAGACAGAAGCCATCTGTTCATTTTGCATCTTACAGACTGACAGGAGTCTTTTTTTCATGGCAAGAATGCGTGCGGGAGTGGGTGGGCCACCACCAATGGGCTGCAGAAGAAGAGATTGTGGAAAAAAAACGCTCTATTATTCTCTGCTGACTTCATTATCCTGACTCTATTATCGTTTAGTCTCACACTGCATTGTACTCTTAACCTTCACTTCATCTTCAATTAAGACGCACAAGAGCTGTTCGAGAGCTTAGGAGTGGGAGGGCCTTGGGTTCTTTTTTGTCCCGCTTCAGTGAGTTTCAGATCACTGGGACCCTGCAACACTCTTAAAACAATTTTTAAAGTCAAAGCCTTTTCTGAATATTGAGGTTCAAATCTCATCTCCTGTATTCATAAGCATTTTGTCATAACATAAGCTGACATTCTATATTATTGAAGTGGCTAAACATTCAATACATCTTTCAGTGTCTAATTTTATAGCTTTTTCTTTTCATTATAACATGTGGATCACCCCACGCATGCACACAGGGATGAAGGACATAGCGACTCATGGAGGAGAGAAATCCATGCTTATCACAAAGTCAGTCGGAATTACAAAGAAAATCAGCTGAAAAAGCACATTTTTCAATGTCGAGGTGAAAACTTTCCAATTGTTTGCTGGCAGTACACACTTTCTGTATACCACAGTATATGTTTGAGTTCTACAGAGTAGATCTGTGTAAAACTGTTTGTTTTTCAGTATGTATTGTAGTACTACTGTGTATAGTTAAGTAATACAGAGTGCCTCTGAGTGCTACGGGGGTATATTTAAATATTACAGAGTACAGTTGAGCACGATGGAGTGTATAATAGTGCCTTGGAGTAGTGTGTATTTACTTTCTGAAGCTCATATCTGTAAGTCTTAAGGAGAACATTAAGTGGTACAATGAGTGTGTTTGTGTCCTGCGGTGTTTCTGAGCACTGCAATGTGTTTTTGAGTACTGTGATGAATATTTGTGTATTGCAGTGGGTATTTTAGGGCCACACTCTCTAAAGATGCAGGCAGAATGAGAATGAGATGTGCTAAACAATATGTTCCTTTAAGCTTCCTCCAGCAGCTGCAAGCACACACACACATACACACACACACACACACACACACACACACATTACTTTAGCTTCATATATAAGCAGTCTAATAATGACTTACACTGTGAGATAGGATTACAATAATTCCATTAAAAAAATGCAGGCTGTTCTCACAAGTGTCCCCACGACTCCCATTTTTCTCACACTCAGAACTGAAAACCTGGCTTGTTTTCGTCCCATTGAGAGTTTGAATGGCTGGTCTCTGTGTGTGGTATTGCATAGCATTATCCCAGGCTGATTTCACACCTAGCATGACCATATCCCTCAATCGCTGTTGCCTAAATAGAGGTTTATAGAGGTCGGGGGCTGTGGAGAGACCCACACACATTGCTGGGTTTCATGGCCAATTTGTTAACCACAATTGATTTTGCATGGTGCCCAATATCACCACCGCAGAGCCAGTTCATATCTTTGACCTCTGTATAGTTTCTCAGCTTGAATGGAGGAGAGATGTTTATTTTCTAAAGTTTTCGTCTTTAGTTTAGCACTAGAGCAACATGTAGGTTGCTTGTGATGGAGGCGTATAGCTCAACAATTCATCACACCTTGCTATCTACAAAAATAGTCAAATATACAGACAGAATGTAGGCTTCAAGATGACATAATTGTTCTAGATATCGTCACTTATTTCTTGTGAAAATTTGCAAGACTAGCAGGAGCTCACAGTAGTCTGCAACGTACCTTACAATATACATTACCTCAAAATATTGTTTCAATGTCTTATAAACTGTAAATGTTTCAGCTAGGCCTAGTGTGTAAAACACTCAGCTTGGCACTGTAAAAATATTAAGTATTATTTGGACAACATTAATAAATAAACTTCCAAAATGTGCTGACATTGTAGCATTGTTCATGT
The DNA here is from genome assembly GCA_037974405.1 of Brachyalestes nurse. Classification (NCBI taxonomy): domain Eukaryota; kingdom Metazoa; phylum Chordata; class Actinopteri; order Characiformes; family Alestidae; genus Brachyalestes; species Brachyalestes nurse. The sequence continues at coordinate 28,097,595 of JBBPCY010000109.1, forward strand.
TACAATAACTGCAGTAACTGCTTCCTCATTGACCTCCTATTGACCTGGGTTAGTCACAAATTAACTGGGAGAGGCTTTGCCTTTAATTTCACACTCCACAAACCCTGAACCCTTTGGTTTTCCCATCAACCTCCACATTCCTCACCTCATCTTCTTAGCTGTCATGAGTACAGAATGAAGTGAGTCGTGAACAACAAACACAGTTCCACATAGTCAAGTCCAATGTGTCTTGCAATGAGATAAAACATGTTTGATTTCACTGAAGTCCATGCTCCATCGGACACCAGTCATTTTAAAGCCTACATTTTGTCCATACTCGTGATCTTTTTTTGTATAACAGCTAGTAGCTCCACTGTGAAACTATATAAACAAAACTTAGACACCAAACTTGATTGGCTACATTTGGGGGGTTGGAGGGAAATTAGAGTGTTTTTCCTCGTAAAACCATTTAGACCACTCTGAGTGCAATTTAGAATGTCATGGTTCACTGAGTGACTAAACTGGTAATTCTTCCTCTCCCTCTCTCAGTTTGTTACTTTAGCATTCCCCCAGTACTCTTGTCACTTATGAGCAAATTTAATCAGCCATTCATGCTGTGTGGTGATGCGTGGCTATGATGTCACAGTGCATGAGTGTCATGCCCCGCCACACTGTTAAATCTCTGTTCCCTTACATCCACAAGTGGTCTCTGGATAACATTAGTTATTGCGTACAGGTCTCAAGTTATATTGTTCCATGTTTCTCACCTAACGGTAGAGCAAACTGAATGTTTGCACTGGAGTCCATGTAAAACAAAACACACCATTTAATGTCCAGGGAGACTTTTTCAAAACTGCTTGCAAGATAGCATAGTGTATTCCCCCATTGTCGTGCACACAGAAACACCACTGTTATACCAGTAACATTATCACTATGGCAACTTGTACATTGCTGCATGCTGCCATCGGTGGCATACCATTGCATGGCTTCTCTTGAGGCACGGAACAACAGTTCATTCAGTGCCAAGGCAGTTAGGAACTGTGTTTGGGATAGCTATTCTGAGCATGAATAATGTATGTCACTTTATCTCACACTGCTGCAGTGCATTAGTAGGAATTAGGAATTGATTAATTTATATAT
>JBBPCY010000109.1:28124487-28140391 GCA_037974405.1 Brachyalestes nurse
TCAATTAGCTCATTACACAGCCAGTGGAAGGTGATGTGGTATCTGACTGAGCTAGGCTTATGGTTAAAAACAGTTCTGTCCGACGTTTGATCAGTTGCTGGTTCACTCCTCTCTCTGTTCTGTCTGACTACAAGAAGTGAAACATTTTGCGTGGACGTTTCGCTGATCTCGCGGTCATTTTGGCAAATTTGTATTGTAGCGACCCTGCAGTAATGTTCTTTAGTGTTAGGTGTCCTGTTAGTTGAAACGTGTTAGAGATAGGATTTGTTGAAAATGCTTCTAGATGATTTATTTTGCAACTAGTTTTTTCATTTCAGTCGCCAATGGCGAACGTCTCTTACAACCAAGAGAAATTAAAACAACTAAAAGTAATAATGTACAGATACGCTCAACCTGAGTCTGTCGTTCGTCCTACACTGTCTCGTGATTGTAGTGAGGCTCGATCGAGAGCCAGTTATGGGAATTTCGGCTCTTTTTAATGAGTGGGATTATTTGGATCAGATCACCAAGAAGATCCAGCTCGTTTGGTTCCCACACGGCTCTTCGTTTTACCAAATTTATTCAGCGAACCGTCTCGTTCGCGACCGACATCTCTATCGTGTTGCAGAGTTTCATTAGAAACGATTCACACGACCTGGCGACCTGTTGCAGAGCGCATTCTAAAATATAAGAAACTACACAAGAAACACTGTTTTTCTTTGGCAACAATTTAGTCTGTGACGTGATTTCTTGTTTCGTTTTAATGCTCTTTTCACGGGGCAAGACTGGAGGCAAAATGTTTTATGTCACAATTGACAGACTATGGCTCCTAAAAAAATAATTTGGCTCCCAAATATTTTATGTTTAGGAGCCAATGGCTCCTAAGGTTTTTATTTTGTCTGGAGCCCTGCATATTGTACAGATTTAAAGACAGCACACATATCCCAATTCCAGTCAGATCACTAGACTGTATAGTAGTATAAGCCAGGCTCTGTCTGGATCTGAGGCTGGGACAATGTTTCTGTGAAAACTCTGGTTTCTCACAAATTAACGTCACTGTAATGAAAACCATGATGGATGACGAAGATGGTTGCCAAGCTATTGGAAAGTTTTACTTGCCACATTGTACAGACATTATATAGATAGAATAATGGAGTGCCATTATTTTATGCGACTCTGCTTCGGACTTCCGCACACATTGACATCTCGGCTCTCATTAGTGGAGGGTCATTCATTGCATTAACATTGCATTTCACATCAGAGGATCAGTGTTAAACCCATACTACTGCATAGGAGTCATATACATTGAATATATTTCATATTTATCAAACACACTCAGGCCAAATTGTATGTTATAAATATTTAATATTTATGATATGAAGGATCACCACTTACAGTTACACCTTGCCAAGACAAAACCTCTGGTTATTTCAGTCAAACCTTCTATCCATCAAAATATCAATATAAAAATTGCCTATTCACTCCTCGTCTCATTCAAGGTGATGAATGACCTGTGTGTCATGATTGATGACCAGCTACCCTAATCTGACAACATTTCATCTGTCTCTTGGTCATACTGCCTTCAATCCTAATCCAAAACTGAAATATACTATAACAAGTGGTAATAATTCTCTATTTAACATGACAAGTCAGTGTGAGTGAGATCTACTCACTATAACATGAACCTGTGCATGGTACAGAAAACCTGACTTGTTACCCATGTGGTGATACCAGTTGGTCTAGCTTTTGAAGTTAAGTTTAAATAGGTTTGCTTTGTGGTACATCCCTCTGGTCTCCTCTTTGTGATGTTTGTGAATCCACAAATGAATCACAATAAGTTAGGGTCAAAAAGTGCTTTAGCCTTTGCATGAAGGGACACGCCCACCCCATATCCTCTACGGGAATTGCTGACCAAAAAAAACTTTGACAAACACCATAACTGCAGTGAGCATCAGGCTTCTAGTGGTCACTTCTTTACTCTAACCCAGTGGTTCCCAAACTTTCTCTGACAGTGGAGCGTAGGCTACCCCATTGGTGCGCCCCTCTGCAATACCTCTGCGACCAACAATTTGGGAACCACTGCTCTAACAAAATGCAAAATGTCTTTTTTAAATTAATTTTAATTAATGGCATATTTGGTTCCCGATCAAGTAGAGGAAAAATCACTCAACGTGGAGAAAAAAAAGTTATACAGTAATCCCCCAGTTTTACGGATCAGGACTCGCGGATTCAGTCACACGCAGATTTTTCTTGAGAACCGAACTCATAGTTTTACGCGGAAATCCTCACAATAACGCGGAAACTGCAAATATCCTCTGCCCTTTTTTGCTTATTTGTGTCAATTAATATATTTTTCCCCCCGACCCCGAGTGCGGGACTAAGGGGTAGATAATGGATGGATGGATAATATATTTTTTCTGGATGTTTTGGCACACGAGTTGCATATCGGCAGGGAAAGCACTCAGACACGTCAAACTCCACAGTTCGGTAGATCTTGAGGAGATCTTTCCATCGAGCCCTAATTTGTATTTTTAGTCTGAGCAGATCAGGTTTTATTCTCCGAAAACCGTGTCCCAAAACTTCAGTCACGCTTCCAAACTGCATATCTCGGCGGGGAATTTAAATTAAAAGACGGGTTCACCTTGAAAAGAGGCGAATACGGGTTTAACTTGACATTTTCTTTAAGGGTAATGTGTTAAACTGAGTTTAAAATGTAATTAAAGTGTTCTGATAGAGAGAGAAAGAGAGAGAGAGAGAGGGAAAGAGAAAGGGAGAGAGAAAGTCCCTGTGTGCGTGCCTGCTGTGCTAATGCTAACTGCTAACTCTAACGGTTTTTAAGCATTTTGCGCCTGGGACCTCTTGTCTAAAGAACTGCATTTTTATTACTGTAAATTAAATTAAAAGTGGCAAATATGTGTTGAACTTTATGTTTTCTTTAAGTGTAATGCATTAAACTGAGTTCTGGGAGCATATTTAAGGGCATATTTAGGTTTTACACTATAAAAATAGGCATTTTTTGGCATTTTTTTTTACCAAAACACAACAACGTGTTTTTTTTCCCACTTAACACGGTGCTCTTGGAACGTAACCCCCGCGAAAAGCGAGGGATTACTGTAATTTCTTAAACAATAAGTCTAAAAAATGCTAATAAGTCAGCTGTTAAGAATGTGTTTGCAGACCTTAATGAACAGCTGGGCTTGGCCGATTAAAAGGAAATGTGGTCCTAACCAGTAACCTGTCAACTGAAACAATGGAAAGGATAAAAGTTTTTAAAGGAGGGAATCCAGCATGGAGTGTGGCAAAAGATATTGATTGTTCACAGTGAGCTGTATTGAACCTTTGGTGTGAGCATAAGCAAAATGGGAAGGTTGTAAAAGGACAACATATAGAACACAGAAAATGTGAAAGCATGAGGACACAAATCTCAAACCAATTTACCTTTGGTCATGTCCCAGGATATATTAATGACGTTGGAGCAAATAGACACAGAGCAGATTTAATAAAAATTCAGAGGCATGAACCATCCATAGTATCTGCCAATATCCTTTTGATAAATCTAATTTCCTTACAAAGTTGGCACCTACATGATCAACACAGTCGTCTGCCTAAGGCACTGGATATGAGTCAGGCATGGTGATTGAATTAACTTTAGGATAATCTGTACAAAAACAAAACGTGCCATTAGGTTTTAGGACTAAAAGAGAGGTTGAACGCTACGGACTTCAACTACGTTTTCCACATCATGAAACAACTCTGGATAAGACCTAAATAATTGACATCCGTCTGCTGGACATCTTATACATGAGTCAATAATGAGGGTAATTTTGAAAGCATTTTTAGAATTTTGCGATCTGGCGGTCTGCTAAGATGGATCTATCATGAATAGACAGGGAGGAGGGAGAAGGGCAATGGTGATGACTGGATTGATCTATCTTCTTGCACTACTCTCTACATAAGGAAATTAGCTCTTAGAAGTCTCCTCTGGTTCTCACACTGTCCTGAAACTTAAGTGTTTCTTCAAATTATTAGTCATTTTGGATAAAAGTGTCTGCCAAATGAATGTAATGTCATGTAATAGATTGGCTGCTTTCACAGTGGTCCCTTGTGTGGACAGTGATTCACTGGGTAAGATGCACTTATGGAAAAAATGTTGATATGACGAGCTCATTTCTTCCTCTTCCTCTCCAGAGAACTAACTTTATAATTGGTATCCGTTAATCTCTTTAAAGAGCAAAGACCAGAAAATCTAGCAGAAAAGGCGGAACCCGGAACAGGTATCAGTGCTAGCACCTTATCCCTTGGCTGAAATGTGCATCTAAACATCAGACCATTTCTGAAAGTTTATGTGGAAAGAAATTAAAGTTTGTTTGGTGTACTCAAAAGCTGTGTGTAAGCGCTAGGAGTATGCTCTCCTAGCGTTTGAATATACTCTCCTTTAATACTGTCAAAAGCTCCCCATGTTCAGCTGGGGTAAAACCGAGAGATTCTTGAGTGCCCTCACGTACCAGTGGGACTCCCAATCATGGTGTGTATCAAAACAATGTGCCCTAAGCATAGCCTGAAGTGACTGATGAAACCGTTTAAGCGCTCCTTGCAATTCTGGGCTAGATATGATGTGTTTAATGGCTCAGTGCTGTAACACTTGCCCAGGAGTGGATCCTGGTGGAACTCCCAATAAGTGTCCATAGAGACAAAATAATCCTTTCATTCTAGGTATGTCCTGAACCATCTGAGGACTGTTCCTGAGAGCTCAACCCAGACATCATTTTAAAGGAAGCCTGATCGAAAGTCATTGAAGTAGCCATTAAATAAAAAAAATTACTGAACTGAAAACTACTTTCACTCTGACTTTTTCTATGAATGGGAGATTTGAAACAAGTGTAGAGGCATCCAGGTTTCTCTTTTTTTATAACAGCCTTCTTTAGTGATGCTGGAAACATCCCTGTTCACAATGTGCAGAATTTCAGACACAGCGCAAACACTTTTAAACATGATTGTGGGTGGAATGTCGAGACAGCAAGTAGATAGTTTAAGACGCAGCACTATTCTTCAGGACTTCTGCCATCAATAGCAATACATTCTGATTTTTTTTTTTTGTTACCATACTTTGTTGTGTTGCTGCTGCACTGACTGGAGCTGATGCTTTGTCTAGTATTTTCAACTTTCTGATATATCAAAGATCCATACAGGAAATTAAGGAAATTTAAGGGAAAGAACGCACAGATTAAGGCTGACTAGGGGGTAAAACTACAGAATTTTCCTCTTACTTTTTCAAATTTGTTGCTTAATTAATAGAACTTCCTGAATTAATGCCTTAAATGTAAGATTAAGGGGTTTCACACTCATGCCTTAAATCTAATTTCAAGATTCAGGGGTTGGTTTCACGAATTAATGTAATTCAAATTAAGGGCTTTGGTGTATTTTCAGGGGTAAATTAAGGGAGGGTTAAACGCATTTTAAGTACACTGTGTTTCATAGTGTCTGGGGGTAACTGTGTAGGGGAAGTAGTTACCCTATTTACAGTGGCAAAAACACTGATTATTGATTGATTATTGTTAATGTTCTTACTAATAATACTAAAGAAGAAGAAGTTGGATCTTGCTGATAACCACATCCAGTGAATGACTTTGGACATCAACTACATGCTGTAACTGTCATGTATCAACAAGCAGCCACCAGGGGTCGCTCTTTGTTAATATGAGGGTTTGTGTTTGTGACTTTTATTTTGATATCCTGAGTACACCGGGTTTGAGTTTAGTCTTGTTATGTGTTTCAGCTGCCGGTGTACTCAGGAGTAAGTGTCTGTGGTTGGGGATTGGTTTGGGAGTTATTAGTTACAGCTGGGTTTAGTTAGCGTTAAATGTTTGTGTTTGTTCATTGGTTGTGGGATTGGGGTTTGGGTGTATTTAAACGGTTTGTGTTTGTGGTTGTATTGTGGGTCTGTATTTACTTTGAGAATTTCCTGTCACCTTGGTTTAGGTTAGAGTATTGGAGAAGGCTCTCATGCCTGTTTTGAGTTTTGTTTTGACTGAAAATAAATGACATTATGCATTACAACTACTCTTGGCATTACAACTACTACGCATGCGAGAAGAAGGAGGCCCAACATGACAGTATCATATCTAACATGTCAAACAAAGCAAGGAGTACTATGGTACCATCAATTTAGTGCCGTCATTAGTGTTATCGACATGAATATTAAAATCACCAGTTATAATAAGAGTTAAAGTCTGTAGAAATAATTGACAGTTTAAGAGAATTCATCAGTTCTCTACTTTGGACAGTATTTCTAACTTGCACAGTGATCCTCAACTTTGAGACTTCTTTATCACTGTGGTCCATACATTTTCTTCTAATCTACATGTTAAAAATGCAAATGTGTACAGTTTATGAATATGTATTGTAATCAAAGCCATAGTACAAGCAATTTAGCTCTGTCCACTTATGCTGAAGTTTTACGCTGGACCTCTTATTAAATGAGGCTCAGTACAAAGCAGCCTATCAAGACAGAGATCCTTTGTATATATTGTGCAATAATCTTACCATGTGTAGTACCATGTAAGGTTTTCTAAATGAGTGCTAATTATTTAATTATATGCAATATCTGATTATGTACAATAGTCTCACCATGTGTAGTATCATGTAAGGTTTTCTAAATAGGTGCTAAATCATGTAATTATGTACAATCGTATGTACAATAGTCTTATTTTGTGAATATCACTACTTATATCAATATTATTTAAATACTACTGATCTATACTATGTGTAATAACTTACTCTTAACCACTATTTATGTTATTAGTAATGTACTTAACTGTAAGATACTAATCTATAATATTTATACCCCAGCTTTTGTGTATGTAGCATAGTTTACTTCATAGTGAGTTTTTTTTTTCTACAGGTGTTTTATTGGATTTATTTAGACCTTATATTTTATATTGTACTTGTGCATGTGCAGTCATTACATAAACAATTTCCTCTGGGATCAGTAAACTTTTCTGATTGTGAAAACAGCCTGCCGAATTAAAAGGAATAAAGAGAAGTTGGAAGTAAGGTCAAAACAATCACGACTGTTTTAGTATAAAAATAATAATAATAAAAAACATTCTATTTAGACGTCTTAGGAGACAAACACAGGCTACAGGCCCGTTTTCAATGAGCTGTAAGTACACTACATGGACAAAAGATTTAAAGTATTTATCTAGACCCCTTACTTCCAATAAAGGACAGTCCTAATTCGTCAAAATATCAAGACATTATGGGCATGCTTGTGTACAGTTTGGGGAAGAACCTTTTGTATTCCAGCATGACTGTGCCCCAGTGTACAAAGCAAGCTCCATAAAGACATGGCTGGATAAATTTCATGTGGAAGAACATGACTGGCCCACACGGAGAACTGACCTCAACCCCATCCAACACCTTTGGGATGAACTGGAACAGAGATTGCGAGCCAGGCCTTCTCGCCCAGCATCATTGCCTGACCTCATAAATGCTGTACAGAATGAATGGGCACAGAGTGGAAGCTGTTAAAGTCGCAAAGATGGGACCAGCAGCATCATATGTGAATGCAGTGTCATTAAATGGTAGTGTGGCAGTGAAATGGTCAGTGTGGCCCCAATACTTTTGTACATAAAGTGTGGATTAGCGCGCCCTCTCTCGGCTGTATCTGTCACACACAGCAAAACTCTCCTCACTGAAAGACTCTTCAGTTCTCAGGACTGGGATTCTACATTCCTGCATCTGTTTACAAGACGTACACGGTCAGCCGGCGCATTTATAAGATTTTTTAATATTCGCTGTTCATCACCTAGTCTGACAAAAAAATAATAATGAAAATAAATACAAATAAAAAGCATCCAGAGCCTCGTGTTTCTAAGAAACCGTGCCACAGAATACTCTTTGTTGATTGGCTCGCTGTCGTCAAGTCGCGACCTGATTGGTCAAGCCAGGGCCAGCAGCTTCAGATGGTCGACTAGAAACTACTGTGCTAACAGGCGGTAAATGTAACGTTAGCATGGATATTTAGTAAGAGTTTTTTGGAAGTTATTTAGCAAAAACGCTGTTTTTAGCGATATGCAGACGTAGAGACTTTTTAAATTTATACACTAAGTGTTTGTGCCTTTTATAGCTGCATCGAACTGTTCCTTAGCTTCTAACGTGATTGTATAGTAGCGTGTTAGCATCACAGGCTTTTAAACTGAAGGTAGGTAAAATGCGATGTCTCCCTAATAACTGCACGAGTTTTCAGAGAAACTGAATTCATGCTGTATGAAGAGCTCGAAACGCAACGCAGACGTGCTTAACTCCACGTTTTAGTGGTTAAAATGTGTTGTGTTCTCTTGCTTGAATGTGAACCTGTAGGTTTTGATACACAGGTTGTTTGTGGTCTTCAACCCAGCAGTGCCACTGACAGATTGGCAGGGTGTCATAGAACAATAGTGTTGCTGGAATTTTACACACTAACACTCAGACATATCCAGCCAAGACAAGGCTCTGTGTTCTGAAAAATATAATTGAGGAAGGTTTACAGTAAGGTTAGGGAGTGAAGATGTGTAGTAGGGTCCCAAGCTCTAGCCCTAGCTAATGTTTGATCAGTAAAATCACCAAGCTACGCTTTATGGACAAAAATATTGGATGCCTGACCATTACACCAACAGGGACTTTAATGACATTGCAATCAAAAACATGGACTTCAATATGGAGTTGGTCCTCATTTTCAGCTATAACAACTTCCGATCTTCTTGAAAGGCTGTTCTTGCAGGATTTTGTGTTTTAAAGGGAATTTGTACCCATTCATTTTGTAAAGCATTTATGAAGTCAGGCACTGATATTGGACGAGAAGGCCTGGCTCACAATCTCTGTTCCAGTTTATTCTGAAGGTGTTGGATGGGGTTGAGGTCAGGGCTCTGTGCAGACCAGTCAAGTTCTTCCACACCAAACGCATCCAACCATGTCTTTATGCAGCTTGCTTTGTGCAGTGGGGCACAGTCATGCTGGAACAAAAAAGGGCCTTCTCCAAACGGTGTCCACAAAGTTGGAAGCATGGCTTTGTCTAAAATGTCTTGGTCTGCTGACACATTAAGACTGGAAGTAAGGGGTCTAACCCAAATCCTGAAAACAGGTTTGTCCCAATACTTTTATCCATGTAGTTTATTCTGGACATTGGTCCTGCAGCACTGGAGCTAAGGATCCTGGACATTCAGTCGCTGTGGTTAGAGTGGGATCACTGAGGAAGATTTACCAAAAGGCTAGGCAGTAGAGATGAACTGCCTGGTTGTGGTCCTTCAACAACAGTTCTATTGGGTTTAATGTCAGGACTCTGACTTGGCCATTCCAAAACATTAGCTTTATTCTTCTTTAAAAATTCTTGTCTTCCTGCATGACCCCATTTTTGTTTGGTGTTCTTTTGATAGTGGACTCAACATTAACATTAGCAAGTCTGAAGGAGACAATAAGTTGCTTAAAAGTTATCCTAAATTCCATCGTGACCTTATAGTACTCACCACTCCCAGGGAGAATAATGATTTGCCACTTACATATAAATATATAATAGTGGATCAGCAAAATTCTAAAGGGTTATCAAGCTATCAAACTATCAAGCAACTTTTGTAGGCACACGCCCTCTACAGAGGACACACTTCTGCACATTTGAAAGCACTGTTTTGTTTTTTTGCTAAAGTTAACACATTTGTGGAAAATATTGGACCTGTGCTATATATATATATATATATATATATAAGAATCTATTATTCTAGATTCTACAAAACACAGTTCCAGTACGCTAAATCACTGGTCCAGCGGCTTTTGTAAGCAGGTTGCCTGGCCTGCTTTGAGCTCAGTCAGTGGTTCGGAGGGTACACATCTCTGCAGAATGCATGTCTCTGCGTATTTCCTACTGGTGCGGGAGGATGAACCAGTATCTGTCTTAAGTTAATATTGCTTTGTTGCTTTTCTCGTCCATCTCCATCTTGTTCTCAACATCAGCTGTTTTTGTCACAGTTGTTTTTTTTTAATAATGACTGATAGGCTAATTGCTCACTGCATGATAATGTTTCTTTTTTTTTTTAAAGGGCCCTTTGTACTGATGAATTAAGTGATTTTTTTCCCAGCAAACACTATTATAGCCTTGTTATATTTTCAGTCTTTTTGTCTAAGCTGCTTGAGCTGAATTTTGTAATTCATTTTATAGTGTATGTACATCTATTTTAAGTCAGAAATGCAAGTGAAACACTTGCGTTTTTGCATCCTGCTGGATTTTTGACCATAGGCTTATGTCCCATTGGAGGCTCATATATAATACATACCCAATAAACAACTGATTTGTCTGTTTCAGGAGATGTCATTTCACTCTGGTCGTGGGTGCCCCCGGGGTAGGCCCCCTCCAGGCCAGCACGGTTCTCCTCCGACTTACCGCCCTCCCGGCCTTCGTCTGACCACCCCACAACCACCGATGCCTCCATACCCATATGACCCTCCTGCTCCACACTGTTCTGGATACAATCTACAAGGCACCACCAGCTACATGCCCCCACATCCTGAATTCATGCCATACCCAATACCTTCCTCACTACAGGGCCCTCAGGGTCAGTGCCCTGTTCAGCCCCCCTTCAACAACCCTTCCATCCGACAGAGTTTTCCAGAGCCACCGAATTTCCCCCCACCCCCTCTACCCAGTTCCTCCACCACCAATGTGGCACAGTCTCAGAGTTCATATCAATACATGATTTCCTCAGTGCCACCTCCTCCGCTGCCTCCAGTGCCACCCTCAATGCCACCCTCTATGCCCTACCAACCCCCCTACTCTATAAGCTACCCTCCCCAGCCCCATTTCCCCCCTCCCCCCACCTTTAACCCCGGTTACCCCCAGCCTGAAGGTGGCTCCTTTAAACCTGAACACTTCCCCCGCCACCCGCCACAGTATAAAGGGGAAAAAACACGGTCTCCTGAGCGACCACGTCGACATGAGGAGCACCGACACAAGAGCTACGGGTACAGTGGGCATGGAGAACGGCATAAAGCAGAGTATGGAGGAGAGAGGAAGGACAGAGGGAGGAGTCCAGACAGACGGAGGACTGAGAGGTACAGGAGTGAACATGAGAGGGGAAGAACGCCCCCTAGGCACCGGAGCCGAGAACGCAGCAGGTAGGAAAAGAGTTATGGTCTGTGGTACTAAAACATTAAGACTGGTGATAACCTGTTGTAATTCGAGATGTTTCGCATTTGTAAGCGAATCAGTGATTCTATCACAATAAAAACCACAACAAGATGGAACAATGTCATGTCTGTTATTTTTCTTACATACTCCATATACTTATGGTTTGTCAGCACTGCTGGATTTTGGCAAATAAAAGTCATACAGTAGCAGTTGTAAAACTGCAGATTTTCAGCTTGTAGCATGGATCATGTCCTGAGACTAAGCTCGGGCTGTATTTATTTTTTCTTATCTATTTACATATTATTTTGTCGAGGGGGTTATTAAAAGTCATACTATAGGTATGCTGTCATACCACCCAATCCTACCAGAGATTATGTCTGATGCAACAAAGCATAGGAGGCCGTACTACGGAAATGACTAGTGGGTTGATATAGTAAATGCTATCCCTAGGTTAAATGCTACTCTTATCCCAAGACATTGACAAATATAATTATTAGAGATGATATCGGTATCTGGTCCGATATAGCCGTAAATGCGATATCGGTCGGACAGCCCCAATCTCTCTCTGTTCCAGTTCGCAGCTTGCACTGGATCTTAAACTCGACGCTGTGTAATAAGAGATGCGTCAGCAGACAACCCAAAAACAAAAGGAATATCAGAGGAGACTCCTAGCTCTCCCTCAAGACTTCTTTGGGGTTCTTTAGGTGCTGTTTTGTTGGTTGGTTTTGCCCTCTCCCCCTCTCTCTATCTCTCAAAACACAAGGCTAAAGTTGGACATCTCGTAACTCAACCGGTCCGCCTTAAATACAGAAGTGGTTAGATTACACTCTGCCCTTATTCTGTCTCCGAATTCACGTGATTCAGAATGTATTCATTTTGCACTTTATTTTTATACACAGTTGTTGCTGCTAAAATGGACATAATACTATTTAGATGATTCTCTCAAAACACAACGAGGCTAAAAGTGGGCGTCTCGTAACTCAGCCGGTCCACCTCAAATACAGACGTGGTTAGATTACTGTTTCCGAATTCACGTTATTTTAAATGTATTAGTATGCACTTTATTTTCTACACAGTTGTTATTGCTAAAGTGGACATAATACTTGAAGTATTTATTTGATTCAGCCAAGACTGATGTGTGTTTTGATATTTACAAAATTGTGACCTAAATAAATTCCTTTGGAATGCTTTTAAATTCAGTGTAGTTGTGTATATTTTTGCTGTTCTAATAAGTGCTTAGTAGTTTATTTATTCTTTGATGTAACCTTACTAACAAACAGCACAATTTCAACAAAAATAATGCTAATATTAAAGTCAAAAAGATGTATTATATCGGAATCTGTATCGGTATCTTCAGTCGTGTATTGGAATCGGATTGGAACTGGAAAAACGTAAATCAGCCCATCACTAATAATTATGATTCAAACTTTACATGACTTTATACCATTCCTGACTGTTAGGGGGCAGAAGTATCATCACAGCTTTGCAGAGGACCACATGTAAATATAACCACAACCATAATTCAAAGTTTATCATTAACAGTTGGGGAAACAAGAAACACCTAGTTGGGACAGTAACTGAGTTGATACAGCAGCAGTGAAAATTATTTTCACTTTGATACGCAAATGACCCTCTCGCTGTGGGAAAGTGTTGTAATCCCATTATACTGAGACAAATCACTGGGTTGTTGTCTGTAGCACAGGGCAAGTATCAGAATGCTGGCAACGTGAGTATTTGATTAAAATAATTATTAGTTTGGGAAAAATCTGCTCACATAGGTTGATTTTTTTTTGTTTTTTGTTTTCACCCGTCCACAATCAGTGATGTTTAACACAGTTTGTAGGTTTTGTTCTGTTACAAGACTGTATTTCTTGCAATAGTAATGTACATTATACTGTTACTGCTTAAATTTAAAAAAATGCTGAGAATTTTTTCCCAGACAGTATGAATTCTTTTTAGAACAGTGAACCTTCAGCCCACCTGCCAAGTTAATATCGAACTCTGTGATGACTTTCAAAAAGGCTATTTTTGCAGCTTTGTTTTCATAAATGAATTGTGTTGGTTGTGTGTTTTGAAACTTTTGCTGTTTGAATGTTTTTAAAGCAAAAGAACTTTAGTTTTACTTTCTGCTCTTGGTTCTGCCATTTTTCTGTGGATAAATTAGTCACCCGTGGGTTCATGTGTCTTCCTTGTAGAGAACGCTATCGTCACAGAGACAGTAGGAACTCCCCTTCCTTGGACAGACATCGGAAGCGGCCACGCAGTCGCTCGGGCAGCAGAGAGAGAAAGCGAGGGCGAGTAGAGGAGGAGCGGGAGTGGAGAACGGAAGGAGGAACCAGAGAGAGGAGCCACACTTCCACCAGGGGTAGCAGAGAGTCTGAGGACTTATCCTCTGACCAGCGGCACGATGAGGAGCGGGAGGAGGAAGAGTTACTGAAACCGGCCTGGATCCGCTGCACACACGCCGAGAACTACTACTCTAATGACCCAATGGACCAAGTGGTAACCATTCTGATGATAATCATAAGAATAACATGCATGCTCATGGGTGTGGTTGTTTGTGATAGTTTGGTGAAAAATCGACTGAATACAGCTTACCTCTTCAGATGTCAGTCAGCAAAGACGTGGTTTCTGACATTTGTTTTTTTAGTTTTGCACTACAATTTTATGTCCTATTCCAGGGTGACTCTACAGTAGTGGGCACCAGTAAGCTGAGGGACCTGTATGATCATTTTGAGGAGGAGCTGGGCCGCAGGCAAGAACGAGCCAAATCTTCAAGACCCAGATGGGAGCCTCCCAAAACCAAACTGGACCTGGACCAGGGTAAGGTATCCAGTCAGATCAGCTAGCTTAAAGTTTTACCACAGTACTGTAAGTCACCATCAGTATGGATTTTTAAGGATTATTGATATTCCAATGAGAATCTTGACTATGACTAACACGTAGTGCTTTCACATTTAAAACATACAAGTAACTTTGTGTCACTCAAACTTGGGAGTGGTGTGTTAAATAAAAAAAATTGCTATGAAATTCCCATCGCACAGAACTGCTAATGTGAAAGGCATTCATTTCCGGATCATTAGCAAAATGCACACCCGTGACGTTTGTCACTCACAAAAACTGAGAACCATGAAAATAAAAGGCCATGTTTGAAAAGAGCTATGCTGATGATTATTTCAGTCTTTATACTGAAGCAAAACAGAGCCGTGAGAACACATCACCAAAGCTTTGAACATCTGTTTGAGTCCTCTTTGCTTTTGTGATACTGATAGAATCCAAACTGCCCCTAAATGAAACAACCTAAATGGTTGTTTCTCTGTGTGTGTGTTGCAGATGAAAGCTCGAGTGAGTCTGAGTGTGATTCTGACGGGGACAGCAGCTGTTCCAGCAGTTCAGACTCTGAGCTATTTGACGTTATCGCTGAGATAAAGCGGAAGAAAGCTCATCCTGATCGCCTTCACGACGAACTGTGGTACAATGATCCCGGACAGGTCAGGCTTTGCTCTCCACAACAAATTACAACTCGTTGAATATGGTAGTATGTTGTATAGGTGTATAATTGCATTGTGGAGGATTTATTTGCAGGTACTGGAATGTTAGAACTAATAGTACTATTCAGTACCATGCACTAATTTCCATATCTGTGTCTGTTAGCTTGCTTTGTGCACAGAGGCGCAGTTGTGGTGGAACAAAACGGGATTCTTTCCCAAATTGTTTCCCCAAAAGTGGGGAATTATTTCATAATATCTAGAGCAAACCCTGACAAGTTGCACTAAGAATGTTTGTAAAATTCCAGGAATGTAAAATTTAACTGATTCATTTGTGATTTTTTTTTTCCAGCTTCAAATGAACATTTACTTGTTGAATTTATAAAATGAGATGAATTAAAAAAAAACTGTTTTGTTGAGAATGAAGATGTGCTATGAAAGTCTTAAAAATGCACGTTTAACACTCTGCTGTGTTTTACTGCAGATGAATGATGGTCCTTTGTGTAAATGCAGTGCTAAAGCCCGGCGCACAGGAATCCGTCACAGTATTTACCCTGGAGAAGAGGTAATGCTGAAATTACATTACTGTAATACTCTGAGAACCTAGAGATACCACAGAGTTCAGTGTGTTTCTGTTTAACACTGCAAATTAAAACAAATAGTCGACAAATTATCGTTTTCAAATGTTTATTCATGTTTATGCAAAAATACTTTTATTTGCTTTTCTCGTGGGGGACTATTTGACTTTTTTTCGAAGACTACCAAGCCTAAAAATACATAAAGATGGAGAGTGAAACACATTCATGCACTCCTGTGACCCTCATACCCCCTGAACACATGCACACAAAAAGCGAGAAAGAGAAAGAACCCACTTAAGCCTATATACCACTATATTAAATGAGCCTAGAATTTGATTCTGCATCACCACATAACCAGTTACTAGACAGCTAGACATGCACTGTTACAGATTATTTCTGTATTATACAGGAAGCTTATTTTATTTGATGTTTTACTTTATAGGAATCCAGTGATTTAACAAGAATAAAAATCTCCAGTTTATGAAATAAGTAGATAGGCAGAGGTGGACAGTAACTAAGTCAATTACTTAAGTACTGTACTTAAGTACAGTTTTTGAGTATCTGTACTTTACTTGAGTAGTGATTTTTTTTTTTTATATCAGAAATCACCAATAGTTTTACGTCACATCTGTACACTGTAACACTGCAACGCCAGCATTTCTTAAACACGGTCAATCAGAGACGGAGACGGTGACTCTTCATGC
>JBBPCY010000109.1:28143552-28210191 GCA_037974405.1 Brachyalestes nurse
TCTCACTTTTCTAAAACGTGATTGTTTTTTTTCTATCAGAAATCACCAATAGTTTTACGTCACGTCTGTACACTGTAGCACTGCAACGCCAGCATTTCTTAAACACGGTCAATCAGAGACGGAGACGGTGACTCTTCATGCTGCATCCATGGCCATATTTAGAGTTCTTGTTTAAGTTTAAGGAAAATATAAAAGATTTGTATCGTTCTATCGTATCGTATGCGTTTTATCGTATCAGTTTGCCTAAAACAAACTATATTGCAGCATAGAAACCTCGCTGTCTAATCTACGGAAGCATATTGAGTAAACGGTTTAGTAGCTACAAGTGAAAGTTTGCAAGTTTTTGATCATTTATGTTTTGTTTTACATTTTTGCCATGACATAGCCATTGTTGCTGAAATGGCCTTAAACCTAAAGCTACTACTGCTGTTTACCATTTGCCATTTCTGACTCAATTTATTTGGCACACAGGTATGTGGATGCATCTATGTTTTTTCATTTTTTCCCTTTGTCTCTTAGCCAGTGAAACTGTGTCGCCCAATGAGTAACAACGCTGGAAAACTTTTCCACTACAGAATCACAGTGTCACCGCCTACAAACTTCCTTGTAGGTTTCTGTTTTCTCAGATTATTCTTACATTTAACTTTATTCATTATCAACATACTTTGTGCTTTAATTTATCGAATATTCTAAAATGTATGTATTTCCTCAGACGGATCGGCCCACTGTGATTGAGTATGATGATCATGAGTACCTGTTTGAAGGATTTTCTCTCTTCTCTCACACTCCACTCACTAACGTAAGCTTGTGAATATCTCCTGTATTATTCACTTGCTTATCAGTACACTGTGTTATACAGTACTGAGAAATGAATAGCACCGTTCACCTTCAAATGGGTTTCGTTGTTTCTGTTACTAAGTACAGTTCTTAACAGTTTTCTGTCTGACTTCTGTGCTGTTAGGGCTGTCATGTTTACTGGATTACAAAAATCTTTGAATCAGTGCTACAGTAGATTTTGTGTATGAGGAGGAAACCCATGCTAGATCTCACCAATTCATATATTTGTAGCAATTTTCTGAAACAAGGTTCAGATGCTTGTGTATAAGCTAGCAGTATTTTAGCCAAATAGTGTGAGAAAGTGAGTGTTCTTCAGCTTTTGTCTGCCACTAGACATTAGAATTATTACAGTAGTTATAATTGATGAAACAAAGACTTCTCTGTTTATTTTGTTTTAGTAAAATATGCTTGAAGCATTAAAAGGCTCTTTATAGTTAGTTATTGCTCAGTTCATTTTTATTGTTTGTCCGTTATTTTTAATAAAAAGTATTATTTGGTTAATCATGAGTTATCAGGAAATGTTTCTTGGTTATAGAGTAATTAGTCGTGGCAATATGTAGAAATGGTTGGAAATGTCAGTAAAATGTTAGCACAGTTCTAGAGTACATATCAAAAACAACAATAAAACAAAGTTTATAGAATCTGAAGTTTAATACAAGTTGGTTGTGCACAGCCGTTTATCTAAATGTTATGTTTAATATGATTTTTTTTCTCTTTTTTTCTCACTCTTTCTTTCTCTATCTCTCTCATGCAGATTCCTTTGTGTAGAGTAATTCGTTTCAACATTGATTACACCATTCACTTCATAGAGGAAATGTCACCTGAGGTCAGTCTTGAGTAATAGGCTGAAAGGCCTCAAATGGATGTTTAAAAAAAAAAAAAAAGCAGCACAATGGATGTTGCTTTCTGCGTTTTCTCTTTGCTTTCACAAAACATCTGCTTTTTACTTTCTTTTACATCCTTCTTTAAAATGGAAAGTAAAGGGATGTTTTCTTGTTTTTGTTGCTTGGCACACCTCTTTAAAAGCATCTGTGTGCTGCTCTTTTTCAGAATTACTGTGTAAAGGGCCTGGAGCTGTTTGCCACATATTTATTTAAGGACATTCTTGAGTTGTACGACTGGAACCTCACAGGTACACAGGTTTTTCCATATCTTTATACCATCCAAGACTTATCACAGTGTCCTGTATTGGCTAAAAGATGCGCAAAGGTGTTTATGCCACTTCTGTGCTGTCTGTAATGTTGAGGATGTTTTGGAAGATGAGGAGGGACACAATGCAAAAAACTTTATTTATACTAGTACAGCAACAAAACATATAAATCCAAAAATACTAATTACATCACAGACAGAACATGGATGACCAACAAATACACAGGGACAGAAATGGGTATAAATACACAGGTTTAACTTGGGACAGCTGTGAGGCAGGTTGTTTACGAATGAATTGGAGATAATAAGCATCAGGGCTTGACAGGAGGAGCAGGAAACAGAACGTCAGGACGAGACTGCTACACTGTCGCCCTCCGATATTTAAAAATCCAGTTCAGTCAAAAATGTTTAGTTAACTCATGTAGTAACCAAATTAAATGCAGTGCATTTTTAAATTGTACAGTTATAACTGATGCTTGGGTGAAACAGTAGATAATATAAATGAATAGGTAAGAGCAACAGAAAGTGGAAATTGCTTTGTTTTGTTTTGTCTGAAGCTGTAACATGTTTGAATACGTCATTTATTGACTGAAATGATTACTTAATATTGTTATGAATGTGCTGCCTGCTGTCTGAGATGTTTTATGATATTTTCTATGAGGTTTTTGTGCTCAAACGTATTTTGAAAATACAAAAAGGTCAGTGAGGTGCATGTAGAGCAAAGTAGTATCCTAAAGAAAAGTTTATCTAATTTATCTATGGTTTCATTGTATTCTTTCTCTGGTAATTTTGCATAGCAGATAAAATGTATGTTTATGTTGTAGACATATCTTTGATTTCTGTCACCATCTGTCCCATTTTTCATCAGAGGAAAATGTGTGACCTTTGGCTTTATTTACAAGGTACAACTTTTACCTTTTGTGCCTTCAGTCTTGCCATTCTTTCAATTTGCTAGGAAAAATTGTCTTTTGCTATGAAACTATGAATCAACAGTCCAAGTGCTCAGTGGAGTCAGATTCCAAACAAGGACCAAGTCAGTACAGTTCAAAATACAAGAAGACAAAGCAATTCAGAACTCTTGATTGCTTTGTGGATTGGTTCTTATGAACCATGTATCCGAGCAGAAAAGGCTTCTGATAAACCATGTTCTGTATATTATAAAGCATACAGTTGTAGAGTAAGTTAAAAGTACCAGACAGGAGCTTTTCAAGGTGGTCATGAGCCATGAGTCATGAGTCAAGAATGCTTTTCTCACTCACACTTGATTTTGATGACCCAGGTCCAGAGGAAGACAACCCACCTGGCTGCCAGAGGTTTCACTTCATGCCTCGATTTGTCCGCTTCCTTCCAGGTAACTGATGGTTGTGTTTGACCGACTCTGATGTTCACATATTTATGTGCTGACAAATGCACTTGTAGTTTGTAGTTAAATGTTAGCCACTGTGTGGCTAACATATATTTCCTCCAGGATATGTGAGGCAAGCCACTGCATCTTTTCTAGCTACTGCTAACTCTGTGACACTGGACAGCTGAATGTGCTCGGAAGAGAACACAAGCTGCTTACTCTATTATATTAGCTGCAAGACACCAGTGCTAATTTAGAAAAAACAATGAATGGGGACAAATGATCAATAAATACTGATTTGTTTAATTGCGTAAAACTTCAGGAATGTTATAAACGCATATACTGCATCCATTTGGACCAGAAGGGGGCGGCAGTGTTTAGAGAAATGAGTCTTTATGTATTCACAATGCGTAAAGAGGGATTTTGTGAAAACACCCCTAAGATTATACATCTTTATATTATATGCCTGAGATTTTTCTCTGTGTGCCAGCACTCCGCTGTGAGACTTTCACTTCAACACATCATTGCTGCCATGAGTGGATTGAGGTGAAATCAAACATGCAAACTTCTGGTGATTGGTTTTGTGTCTGTGTGTGTTTCACAGATGGTGGAAAAGAAGTGTTGTCTATGCACCAAGTGCTGCTGTATTTATTAAGCAGTAGTAAGCCACTGGTTCCTGAAGAAGAAATTGCTAACATGCTGCAATGGGAGGAGCTAGAATGGCAGAAGTACGCTGAGGAATGCAAGGGCATGATAGTCACCAACCCTGGCATGGTAATGAACACGGAACAGTCCTACACATTAGACAAAGGACTTTAGTGACAGGATTGTTTTATTATGTAATATATTTTTTGTCCATATTGGCAGAGATTTACACATCTACTAATGTATGTATGTGTGTATATTCCAAACAGAAACCCAGCTCGGTGAGGATAGACCAGTTGGATCGTGAACAGTTCAACCCGAATGTCATCACCTTTCCAATCATTGTACACTTTGGCATCCGTCCTGCTCAGCTTAGCTATGCTGGAGACCCACAGTAAGTGCGTGCGCGTGTGAGTTCAGCGGCTGACCAATGTAACAGTGTCCAAATTTTATCTCAGATTATAGAGTTAAGTCACAATGTGTTTTTAATTCTATTGTCTGAGACTCGAATATTTTTCGATTTTTTTTAAAAGGAGATTATTGTAGCTCCTTGGTACTGGTTACAGTTGTCAATTAGGCTCTAGTGTGTAATTAGATCCACGCTGTGCATAGCCATCACAAGGGTAATAACTGATCAATCACCCTTACAACTTCCAACTTCCTCTGGGTTTATCGTTTTAGCACCTTTCTGTCTTTCCATATTTTAATCATTATGATGGGTGTGTCTTTTCTGCCACAATAAATGCAGTGTAGTGCAGGGTTTAAAAAGACTGTAGAGTAACTTTAGGCCTGCAGGTGGCAGGGTTGGATTTGTTGTCATTTCAACCATACACACGGTATACAGTGAAATTAAATAATGTTGCTCAAGGACCATGGAAAATGGAAAACCACAAGACTACACATGTACAGGCAGGACAGGACTAACGAGAGAGAGCAAAACAGCAACAATACAATAATTTACAAGGCAAGACAAAATACAGTGCAGTCGATACATACAGTGAGTACACTGTTATGGCATAGTGTATTTTAGCAGCAGTGTTATTTGTGCAAAAAAATGTAAAGGAATGCAAAGATTGAGGTAGATTGCAATAAATAATTGTGCAAGAAAGCAAGTAGCATCAACAGGATTAGAAAAAATGTACACCATATAAATAGAGTTGTCAGTTGGGTAGTAAGTTTTCTCTGTTTATGGCAGAATAGTTTGTGTGTATGTGTGGTGCATGTGTGAGTGTGCAATGTACTGTAAGTTATTCAGCTCTGATTTAGGTGTCTAATGGCCTGAGGGATGAAACTTTTCCCCATCCTAATAGTGAAGGCCTGGAAGCTGTGAAACATTCTGCCAAATGGGAGTTAAAAGAGGGTGTACGAGGGGTGTATGGAGTCATCCGCAGTGCTTATAGCTTTGCTTTTGCAGCAGAGGGATGAGCGACCCCAGCGATCTACCCAGTAGTCCTTACTATCCTCTGTAGGGTCCTGTGATCTGATGCAGTCCAATATCCTTACCATAACAGGATGCAACTAGAGAAATGCTTTCTCTAGTGGCTCTGTAAAATGCTGTGGGGAGGTGTGCTGTCCTCAGTCACCACAAGAAGTAGAAATGCTGCTGGACCTTCCTGGTAATGGAGCTGGTTTTGAGGGTCCTCATGAAGTTCTCCATGATATAAACAGCATTGAACTTGGTGCTCTGGACGATCTCCGCTTGGGAGCCGTTGATGTTCAGCAGAGAGTGGGCACATCATGCCCTCCTGAAGTCAGCAACCATCTATTTTGTTTTGTCCACATTCAGAAACAGGATGTTGGCTTTGCATCAGTCTGTTAGCTGTTGCATCTTCCTCTGTACGCCACCTCATCAAACCCACTACCACTGTGTGATCAAACCCATCACCAACTTGATGTGGTTTGAACTGTGTATTGCTGCACAGTTGTTGTCATCAGTGTGTACAGCTTTGGGGACCCCTGTGCTCAGCGAGGGAGCTTGAATACTGAACTGCAGTCTATGAATAGTGTTCTAATAAATGTCTTTTTTTTTTTGTCCAGATGGGTGAGGGATAGGTAAGGGTGGTGGGGATGGCATCCATTAAACAGTTGGGATGACATGCAAACTGCATGGGGTCCAGCAAGGGGGCAGCTGTGATTTTATGTGCTTCATGACGGGCCTCTCCAAGCACTTCATGATGATTGGTGTGTGCGACAGGACGTACTCATTGAGCCACGACACTGACAGCTGCTTTGGCACAGGGATGATGATGGTGCCTTTGAAGCATGTTGGAACTATGGTAGTGCTATATGGTGAAACCATATTGAAGATGTCACTCAGAACAATTGCCAGTCGGTCTGTGCATCCTCTGAGCACACAGCGAGGAATATTGTCTGGTCTGGTGGCCTTGAGTGGGTTGACTCTAAGCATAGTCCTCTTCACATCAGTCATGCTCAGACAGGGCACCTGATCATTAGTGGTTGCTGTGGCCGCCTTTGCTGCCATGTCTTTCTGTGCCTCAAAACATGCATGAAAGTCATTCATCACATCATTATGGGAGCTCTCCACGGCACAGGAGATGCCCTGTAGTTGGTGATGGCCCAGATGCCCTGCCACATGTAGTATGTGTCATCAGTGTTCTGGAAGTGGCTTTGGATATTCTGAGCATGTGCTGCTTTGCTGCGCCGATGCACCAACACCAGATTGGCCCTTGCTGTTCTTAAGGCAGCTTTATCGCCTGACATAAAGACAGAGTCATGGGTTCTCAGCAGCGCACACACCTCTGTGGTCATACGCAGCTTCTGGTTGGGGCATGTGGTGATGGTCTTGGAGGCAGTAACGTCGGTGATAGACTTGCTGATGTTGCCAGTCATTGATGATGTGTACTTCCCTAGATTGGTAGAGCCGTTGTTGGTTGCAGTCTGCCTGAACATGTCCCAGTCAGTGTGCTCAACACATTCCTGAAGAACTGCCTTCAAACAAACTTGGCATGTCTGATGAGCGGTCTGTACACTGGAATCAGCATGACAGACATGTGATCTGAGTAGGTGCAGTAGTGGGGGGGGGGCCCAACTCAGTACACACTCAGTGATGTTTGTGTAAATGCAGTCCAGCACGTTCACATACTGATAGAATTTAGGGAAAACTGACTTGAGTTTTGCATGATTGAAATCTCTGGTGACAGTGAACAGTTCTTATGGGTGAGCATTTTGAAGCTTACTGTGCACTCCAATATATCTGCTGGTTTAACCTGCAGCAGGTTAGCCCCCTCCATTCAAGCCAAAGTTATAAGAAGTATTTTACCTCAGGCTGCAAGGAACAATGCAAGGCAACCAGTCAGTTCAAAGGCTGTTTACACATATTAAACAGGAAACATAACTTGTAAAAGTCTAAGTGGAAGGAAAATTGAAACAAAATATATATATATATAAGATTCCATTATACAACCACATAAACATTATAAATAGACAGTATCAGTAGGATATTGGTTTGTTAATTGCTTAGATTCTGTCCTGTGTCTTTCTCTATGGTGCTCTTTAATTATTGTAATAGCTTGCACATTAGGATGCTTATGTGTTCTTATGGATTCTCACTCACTTCTCAAAGTGAAAAGTGGTGGGATAGAGTTTAACCTCACCTCTTCACTATGATTTTTATATGGGTATCTCAAACTATGAAGCTATGAATGTGGCACAATATATGACAGCCAATTCAAATAGAGGTCATTAGGACCAGCATGTTTAACTGTATAGGATGAATAGCAAGACCTACCAAATCGTAGCAAGATGAACAATATTTTCTGGTATAAGAAGTCTTCTCTGACTACTATGGCTGCCATGCATTGATTGTTGGAGAAATGCTGCAGACATTGATTAGGTAAATTAGGGTTCAGAGAATCCGTTTAGTCAATACTGGCAGCTCTTTTTCCCCGATGTGCTTGGATATGCTCAGAAAATGTTTTGTCTGTGGGGTGGGGGGGGTTGGGAGGGGGGCATGATGGTATATTGCACAGCCTAATGTGCCTCTTGCGAGCCTATTGTGGCTCCGTCTCAGTGTATGTGTCTGTGAGTGTCTCTTTACTGTTGCAGTCTTTGGTGGCTGTATGTGATCTAACAATAGGTGACAGGCTTTTCTCCTGGGACAGGCTAAGTTTACTTGCTAGCAGATGCTGGCTAGTTACACCAACTCCTCTGTTCCCGTCAGTACCCTCAAGCTAGTCAAGCTGGTGTGGGATTTTTTTTTTTTTTTGTTGTTGCTGTGTTTTTTTTTTTTTTTACACTCTGTTGTTCCATTTGTTGGGACATTTCCAGTTGAACCTAGGTCTACAGGAATCAGGTCTAATGCAATTTTCCTGCAACCAGACCCATTCCTGTATTCCGCAATATCACGCAAGCACAAAATCGCCAAGTGAGGAAGTGAAAACAAGCTACTGTGAGTGGAATAGCATTACAAATGCTGGAATACAATGCCCAGGTACAGTGTAGGTTTGCACATTTTACAGAATTTGCACCCTAATTCAGTGAAAATATTTCACACGAGTAACTACACAAAAATACAGAAGGGTTGAGAACATTTGTGCGGCTCATTATGGTTTTATTGCATGCAACAAGCAAAAGAAGTAATCGATGAGCCACCCACACTTGTGTGATCAGCAAACTTAATGTGGTTTGAGCTGTGTGTTGCTGCACAGTCGTGAGTCAGCAGTATGAACAGCAGTGGACAGAGCATACAGCCATGAGGAACCCCGTGCCATATGGGTTGGAGCAGGAGATGTAGCTCCTGATCCTGACTGACAGATCTTCTAGTCAGGATGTCCAGAATCCAGTTGCAGATGGAGGAATTCAGGCCCAGCTATCAGCTTTTCCATCATATGCTGGATAACAATGTTGAATGCTGACTAATCTAAAGTCAACGTAAGTCTCACATAAGTGTCCTCTTCGTCTAGCTGGATTATAATAAAGGGTAGTAGGATGGTGGCATCATCCATCGAACAGTTAAGATGATAAACAAACTGTAGGGGGTCTGCTGAGGGGAGGCCGCTGTGTTAACTGGGATGTAAACTGTGACTCTGAGTGTGGTGGTGAATTATTGTGTTATTTAAAATAGTCTACATATACAGTCACAAACTTCACCAGCAATGAGTAGTAACTAAAGACTGGCACAGCTCCCCTTCTTGGTTCTTTACTTGGCAGAATGAACAGAGCCCATCCAGTTGAATATCAATGTCTGGAACTCTATCACTGAGCCACATTTCAGTGAAAAACAAAAACGCAGCACTCCCTAAACGCCCGCTGGACAGTTAGCTGGAGACTTATTTAGCTCGGTTTATTTTCCAGGGAGCAGGCATTTGCAAGCCTGATGGATGGGTTTGCTGTCCGGCTTGAGTTAGCTTTTAGCCTAGCACAGGCGGCCCCTACTTGCTTACTGCACTTTTGCTTCCTCGTGTACTGCTTACTACATCCCCTCTCCTGACAAGCAGCATCAGGTGATGCTGAGGCCTGGTCCCTATAGCAAGCTGAGGCTGTGCCCTGTCAAGTGCAGACCATCTGGGAGGTCAGTTACTATGTGATTGAATTAGAGTGTATGGAGAAATAGTAGATGTACTCAGTCTGTTAACTCCTCCACATGTGTTGGGGTGGGGGTCCTTAAGAAGACCCCATACCTATTGATCAATGCTGCAACCAACTAACCCTGTCTTACTGTCAAGAAAAATCAGCCACGTTCGTTTTTTCTGTTCAGCTAGTAGACATAGGAGTTACTGTACTTGGTAGCATACTCCACTGTTACAGCCTCATTCAGGATGTTAGAATCAATCTTATTAGGCTGTAAAAGTTGCAGTAGCTCTGACAGATTGGCTAAATAAGTAGAAAAGCTTCTGGCAAAACCAGCTGTATATTTTGTCAATTTCCATTTTAGGATGGTCATTATTCATCCAGCCAATTTTGATTTCCTAGTTTTTCACAGAAAGCCTGCCTTATTGATGATGTTGACATTGGTCAATTTATATGTAAATTAGCTCTAAAAGCATTCTAGTTAGCAACTGTCAAGTGAAGAGTACAGAGAGATAAATCCACCTATAGGGGGAGCTGTAGGTTAAGGCAAAATAGCCACCATAAGTTAAAGAACCTTCTTTGGCAGTAAGAGGAATGTTTTTGGTGCAGATTATAATACCTTATTCTGTTCCAGACGAAAAAACAGAAAAAAGGTGTTCATTTTTGTCCATTTTTTTAACCTTTAAGGTACATGTAATTCAAATGAATAAGGATGAGCAATAAGGGGAGAAATATATAATGATGCTTGAAGACAGTTTCATGATATGTAACAATATTTCGACACATTGCTGGACAAAACAGGCTAGTAATTCTGTCAAAAACTCTGGATGCAGTTAGTTTTCCATACTTGTGCTGCTCTAAATCCCTGCTGATTCTGACCATACATCCCTCATACGATAGTATTGTTTTTCTGCATCACTATACATGACAAAAAATGTATGCACAAACATTTGAAAAATATTTGTATTTAAGTTTTTATGTTTTTTCATATTTGTGTTTTTATATTCTTGACTTAATCTCAAGCCAAGCTGTTTTCCTAGTAGACCTGTCACATTTAATGAAGTGAAGTGACAGGTGAAGTGAAACACATTCAAGTGGTACCTGTCAAGGGGTAGAATATATTAGGCAACAAGTAAAAAGTCAGTTCTTGAAGTGTTTGAAGCAGGAAAAATAGACAGATGTAAGGCTCTAAGTGACTTTGACAGCGGTCAATGTGTGATGGCTAGACGACAGGGTCAGAGCATCTCTGAAATAACAAGTCTTCTGAGGTGTTCCTGATATGCAGTGGTTAGTACCTACCAAAAGTGGTCCAAGGAAGGACAACTGAACTGGCAACAGGGCCAGAGAGAAATGAAAGAAGGTGGCCTGGTCTGATGAATCTCTTGCTCTTTTTTAAAACATGTGGATGGCTGCATGTTTGTGCATCGCTTACCTCGAAAAAGGTGGCGCCAGGATGCACTATGGGTAAAAGGAAAGGCGGTGGTGGCAGTGTGATGCTCTAGGCAATGTTCTGTTGGGAAATCTTGGGTGCTGCTGTTCATGTGGATGTTACTTTGCACTTACCTATCTAAACATGGATCCAGACCAAGTACACCTCTTCATGGCAGCGGCCTCTTTCAGCAGAATAATTTATAATCCCTGACACAATGCAAATATTGTTCAGGAGTGTTTTTGAGGAGCATGACAAATCTGGCAGAGCATCTGTGTGATGTGTTGTACAGTCTTCATCATCATCAAGAAATAGCTGACCTGGGCCTTTTCACATTTTCAATTTGCCAATAAAAAAAAAATCTGTCTATTTGCCACTGTACCGATGTTATGATGGTATGGATAAAGGATTGCAAAATATATGGTTTATTCAATACTGTTATATTAGGCTTTGTAGACAATTGCAATTTACACAATTTTTACCCCAAATGTTGTCAATCAGCCACGTTTGGAGTTTGCTTCCTTTGTGTAGAACTAACATTGGAAACAAACACAAAGTCAGCAGACACTCCAATCTTGTCGGTATTCATCAAAGATCAGCACACATTTGTCAAAACAGACCCTGTTGTCTTAAAAGGCTGCTCATGGCATTTGGCTACTTGTTGGCATTTTTTAATAGCTCCAAGTTTGTCATACTGTGTCCTAAATCACATCCATTTATCTTTGCCACCTTAAAAAAAAAAGACTTGAATGGGGTTTGAGTGGGTCAAGGGAAGTAATAAGGTTGTGTTAATGAAAAAGTTTTGGGGGATCATGGACTTGTTGTGTTTTCTGGGAGTGGTTGGTACCTCTAGTACCAAACTAAAGAAGAGAGCTGTGGACTCCAAGCATGTCTTTGCTGAATTTGGGCTAAATGGGAACATTGTGTGAAATTGGAATTTTCACACAATTTTGCAATAATATTGGTATTGTGACCCCTCTTAATAATACTATTTATAAAGGTGTTCTAAAGGAATGTATGTACTTGGTGGATAGAGGGCTCATTTGCATATTGTTAACTCATGCGGTATTATTACTGCAAAGGCAAATTTTGCTGTTATGGTTACCAAGCTATACACTGGGTAGCTCTACTAGCTCAGTCATTTTTTATAATGGTTATTGGCAGCTTCATGTAAAGTCTGAATAGACTAAAGAGTATTTTTTTAACCCCATTTAAGGCATATTTTTGGGCCTTTATAATGAGACATCTTGTCTGCTTTTCACAAATTTGTGAAAGCCTGAGGGAAAGGCTAAGGGGTCGTGCTCAGCTCAGAGTTGTTCTTATCAAGCTAAGCTCTTTTCGCAAACATATTTGGTTAGATTTTATATAGGGCTTCTGTATGTTTATCATAATTTACCAGTTGTCCATCCACAGAAGGTAAAAGCTAGCTCAGTTCTCTTTTTTTGAGAGGAAAATGTCATTTTACAGTAAGATAGAATAGAAGGATAATAGCCACATAGGCAATAATAGAGCATTCAAAATATGATGACATTAACATAGTACAGCTGTACATAAAGTACCTGAGGGTGAGGGGCAAAACACAAAGAGAGGTTGTATTGCACAGTACACCTAAAAACAATTAACACTAAATAATGGCAAGGCCACCAAACTGCTCAGATGACCGGCAGTATAGAATGAAATGTATATGTCAGAGATTCTAATAACTGGAAGAACGTTGCTATTATTTTGCTCTCTTCAGTTGTTCAGAGCCAAGAAAAAGTAACCAATTAGTGGCTCGCTCTCTAACCGTCTTAACTCAGATGTTTGCATACACTATATGGACAAATGTATTGGGACGCCTGACTGTTAAACCAACAAGACCAACAAGGACTATAACAGCTTCCAACCTACCTGGAAGGCTTTCCACAAAATTTTGGAGTTTCTGTGGGAATTTGTGCCCTTTAATTCTGTAGATTATTTATGAGGTCAGACACTGATGTTGAGAAGGCCTGGCTCACAATCTTGGTTCCAGTTCTTCTCAAAGGTGCTGGATGGGGTTGAGGTCAGGGCTCTGTGTGGGTCAGTCAAGTTCTCCCACACTGAACTCCAACCATGTCTGTATGGACCTTCCTTTGTGCAGTGGGGCACAGTCATGCTGGAATAGAAAAGCTTCTTCCCCAAACTGTGTCCACAAAGCTGGAAGCATCATTATGTCCAAAATGTCTTGATATGCTGCAGCATTAAGTTTGTCCTTCCCTGGAAGTAAGGGGCTGAGCCCAAACCCTGAAAAACAGTGTAGTGTGTATACTATGTAAACAATGTAGTGTATATTAATCTTAAAGGCACAGTACAAAACAGGTTGTTTTAATTAGAAGAGATAAAATTGGAAGCATTTGGAGAATTAAAGCACTCAGTTATCGTAGGTCAGCCTTGGGAGAAACAACAAAATGCCAGAATTTGAGGTGTGTCCTTCAACTTCATTCAAGATGGTTTTTGTCAAGTGAAGTGATAAATCTAAAATGTTACCTGTTCCAAGAAATAATGTTTGAAACAAGCAAAATTCTATGCAAATAAGAATGAGTGTTTTATGAGATAAGACGAGTAAAACAATGTACATGTTAAATATTGTGACATCCTTATCTCATAATGACAAATAATGACTAGGTGAGTTAATACAGTTTTGTCATTACATTCCCTCAAATGGTGATCTAGTTATACCTGTGTTCTGCGTTTGTCATTTTATATTTTATCACTGTTCTACAAAGGTTGTTGTGCCTGAGTTAATGAAGTTACGTAAAAAGTTTGTTCTTCAAACAGGTGAGGGGTGGTGGGTCAAATAAAAAAGTTACAATATTTCATACAGTGTCAACTGCCAGTTAAGTCTTTTTGTGACTACCTAATAATTTGATGCAATTCTAGGCCATTGTGAAGATTTACGCATGCTATGCTAATTGGTGTAAATGAGCTTTCTTTGCTTCTTAGTTACATTTAGCCTTCTGGCTGTAGTGCAAAACTAGAAAAGCGAACTTTATGCACCAGGCATGGTTGATCATCTACGTTTGGGGTGAGAGGGATGGTTTTTTTGCAAACTACTGCTTTAAATCAATATACCTTATTTTATACCTTATTTTATCTAATGTTATTATGCATAATTTTTGTCTGACTGACATTTGTGCTGAAGAGAAAATTTTGTGAACTTGATTTTTGGCTGTTCCTTTAATGGAATTGCATTCAATTATGCTTTCCAGTCCTGAAATGCCGAAGGCATCGCACATGGTGTGTGTTTGCCCTTCTGTATCGCACCTCATTCAGCCCATTACTTGCCAGTTACACAGTGATGTCTCCTTGATGTCTGGTTGTGTTCTGGGAGATTGCTTTATTTAGCTTTTCACACTGCAATTTCACAGACTGGTGTGGGAACTATACTGCGAGAGTGCGGTTAAACAATTTAAAGGAAAAAACAACATAAAACTGCATGGTGTTGAGCCACCATAAGCTGGTAGAACAGCTTTAGTGTACATTAACATATATTTTGTATTTGTGAAAACTGTTCTTCCAGTTTTCCAGAAGGTGTTTCCTCAAGAGGTGTGTTGCTGATGATGGTATAGAGCAGAATCAGATATTTCAGTGATTCCTCGTGCCCTGAATGAGCTTTCCAGGACGTGTTGAATAAGTTTAGAGTGAGGGGTCTGTACAGTGATCACCAGCCCTCCTTATACAGATCTACTTTCTTGCAGATTTTGGTTGAAACCTAAATTGAAAATGCCCACCCAGCCTAACACTCATTCATCTTTTCAGCCAATAAAGGACTTTTAAATAAGATATTTAGCAGGAGCTGTTATATCGGATTGTGTTTGGAACCTAGCGCTCCATGACCAGATTTTGTAACCAGGGCAGAAGTGACTCAAACTGTGCCAGCACAATCCCACACAACAAGGTAGCACATTAAATCACCTAAGCTAAGTCTATGCTGCACAGTTTTTCCCTGATTTTCCACTTGCTGGCAGTTTTTTGAAATGGCTGTGAAATCTCCAAATCTGAGGCAAGTCTGCAGTCGCTCCGACCTTGCAAGCTGGCTCTTGATTATTTCATGGAAGTTGTTCTCAACGGCATCTGAGAAGCTCGGCAGTTTCTTGCAGATGCCCAGCAGATGTCTAGCATGCTTAATGTCTGGACAACTTGGATCGCCTGTTTCTTGCTGACCTTTCCTTTGTAACTTCTTGTGTGTTTTCATGGAGACCAGATGGAGTCCGTGGGAATTCCTCCTAGTAAAAGATCTCGTAATATGTGATCTGCTGTCACAGCCCAGTCATGTAGTGTGCAAACCGCAATTACTTCGAGCTTCCCAATTACATATCTTCCCAGATACCACAGCGCAGCTTCAGAGGTCTTGTGAAGTCCATGACTTAATGTGTCAGAGCTGTTTTAGCGGTGCAAGTGGGACCTGTATAATAAGCTGGTGGTTTAAATGTCAGGGCTGATCCATGTGTGACTATCCTCAAGTGATACCTGCTCACTAGTGCACAGGTAGTCCAGACCATTGATAATAGTGTGTTTTTGTGTGTATGGTGTATGTACACACTATACAAAAGGCAACATATGACACTGTTTTTACCCAGTTAAACAAATTTAAGTAGAACATGCTTTTGGTCATCATTTCCTATTTCCATAGAAATAACTTCTGTATTTTGACAGCAACCTGATATTCAAGATTCTGAAGACTGTTTGTGATATCACCGTCGCCTGTCACAGAATTCACATCTTTCACATTATTTCAATTACTTTCTGCACAGTTTGACACAGTTTGATAGCTAGTCTGACTAAACTCCAGCCTCCACATAGTAGTTATTGTGTCCTTGAGCAAGACACTTAACCCTCCAGGGGGGCTGTAATGGGGTTTGTTGTAAGGCATTGTTTCCGAAAGGTCTCCTCAAATAGTTAATTTGCCGTTTTTGACACGGCTTCTTTTCGCTTCGTCATTTTTAATATATTTTTTTGTCTGAAAACTCGTCAGGTTCAGGCAACATAGAGTTGCAATTTTTTACAGTTAAGCCTAATTTTTTTTACAGTTGTAATTTGTAACATTTTTCACAGACTCTACTTTGGAATTGTTCATAAACATTAGAAACGAAGTTTGTATTTGTAGCCAAGATGTGTTGCTGGTTTAGAGAGTTCGAATAAATGTTCAAATTATTCATTTACAGAGTGCAGTGCGTGTATTGGATTCTCGTCAGTCAGGCAACGACAAACAGAAAAAGCAGAATTTATGAAGCAATTATAAAACAGTCTTGAGAAGTCCCTTAATCCCCCAAGCCTTCTATAGGGGGCGCCGCTGGATGAAGTGTCAGGAGTGTATTGCTAATGAATGGAGAAGTGAATGATGCTGGTGTATTTCCTGCTTCATTATACGCAATGACTCTCCATGGGGTCGCAGAAATGGTGTGTTCTGCATGCAGTTCTCAGTTGTGGAAGAAGGCAAGAGGGAGAAATTTAATTAAGGACAGTGAGACAGAGGTGTGTGTAGACACACACCTGAAGGGTCCCTCCATCCCTTTCATAAAGTTTCTTCTCAGTGAGACAGAGATGACAAATGTGTGGATGGACAGGGAGTTCATTATTTGGCCTTGAAAAACAGAGGGAGAGAGAAAGGGAGGGGAGGAGGGAGGAGGTATTTTCCTTGTCATGGATCGGGCTGTATTCTTGTTTATTTTTACTCGTTATTTTAAGAATGCATGTAAAAATAGTTTATAAACTGACGCGGTTTACGCCAGCTGGGTTGGCTTGCAGTTTTGATGAGGCTAAATGGAGGGGGATAAAGCTTCCATTGCTTGTTAACCACATTAGAGTCATAGCTCCAGCCAAGAATTTTAAAAAGCAGACCTTAGACAACAACTTGCTTTGGTTGATTGACTGAGAAAAAAATAATTTGACTGTACCAATCAGCCCTAACATCAAAACCACTGACAGGTGAAGTGAGTAACATTGATTACAAGACCAGCAAGTTATGTAGTATGAACAGCACAGCGATCTGATTCCTTTGAATGTATATAGTATGTCCAAGTCATTAAGTGTATCATGCAATATGCTACTGGAAGCATCAGTGTTTGTTATATTTCTCCACTCATTCGGATTCCTTCCTTCGTTTTGGAAATTTCTCAGGGCAGAATTTGAACAATACAGGCCTACTTTTAGTCCGAATACACACCACATTAGCCGCAGACATTTAAACCACTGACAGATAAAAAGATAGACAGACTGTGTCTATACAGTGGGACCTCTCAAGGGGTGGGATATAGTAGGCAGCAAGTAAACAGTCGGTCCTTGAAGTTGATGTTGCATAAAAAAAAATTAAAAATGGGGAAGCGTTATGTGAGTAGCTAGATAGAGCATCTCTGGTTAGTTCCTACCAAAAGTGGTCCATGGAGGATAACCGGTGAACCAGGGGATAGGGTCATGGGTGCCCAGAGCCCGTTAGAAGAGCTGCTATAGCACAGGTTATTGAATGAATTTATGCTGGTTGTGATGCAAAGATGTCAGAACACACAATGCATTGCAGCTTTCTGCGTACCCACATGCTAGTCATAGTGCCTCTGACCCCTGTCTGCTGCCAGACA
The DNA here is from genome assembly GCA_037974405.1 of Brachyalestes nurse. Lineage (NCBI taxonomy): Eukaryota > Metazoa > Chordata > Actinopteri > Characiformes > Alestidae > Brachyalestes > Brachyalestes nurse. Next base: position 28,161,080 of record JBBPCY010000109.1, read on the forward strand.
TGAAGCAATGTAAAATGGTGGCCTGGTCTGATGAATCATCCTTCCCCATCCATGTGCATAGCTGGGTTTATGTCACTTCTCTGGGAAGGCATGACACCGGGGTACACCATGGTTTGAGGGACGTGACAAATAGTTCAAGGTGTTGATATGGCTTCCAGATTCCCCAGATCTCAGTCAATCCAACATCTGTGGGATGTGCTACACAACGTCGTGGTACCACATACCGCAGCACACACTGTAGACGTCTTGTGAAGTTTTGAAGAGTCTATTTTTGTGTCACTAGGGGGACCCACAAAGTATTAGGCAGGTGATTTCAATGTTATGAATGATAGGTGTATAATGATATCACTGCTTGTTTTTTTTTCTTTAATGTAATCTTGTCCAATAGATATGTCTGTTAGCTGATGTAAAAGATGTGGCTGCTCTTTTGTTGTTCTGTTCCGAAAAGATTTGCGAATTGAAGCACGAGACTTCATCCTCACACTGTTGGTGGTATCACATGATTTCCTCCAAGTAGATCACAATGCACCACTAACGCTCGGAGAGTGAAGTCTGCTTCAAGTCACATGAAGGGCTCCTTCATCTCTTCAACATTGTTGAACAGCTCAACTTACCTGAAAGAGAACATGAAGTGCCAAGTCTGTTACGTCAGCTAAAAGATGACTGGGCTGATCAGTTGTGCTGTGTGATGGAGAGGGATGCCCCCCCCCCCCAGAGAGAGTGAGGCCAGTTATGCTCTCTTGAACTTCCAGCTTCATCTAACTGTGCCATCACTGGAGATTGTAGGAACAACTTTTTTGCTTGTTGAATATCCATATAAATGCTGGAGTCAGCTAAAGGCCTTTTTAAGTGCCTTTACTGCTGATGCCAATTAAAGAGCATATACCATATTCACTGTGACTCACTTGAATGTGTTTTGGTTACAGGTATCAAAAGCTGTGGAAGAGTTACGTGAAGTTGCGGCACTTGCTGGCCAACAGTCCGAAGGTAAAGCAGATCGACAAGCAGAAACTAACACAAAGAGAGGTACGTACACCCATAAAAAGTCACAAATGCACACAGCCTACACAAGTACATAGCTGGGACACTCAATTAGTCTGTTCCAAAGCCACTGAAAGCTTTAGTTCATGATGACCTGGTAAAATTCTCACTGTCAGGCACACACAAGCTTTAATTAGTTCTCCCTTCTTAGAGAGCCCCGGTGCTGCTTGTGTGCACACGTATGTGTACACACACACACACTCACACTCTGACACTTTGTTTGTATCTCAGTTAATATCCTTATTGAACGTTGCTCAGTGCATCAGAACATATGTTGCACAAATCGAAACTGTAACAGACGTCATTGTCATATAATAAATTGTTAAGGCACAATTTTTAAAATAATTTCTAGTAGTGGGTGGCTTAAAAGTACCCTAAAGTAAAGTTAGCATGCAAAAATGTAGGTACTCCTGACCTGAGAACACACTTCTGACCATTTTTGATGCACAGTAGCATATCATTTGGAAGATCAAGGTTTTGTTCACCCTGTGAGTTTCCTCCCAAGGTTTCTTCCTCCTGCTTTGGAGGAAATTTGGTTGGCACAGTGATATAGTGGGTAGTGCTGTCGCATCGTAGCCTAGGGTTCTTTCTGTGTGAAGCTTGCATGTTCTGCCAGTTACTTTGATTTCTTCCCACAGTCCAAAGACATGCACATCAGGTGTACTGGAGATGCTCGATTGCTCAGAAGTAGGATTTTGTGCATGAGTGTGTATGTCTGTGCGTCTGCCCTGGGATGGACTGGCCACCTGTTCAGGGTGTTTCTCTGGCTTGTGTCCTATGACCACTGGGATAGGCTCCAGCAACCCCTGCAGCCCTGATTAAGGATAGGTGGCTCAGAAAAAGAATTAATTGAATTTAATAATAAAAATATAAAATGTCGGCTGTCTGTAAGGTGGCACCATTTGTTATATTTAGGTAGTTATCGCTAACTAACAATATTCAGTTAAATTCAGTTCAGCTGTATTTATATAGCGCTTGTCATAAAGCAGCTTTACCAAGTCCAGTTCTGAACCCCTAGTAAGCAGGCCAAGGGCAACAGAGGTGACAAACTCCCTAAAGCTGGAGGAAGAAACCTCGGGAGGAACCAAGACTCAAAAGGGGAACCCATTCTCCTCTGGTCAGCCTGTGGGAAGGTAGTCTCTATTGGGAAAACTAACAATAGAAGGTCTACAGTTTAATCACTGTTGGACAGGTTGGTTACTTACGGCTAATGGAGTTAGAGTAAAGAGTCAGTAGAAGTAGTAGTTTTTTTTTTTTTAAAGTCTAGCTTGAGAGTCAATCTCCACTGGAGTGTTTGAACAGCAGTTGCCCTTGGATGGGGGAGGAGCACGTGGGGAGGTGAGGGGGAAGCTTGTTTATTGTTTACGTTTACTGTTAACACAACTGTTGTTCCGGATTTTACTGTTACTTAGCTGACTGGCTGGTTCAAACAAAAACAGTGACCTATTACATGTTACATAGACAGCAAGCAAATTAGCAAGCGATATATCAAGTCTGCAAAGGCAATCAACAGCAGTCTGCAGCTATTTGCATCATTGTCGGTCAAAGCACTTTTTCTGACTGGCTAGCTAACATATTCATGATGGAAGGAGCTAGTTACTGCATCAGTGGAGCACAGAGCCAGTGGCTGCTAATGTTTGCAAGAACAGATTAACTGTTTACACTGAACCAAGCAGGCTATGCAATTCATGTAAGCTCCCACCCATTCAGAAACTATTTTACTAGAGTATCACTCTTGTCAGCAACAACTATGATGAAACTCACAAGTAAGAATTGCTGGTCCTATGCACGCATAACTTACAGCTTATAACTATGTTTATAACCAAACATAGCTTATAACTAAAGTAAAATGCCAATTTTAATTTGGATAAACTTCCGCAATGATGTACGAATGCTACTGATAACAAAATCTTCTGACCAGCAGCATGGCCAAAAGAGGGCAAATGGGCTGCTGTTCAAGCAATAGTAGCTTGGAGTTGTGCACATCCCTGTTGAGCACTATGACTTTATCATCAAATAATAATAACCAAACTTCAGACAGATTTATTGGGTTGCTCTTTTTATTCCAATATTGAAATAAACATGAATGTTAACTATAAAAAGTCAGTTTCTGGAAAGGAAATCTGTAATTTATTTAAAATGTGCTGTATACGGAAATATAAATGTATAAGTTAATCTAATATAAATGAGAGCCTAAAAAAGCAATGAACAAAAAACAGGTACTAGTGTATTTACTTGTTTATTAAATTGTTTATTATACTAGACTATACAATACTGTATTATACTAAAGTGATTAAATAATATCCCAGAATATATATATAATATATATATATATAAATATAAATAAATTAAAAAAAAAAAAATATATATATATATATATAAAAAATAAGGATGCTCAGTTTTCTCTCTGTGATGTCATAATGAGACATATAATATGTACTATGTTGGGATTAATGCCAGCGGTGCTCTTTCTCTTGTTGTGATGTTAACTGAAATCTTTTAGACAGTTAAACCACCTTTGGCTCAAAAAAGGGTCAATATGTGATTTCACCAACCACCTGGGAAAAGAAAACTTACAAACTAAAAGAATAATGCCAAACATCTGTCTAGTTCAAGATTGCACCGTCAAGATTTAAGCAAATCCTACATTTTTGGAGGGAGTTGAAGCTAAATGTCCTTCATGGAATGACTTCACAGTGATCTTTTTTCTTTCTTAATTGATGAGTAATGGTGCATATGACGAGTGTACATTTGTTTTTGATCTTGAAATGATTCCTTCGTGCTGTGTATTGAAGGTTCTCAGTAAAAAGCTTTTGCTGAAGCAGTGTACTAGTGGGGAAGGAGTGGATAGCCACTTTAATGAGACTGCTGCTATACAGGAGCTCCAGAGGCTGTACAGAGCTGTGGGTGTGAACACCAGCTCAGGATGAGCCCCGTCCCACTGCAGCCTGGAGGATTTGATAGTTATCAAACACACTGATTACTCATCAGCGTTCATCCACACGCAGAGATCAACACGAGCTGGTAGAAATGGAGAGAGAGAGCGAGAGCAATGCTGAGTGAGGAAATGAATGATCAGCATGATACTTTGACAAAAGCTTTGTTTTTATGTGATCGCCTTTAAAGACCTATTATCTTTAGTTGATCTAATCACATAATATTTGTGGTGGTCTATCACAGATATTTTGAACATACAAAATATCGTGAAAATGCTGAATTACGCTGTTTCTACATTTTTTTTTTTTTGTGCGTGTGTAGAACAAGTGACTGTCTCCTTAGTTACTAAATAACTAAATTTAGTTGGAAATTTGGTTCGGTCAGACTAGACCAGGGGTTGGCAGCCCGTATGTTGCGGCTCCCTGTGGCTTTGAAAAATAAATAATAATTTAACACTAGAACGGCTAACTGGCTATACCTATAACGGCTGCGTGCCCAGTTTTGCACAAGACGTCACGCAGCCTGCAACAGGTGTTGTGCCGAATTCAGCCCTCCTGCCGGCTGAAGCCCCCCAAGACTTTGGGCGTGAGCCCACAATTACAGGCGCAGTTACTTACTTTCAGACGTTTTACTCATTCATAGATTTAGTAAACGGCAACAGTGTGTGATCAAACTCTTGTTTTGATACTCACAACTACACGATTTATTACAAATAAAACCGAACCCAAGCAATAGCGTTCTTATTACATGCGGTATTTGTTGTCAATCTCCCAGATTATGGAACGCTCCGCGAGCGAAAATAGATCTACTTTGACATTCACATATTCCAAAAACTCAAAACTCATTTGTTTTCAAATGCCTTTAACTGTTTGACTAATATTTGAATTTTACTTGGTTTTTAGTAGTGATTATTTAGAGTTTATTATATGTCTAAATGTCTCATTAAAATCCATAGATGATTAAAAAGTCTGAGCCCTGTAGTGTGAACAAGAATGCAAGCACAGTCCTCAGACCTATACCCTTCATGTTAAACTAAAACGTCCACTTAACTTATCCTGATAAGGTATCCTGATATGTGTGTACATGTGCCTACACCACACACATATGTCTCTTACAGAGCATGCTGCTGCTCCAATAGGCCAATACACGCGATTCAAATTCTGATTGTACTTCGAAATTTGAAGATTATTGTGATCGTGTAACATTAAAATACAATGTTTAATTTTTTTCCATTTTTTAAATGTACAAAATGTACAAAAGTACACATTTTTTTCTTTGAATAAATAACATTTCACAAGCAACACACTAGCCTAGTTTTAATACATAGCATTAAATTAAACAATATATGCAGTGTTATCTTCGTTTTAGATGTCCAAAAAAGATTTGCGGCTCCCGGTGTTTTCTCCTTTGTGAAAACCGGGTGCAAATGGCTCTTTGAGTGTTAAAGGTTGCCGACCCCTGGACTAAATGCACTTCGTCTTAGTTACTGCCAGGCCTGTTGAATCGTAACATCCCTTAAATGAAAACTTTCAGCATGGTGAAATAGGCTATAAGATCAACACACTACGCCACGATCCGTGCAGCAACTGCGTATCCGGAAAGTCGCAGAAGAACAGATTTCTAAGAAACTGCAGGCCTTGCTTCCTTCAGATTAGTTCAGTGTTAATGGCACCATGACAAAAAAAGGTATCCATGGAAAAGTTGCAAGCTGAAGTGCACTGCTAACCAAGAGCTATGTTAGGATTCACTTCATGTTTCAAAAATGATTTTGGCCTTTTATAATAAGCTGTTATGAAAGGATCTTGTTTGGAAGGCAGAGGTCCTGTTGCATCTGGCATAATGCAAACACCACTTATAAAAAGCACATCATACTAGCAGTCAAACATGGTGTTAATAGTGCAGTGGTGTGAGAATTAGTTCTCTCTAAAGGAAATGCTGGGTGTAAAAGGGTGTTCTACATTGTCAAGGTATCCCCTTGTGTTTATACACGGCACTGAATCTAAAGCAAGACATGATTTTTTTTTCTCTGAGCCAAAAGAAGTCAGTGTATTTTTTCCCCATTTAGCAGGTGCTAAACTTGGGGTTAAAAGTTTTGCTCAGGAACCCAGTGGTGGTATACTGAAGGTAGGATTCGAACCCATGACCTCGTGGTCCAGGGGCAAGTGTCCTAACCACTAAGCTTCCACCACCTCTCATACGCACTGATGTACGTCGCTCTGGATAAGAGTGTGTGCTAAATACCGTAAGCGTATACGTGTTTATAGTGAGCTGTTTGTTTATAATACTTGATAGTCAACGGAAATTGAAAGAAGACCATTCCATTTGTGGCAAAAGGGGATAACAAAGGGATATTCAGTGGTATTCATGTAGAAATTATCATTTTCCAGTGCATTAAATCTGAAATAAAAACGATTTGAAGTGAAAAGACTTCAGTATTAACCTATAATTAACTTTTTGTAGTTGTTATTATTGAATATTGTTTTTTTTTCTAACTTTCTCCCCAATTTGGATGTGCTCATTTCCACCCACTAGCTAGGACTCCCCAATCACACAATATCACCAAATATCACCAGAACACTAACCGCCAGTTCTGTAACATTAGCTAAAAGATGCGTAATGGGATTACCGTCCTAGCAACTCAAGGAGATCGAGATGAATTGTGTTCTTTTGAACTCCTAGCCCTGGAAGTCTGTGGTATCACTAGAGATCAAACTAATGATGTAATGGTAGAGTCAATTCTTAGTTGTGACTAATTGTAATTTGTTACCTTTTACTGATGTTAACCTTGAGAACTGTCCATGTTTTATGGAGTTGCTGTATGTTTTTAAACTAGACCTGGAACAGGCACTATTGTAATGGTACAATGGTACATTATTCTGTTCTGGTGCAGACGTTTTCTTTAATAATGTATTAATTTCGGTGAATATTCCAGAGAAAAAGTACAGGCTTTTTATTTAATGAAGAATATTAATAAACTGGGTGGCAAGGGCAACTTTAAATAACCAGAACTTTCCACTGCTGCATATGGTTGCCATAGTTGTCCACTCAGCAGCACCATTATATATTTTTCCTTTCTCTTTTCCCTTAAATTTGTGAGAGTGAAGCATAGGAAAGCACAAAAGGGCTCCTTTTAAAAATGTCAAAGGGACTGAGGGTGTGCATGGCGAGGTTGAAGAGAATGCCTGATGTAGGGAAGTCTTGGTATGGAGGTGTGAAGTAGTGATCATGATAAGTTTTGCTGTACAATATCATAATCAGCGTTAAAATATACAAAATCCCTGAGGCCTCCAAATTTACAGCTCTTAGCGGCTCAGCTTTTCAGTCTCTGCTCACTTGAGGCCTTTTCTTTGTTTAAGTTTTATGCTTGGTACCCTGGGCTTTCTTGGTCAGAGGCATGGTGGCCTCGTCACAGTATCTTTTGACTTTATTTTTAAGCATTAATCCATGATGAATTCAGCATGGCAGCATGAAAAACAGGTTTTTCCTCCAATTTTGTCTGCAGAATAATCCAGTTCCATCTGCTATCTAGCACTCTCCAGTCACACAGTACTACTAAGCTGAGAGGGTGAATGCTTCTCTAAGTCTTGAAGCATCAACACATCTTTTCGAACTAATACTTATATCCTGCCACTTTGCTGTCATCAGACAGCTCAGCATGGTTTGTGGAGGAAAGGTTGCTACCAGCTAAATGGCTCCCATGTTGGCTAGCATTTTGAGCAGAGGGAAGATCTACCTAACAAGAGAGAGCAGGGAGAGTTATGCTCTCTTGAACTCCAGGCCACGGATGGCTGTGGCATCACCAGGTATCTTGTAATCCCCTGATGCTTGAACCCCCTATTCGGAAGCCCATGAAACATCTTTCTGTTCAGTTGTTAAATATTTGTTATATTTTTTCTTTATATAGTGCTTTTTACAACCAACAGCTTTGCAGAATCTAGGTCTGAGCCCCCTAGTGAGCAACCCAACAGTGACTGAAAACTTCCTAAGATGGAAGAAGGAACCAAGACTCAGAAGGGGAACCCATCCTCCTCTGGTCGACTCCAGGCGACTCCAGATATGTCTCTGTGGAGATAACTAACAATAGAAGTCCTTTGTGCGAATACTTAATCACTATGGCTAATAAAGGACTTACAGTGAGTGCTAGTTTTTGTTAGACTTTGTGTGAGTAGTAGTTTGAGTATCTAGTCCACAGCACTAGGAACAACAATCTCCAACAGAGTTTTTGAACACCAGTCGCCCTTAGATGGGGGAGTAGGAGGGCACACAGGCAGTCCAAAGCATCTGAACCAGTTTAGGACCCGATGATGGTCAGTCGGGCTTGACAGATGGACAGCGGTTCCCTTTGGAGAAGGTGGTGCAAAGAAAGTGATTGGAGACATACAGAAAACAGAGTTAATTCTGTTGAATTGTACAGGGTACAAATTGCAACTGTAAAGAGTGCCGGTTGCAGCTCTGGCATGCCTATCTGTAGCAGCCTAGCTAGAAAGGACAGATTAACAGGAAAAGTGAATTGTGGAAACCCTGACTAAACAAGTAGAATTTTAGCGAACACAAACTGAGACTGTAGATGTGGACTATTAGCTAAGTGAGAGTGGAGGTTCATAGCAAGAGAAGTTCAGGTATTTGGGTGTGAAGCCAGGGCTTTGTGTATAAGGCAATGTAGTCTTGATAATATCAGGCCAATGTTGTAAAATTTCCTGGATCTAGTTGAAGATAGTAGCTTGTGCGTTCTCGAGTAATTGAAGCTTGTTCACATTGGAGCAGCCTGACAGCAGAGCGTTACTGTAATCTAATCTGGATGTAATAAGAAGTGCAGTAATTTTCTGCATTATGTATGATTGTGTGTTTCTTTGCTTGGAAATATTTCATAGATGAGGAAGAGTTATTTTAGTAATAGTACATTTATATGCTTCAAATGATAGATCTGGGTTGATGGTGATGCAGAGATTTTTACAGTTGACACTGGAGAAGCTGAGGAACCAGCAAGATCAAGCATTAGTCCCAACAGCTTTTTTCTGGCAGCTTTTGCACCTAGAAGGAGGTCCTCTGTTATGTGACATTCAGTCTTTTATATACTCCGCAGTCCTCAATATTATTTAATCTATATTCATCATCTGCTTAATGGCACCACAATGTAAAAAAAATGGGTCCTAAGACAGAACCTTGCAGGACTCCATATTTTACTTTGCTGTTTACTGATAATTCCGAGTTCACACTTACAATTTGGTAGCAGTTGGTCAGATATGAGCCAGGATAAGGTTGTCCCTGTTACTCCTACCAGGTTTATTAGTCCGTCTAACTAGAAAAGAACAGAGTTGTCAATGGTCAATGCCGCATTAACGTCGAACAACACCAGTAAAGGTACAAATTTTGTCAGCTGCCAATAAAAGATTGTTTACTAAATTTACAAGGGCTGTTTCAAAGCTATGATGAAGCATGGACCAAGATTCAGATTTTTCAGATATACAGTTCTTATGCAGAAGCAAACAACTGTTAGGCCACAACTTTCTCTAAAGATCTTGGATAAAAATAGTAAATTAGAACTAGGCCAGTAATTTTAGAGCTTGCAAGGATCAGAATTACATTTCTTTTAACAGCGGCTTAAATGCTTTTGGTAAGTAAACAGCACTAAGTGAAGAGTTTATTGCTAATATAGGCCCAATTATTACTGGTAAACAAGCTGAGTAAAACCTTCTACCTGTTCACTTGACTCAGTTCCTAATGAGAGGATAATTGTAGTGAATTCTGCCTGTTGAACTGCATTATACGATGCCAGCCTCAGTACTACGCCTACATTTTGAACGGTATCTGCAGCGGCTGGAGTAAAACCTCTAGTTTGAATTTCTCTTCTAATGACTTTGATTTTATTGTTAAAAAAGTGCATGAAATCATCACTACTATAGGTTGCAGGAACCTGAGATTCCGTAACCCCAAAAGTTTCTAGTTAAGAAATTATACTGAATTTACTTGGGTTTTTTTTTTTTAGGATTCAATGAGAGATGATGGATAGGCTGAGGGTATCATGGTAAATGCTCTTCTGCAGTCTCTAAGGTTCTCCTTCCAGGTGGAGTGGAAGGATACCAGCTTAGTTAACTGCTGTTTATGCTCAACTTTTTCAAATGTTTTGTTTTAGGGCACATGTTTGATCATTATACCAGGGAGCAAGCTTTTTCTCCATGATTATTTTGCATCTTAGAGGTGCGACGTCATCTAATGTGGATTGAAGTGTGTTCTCAGCATTCAGTTAGGTTACCTAAGTCTTTGGGACCAGATAGAGAGCCAACAGGTGTTGATAAATCAGCGAGGGTTTCAAGAAAGAGGTGTGGTGGATGGTATTGTGCAACTAAGACAAATGCAATGTGATTAAAGTTTTGATGTGCATCTCTAACTCCTCTCTATCATGGACAACTAATCGACAACTAATCGACTAATTGTTTATAAACTAAACATATCAGTCTGATCTTTTTTGGGTCAGTGGTTTGATGATGTTGACACATGAAAGTAGTTTTATAATCTACACACGTTGGGTTATCTCACTAGAATTTCATATTTTAGTGGCTGAAACCATGCCAAAGTGTCCAGCGATGGCAGCAGACAGGAAGCAAAATCTACTGATTTTTTTTTAATTTCTTTTATTTTTTTTTATGATTACATTTTCTCATGTAAATCCCCACATGCTCCTTTCCCTCCAAGTGCGTGCTCACCTAGTCAAAAGACAGCAAGGTGATAGGTGATGTGTGCCAGGCTGCACCTAGAGGAACTGGGCCTGGCAAGGCTGTATCTCTGTGGCCCACTGTTGCTTTAGGATCCCCTGTTATGAAAATTCCAATTACTATGCACTGCCTTTGGAAGGCCCGCAGTCATGAGACTACACACAGGCAGGGATGACAGCCACCAGCATGTCTGTTTTAGCAGTAAGCTCCAAGATTAGTTACAAAATCAGAGTGCAATATGTGCTGGATAGAGTGGTCCTGATTTATCATTACATTTTGACTATCTTTTATCCTAGATTGCATTTTGAATGTTTGAGCAGTTTCAGACATTAACATTTTATAAATCCACTTTGCTGATTTTTGCCATACTTTCTTTATAGTTCCTCTAGGAGAAACTTTGTTGGCAGCTTAGTATTTTACACAACATTTACACAAATAGAAACATCATTATATATAATGCACATTACATAGAATACCTATAATACACATGGCATTTCTAACATCATAGTCCCCCCAGTTCCCTGCTCCCCATGTAGTTTGCTCAGGTTCAACAGGCTGTGAAGACAAAAAAACATCTTATTGCGTTTAGCTCCTCCAGCAGATGTTCTGTACTGCCTACCTGATGGGAGTTGTTCAGATGCTGATAACAAGGGATGTTCTGGGCAGGACTGAACAGTTTTAGCTTTCCTCAAAACTTATTTTTTTTAACATGTAAGAAAGCTGAACCTTCTGTCATCCAGTCATTTTACCTGCTGCCTTAACTGGGCTACTTTGTCCGTTTCATTTATGCCGAAATTCCTAAACCAAGCCACAATACAAAAGAATAGCACAGATTTAATACTTCCAGAAGAAAGGATCAGTATTTGTGTACAAACAATAAAAATATTTCATTTTCTTGCTAGATCTTTTTAGAAATAAAATCTGCATCCAAAGCAATGTTTATTATCTATAAATGTACATGAAGATGTGTAGCTATCCACTGGTTTTATCGCAGAACCTTTTATAAGGCCTCGTTCAAACGGACGCTTGAATCTTTGTAGCGTTTTGTATCTGCGCTTGATTGGCGTTACACTGCCGTTCGTCTGACGCTGTTTAACTCCAGCCTGCAGCCCAATGTGTAGTTTCATGTGTTCACCTGTGGGGGCAGTAATTATTCTCTACAGTTTATGTTTTGGGATTTGTTGTTTTACATTTTCCTTCAAAACTTGATTTGTCGTGGTTCCCGGAACAATTAAATCATGGGAAATATTCAGTCCTCCAGAACATCACCCGAACGCCACGTATACGCAGTATGCGTTCTTCAGGATTTCGGCAGAAATTGGCGCCAAGAAAATGTTGCATGCCGCGTTTTTTGATGCCACCCGAACGTACAGCCGACCGAACGCCGGGGCTGAATGCCCGTGTGAACACTGTGATTTACTCCAATGAGCAGAAAAACAGTCCGCGCTCACCCCTGCACCTCAAGTGCCTGAAAAACACCTGATTCAGACGCCTGTGTGAACGAGGCCTAACTGTTGGCCTAGGGCTGCATGATAACTTCTAAAATCAATAAATATGTCCTTTGTGTTCATATTCAAGTAAAGGAAAGACACCATGACACAAAATCCTGAACTGCAATTGTCATTATTCTGACTCCTAGTAGACTAACAATCACTATCATTTGCAAACATTATAATTTGTCTGTGTTCACAGCTACTCCAGCGCTCATTAGTATACAAAGTATACTAAGGGTTTTTGGCCCTACATAGCACTGATCATTAGGATTGGCTGTCCTAATGATGCTATTAAGGCTCAATTAAGGTAAATGCTTTTTTGTTTTAACATTATTTTAAATAATAAAATGGACAGCATTTCATAGACACATTGTTAATAAAAATGAAAATAACAAACACATTCTGCAGGCAGGTGTAAGTTTTGGGCATCTAAACACCCACTTACATGTGGTTGTGGACCGCTAGGTTCATTATCTGCTGCAGCAATGGTACAGTACATGTTTGCTGCTACATGGTACAATATCAATATGTGCAAAGTGGGACAAATGCCACATTTGATTGTGGCCCCGCCTCCAGCCTGGAACTTACTGCACCAGGTGCATGCTGTGCATTTCATTTAAACCCCTTTGTTCCTCCCTCTGCTTCGCCCCCCTGCTTCCTACTGGGATTGAGCCCGGACTGGAGCTTGTACTTATTTCGTAGACTCCTGTTCGCTGAAGCTCTGCAGATGCGCACTGGTTGCAGGTTTGTCTCCCGAGCCCTCGCGCCTCTCTGTGATGGTTCTCTTTGATGCGCAGTTCAAAGTGGGACAGCGTTATTTATTCATGCCTTTGTTGTTCTTATTTCCTCACTGTGTCACAATCCTGCCGCTCATGGGTAATTTAGACCCCCTGACTTTTCACGCCAGCCTGAGACTGACACGTCTCCTCCAAAGGGGAGAAAGAGATGATATTGGGTGGGGAGGGGAGGGAAGGGAAGGGGAAGCACAGAAGGCTTCCGCAAAAAAAAAAAAAAGACTGGGAGTGGGTTGAAGAAGCAAGACAAAACAGCATAAAGTAAACAAGTATTGACACAGAAGTATCTGGTGACGAAACGGCATGACTAGAAGTGTTATGTAATTCTGAGATTTAATATTTTATCAAATTTGCAAACATTCCTTTCAGACATAGGCAGTCAGTCAAGGCATGTTTGGTGTCTATAAAGTTTTTTTGTAGTAGTACTGCACCAAGGTTATAAGGCTAATGTAGCCAACAAGTAACCGACGCTTATATACACCAATTAACACTTTCTTCAAACTGTGTAAAGTTGTTAAAAGGGCATTCCAACCTAAAATTAGTGATTTAAGTGTTGGACCAGTAAAACTTGTAATAGTGTATTCTGTAATGTAGCAATGCATCTGCCAGCATCGTCAATGTTCTCACTACTAGACCCAGCATGCATTAGACAAATATGTTGTTAGAATGTGGTGTCAGCCCTGACTACTGGCCTAACCTCTTATCTAGAGTCAGTAAAAACAACCAAGCCAATGCCAAAGCCAAAGTATTACAAAGAGAAATAATACAACAGTAAATCATACAACAGCAATTCTGCCATTGTTGAGCACAAAATGAACTCAGTAAAAGTTTATTTTAAGTAAAGTAAGTTTGTCATTTCAGCCAGACACACCGTATGTAATGAAATGACCTCCAGGACCATGGTGCAACACAAGATCAAAAACAGCACACCACAAGGCTGCTTAAGTGCAGACAGGACAAAATACACAGAGAAATCCTTTAATGCAGAAAAAGCCAAACTGAAGTAAGGTATACAGGTAGCCAGATTTCTGCCTTTAATGTTTTCCCCTTAGTCAATAAATCATTTTTCACTTGAGTAATACCTATTCTTAATAATAGTACTTATTTGAAGACAATTGCCATAAATGTATAGCTGCAATAAAACAACTGAGTAGTGATATTCGCAATTTGGCTTCCTTTAGAGTTTCATAGTTTGTAAACTGGAAAAATCTTGCTCTAGAGACTACCTGGAATTAATTAAACGATTTAATGATTTAACATTGACACTAAAATCATGTTTAAAATCATTTGGGCACTGTACAAAGTATGCAAGGGTGGCAACATTTAATGTTTTTTCCAATATGTTCCAATATGGAAAAAAATGTGCAATGAATTTTTGGCTTCAGTTTCACGCACATTCAGACGTCTTATTCGGAACTACCAATAAACTGTCTTATTCTGTAAAAGGCTATTTGGGCCAGCCCTACTAAATATTGCATATATTAATAGGGGTGGGAATCTTTAGGCACCTCACAATTTGATTTGATTACGATAGAGAGGGCTGCGATGCGATTATAAAACGATTATTGATGCATTTTTCTCCCCCCTCACCTTGGTACTTTCAAAGCAAAGCATTTGCAATGAACCAAAATGAATTTACTTCCAATTTCTTTTATCATAAATGACCTCAGCTTATTTTGAACAACATAAACAACTGATCTTATTCAAAACTAAATGAAGAGTCCAAGACCTGTCACTTCAGAGATATTCTATACTCAGACCTTTGCTGAAGTACTTTGGCTTTTATGAAGTTGAAGGGAACAAGACCTGGACAAGCTGCTAGTATATCTCCGTTCTAGTATATATCTGTTCTGTTTTATGTATTTATTTATAGAACTTTGACATCGCTTGCTCGATGGTCCTGTGGCTAGCGACGGCAGCCACCGGCTGTTTTTCTCGTGCCTCCGGGTGAAAACGTTCAATGTGTTTTCTAATGTTTGTCGTGTTTCCAAAATATTTCAGTTTAGTTTTACACAACTTGCATGTAGTGTGACTCTTGTCCAGGTCTTATTCCCTTCAACTTCATAAAAGCCAAAGTACTTCCAAACGCCTGCTTTTAATGTTGAGGGTGCTGGTCGTATATCTTGCTCCTCCATCTCGTGTCTTTGTTATGTGCACCCCAGAGACGGTCCGGGCACTGCACGTCCGAGTTCCACTTTTTTCCTTCCTCAACATTGCATTAGTTCACATTAACAAAATCGATTTTTAACATTTTTAAATGGATTCAGAGTCTTTCATTTCCGCATCGCGATGCATCTAAAAATAGATTTTATTTCCCACCCCATATATTAACATCATCTAAATGTGTGTGGAATGCAATCTTCAGCATAACTAAAGTTAAAAGTTGATGACTGGAGAATGCAAAGGACAGAGTTTCACTTTTTTAAAGAAGAAGAACAAAAGTCATACAGAAACGCGCAGACACTTAGACGCACTTACCTCTGATGGTGACAGCGTGTTTGTCTTAACTTCTAATAGACAGACAGCCGCTTGTGCGCACGTCCATCCTGATTGGTCCTCCTCTCCAACATCTAAACCAATCAACTGCCATGCTGACAGCCTGCTCCCATCGCAATTGTCCAATTAGCCGCTTTATAGGCCCTGCTGTTTCTTGTCTACCACTCTGTTTCCATCACAGCCTTTCTGCTGATGCTTATTGGTGCAGTTGTATTCAGTTCGCGAGGGTTTGTTTGGCATGGCTCGATGACAAATAGGTTCAAAAAATAAAGGGCTTATCTCTCTTTCTATTATCTCTGTCGAATTTGTCTTTGTATTGCATTCTTCCCTCCATACACAAGTGTAACTGCTGGCATTGATATTTTTTCCAGCTGTAAAATGTGAGTGCAGATTTGCATTAAGGTGTTTGCAGGGACCAAGTGTGCTCTCCTTGCACTCTGTGTATTCTGTCCTGTCTGCACTTATGTCATCTTGTTGTGTTTTGTTTTTGTTATTGTGTTACAACATGGTCCTGGAGGAATGTTGCACTGTGTACTGTGTAAATGGCTGAAATGGCAACAAACCAACTTGAGCTGGTTGTTTGTTTATACCTTTGTAACCACAATGTGGCGCACGAGACCCAGACCTATTTGTTAGGTTATTAAAAGTTTCTGTTGCCAAAGTTTTCAAGCATTTTGCCTTTTTTTCACCTTCGTCATTTCCTTCACCTTTTTCTTTCGTCATAATTGTTGTTTATTCCATAGTAATCACTCCTGTGATGTATGTAATAGACTCACAGTTCAGGGTGTGGCTCGTTCACGCTACAGACATATCAGTGTCACTTCCAAACACACATCTTTCTCATCCCAGCCTTCCCCTGTTACTTCTGGTGTGCCCCAGGGATCTGTCCTGGGGCCCCTCCTTTTCACTATTTGTCTCCTTCCTCTTGGCAATATCTTTCACAGATTTAACATTACTTTCCACTGTTACTCTGGTGACACCCAACTCTACCCCACCAGTAAACCCACTTCCAACCTCCTGCCCTCCTCCCTTACTGACTGCCTGACTGAAAACTGAGGTTTTCCTCATTGGTACCAAATCTACGCTATGCAAAACAGATCGTTTTTCTCTCCGTATTGACAGTTGCGCAGTTTCCCCCTCCCCACAGGTTGAGTCTTTCCGACATATCTTTCCCATCTTTTCCTTCATGTTGCCACTCCCTCTCGTACCGTCTGATCATCATCTTCTGTTCACCTGACGGTTCCCTCTGCCCACTACCCCTATGGGGAGCAGAGCTTTCAGTCACTCTGCTCCCCGGCTTTGGAATTCATTGCCATCCGGCCTCAAACATCGGTTCCCTCTCACTTTTTAAACTCAAAACCCATCTGTTCAAGCTTGCATATTGCCTTTAAATTACTTGCATTGTCCGAATGTACCATTTTTAATGGCTGTTTTTCTGTGTTTTTTTTTTTTAAATTTACTTGCACTTTTTGCACGATGTCCTTGGGTGCTAGAAAGACGCCTATAAATAAAATGTATTATTATTATTATTATTATTATTATTATTATTATTATTATTATTATTATTAAATGTGAAGCAGAAGAGATTGGCAATAAGGTTTGTAATGTGAACATGGCCTATAGATCACACAGTGAGTAAGGTTAGGTACAGCATAGCAGCATTTGACGACTCATGATCAGCACATACGTCATTAAAAGTTTAAAGTTAGGTGGACTTAAGACAGTGACCCCACCAGCACAGCAGTGCAACAGCATGTGTGTGTGTGTGCTGTGCATTTTAATAACCTATAATGTAATTTGCAGGAGGCTCTGCAGAAGATTAGGCAGAAGAACTCCATGAGGAGAGAGGTTACCGTGGAGCTCAGCAGCCAAGGCTTCTGGAAAACTGGGATCCGTTCTGATGTATGCCAGGTAAACACAAAATGTGTCATTTATAAAATATATAATATAAATGTGCAACTAATATAAATATAAAACGAATGTATTTGTGTGTGTGTGTATGTGTGTATATAGATAGATAGATAGATATACCTCAAAGAGTGTTAAATTACGGAATTGGGCACAGTGTGAGAAAATGCAAAAATAACACGTCATACTCTTTGTAAGACCAAAAGAGGGGATTAGAGTACATCCTTTCAGAGCGAAGTGCAGTAGGATGGGGGCTTATTCATTGCAAACATACGTGACTGAACGTTTTATGCTTGTAAATTTGAATGGTCTGGTAGTTTTGTTTTTTAGAAGGTGGTGTGGCACGCAAGTTCTCTTGGAAGAAACCTAGCTTCCTTATCATTTAGATTTAATGGAACTTTGAATAATAAGAGAAATTGATATAAGACAGATCATGTTCTTATTAGAGGGTCAATAAAGTAAAAATGGATAGGCAGCCAGGTTACGTAAAATTTATAGTTAAAACAGGAAATATTTTTCGTCTAGTATGCCTCATAAACGAGAGACGGATAGAGAGATTCTCTCTCCCTCCAGCCCGGTCACCGTCCTGTCATTTTTTTCCCCTTCCCCTGTTGCTGATGACACCAAGATTGTGTGTTTCATGCTTTGATCTTTCTCGCCGTCAGAAGTGCTCTTAATAAATAATGACGAGCAGATTGATTTCTGCCTCTGCGGCTTTCACACGCATTTGGTTCTGTCTTGGTCTTGGGGGGTTGTTGCAATTTGCTGGTTCTGTAACTTTTTTTGTGTAACCGCTGTGTCTTCTGTGTTATTTGTCTGTGTGTGTGTGTGTGTGTGTGTGTGTGTCTGTGTGTGTAGCATGCGATGATGCTCCCTGTCCTTACACACCATATCCGTTACCATCAGTGTCTGATGCACCTGGATAAGCTCATCGGATATACCTTCAAGGAGCGCTGCCTGCTGCAGGTAAAAAACAAACAAAGAAAAAAAGTATGACTGTCAATCTGGTCCTCATCACAATTTTTATATTGTTCAATGTTAATAATTGTTATATTATATGTACAAGAATGGTCAGTTATTTACTTACAATTTTGAATCCTAACAAATTCCTGATGTTCTGTGGCAACAACGTCTTGTGTAACATACAGTGTATATCTGGGTGATACAACAAAAAAACATATAAACAAAACAAATATATTTTTCTGTATCTTTTAATGTTGGTTTGATTATGATAAACAATGTGTACATCCTAAAGATGCTGAAATGCTCATGTTTTACAGTCTAGAGAAAAGAAAAATGTTTTCAAATGAAAATAAGCTAACAAAGAAGCTTAGGAGCCAGCAGTGAAACAAAGTTTTTCCTTAATCATGTTAGGCACGAAATCCACGTTAGTTAAAAATTGACACTACCTGCAGGCAGGTGGACGGAAAGAGAGCGAGATATGAGGGCCAGCTGTGCTTTCGATAGGGGTGGAGCTGGACAGATGTGGGCCTGATGGTGCCGTATTGCAAATAATCACAATACGGGCGAGCGCAGCTGTTCCAGCCACAGACATGCATGCATAAATCACTTTTAGAAGAGACATTTATGAAGATCCATCACATTAAAGCCTCCAAAACCCAGCCCTAATATCGTAAGTCACCTTTTCTCTGAACACTTTGGACAGGAGGGATTGAACTGCGTTTGAAGGTTAAAAACTCTTGCCGCCTTGCCTTTTGTGGGGGTGTTTTTCAGAGAAACTAATATGAAGAATGTATCCACAGAACAGTTTCAGTGTCCATTCTGTGTCCTGTTTTTCTTGTTTGTGCTCATTGTTTTTGGTCAAATGTAACTACCACAAGTCCAGGTTGTGCTTGAACTTGAACTTGACAAATCCCCACGATTCTTGTTTACTCTGCGTTTTTTCCACCTTTTATTTTTACAGTTCATTTCTTATGGACTGTTTACCATGATATTTATGTATGGGTAATATAATGAATGCTGAAAATGATCTTGTTACAGTGGCATCTGTCAAGGGATGGAATATATAAGACAGCAAATGAACAGTCAGGTCTTGAAGTTCATGTATTGTGAGCAAGGAAAAAGGGGCAAGTGTCAGGATCTGAGCGTTTTTGACAAAGGCCCAATTGTAATTGTGGGATTTTCCCAGTATGCTCTGGTCAGTACCTACCAAAGAGTGGACGACTGAGGACCATCACATCTAGTCTGATCCACCAAAAGAGCTACTTTAGCACTAATTGCTGGAAAAGAGTGCTGGGTAGGACATAAAGATGTCAGAACACACTGTGCGTAGCAGTTTACTGTGTACTGGGCTGTTTAACTGTAAATTGGTCAGAGTGCCCATACTGACCCCTGTCCTCTGCAGAGCTGGTCCGTGGATCAGTGGAAGGGGAATGTCACAACATTAGGCTGGTTTTCACAATATTAAGCAGTTTTTTATTTAGGTTTTTTATTTGTGACCATTTGCACTTTCACTATGCACTATGGCTCTATCTACATAATCTATGCATAAAGAAGATACATAGATGGATAATTTGTATTAAAAGAAAAAAGTGAGGAGATTTGTACAGGTGGGGAATTTGTGTAGTGGTACCAGCATGTGTAAAAGCCTGGAAAGATACGATAAATTAAAAATAATGGAAAGACTTGTGTAGTTTAGAATGAGTGGGGGAGTATAGATCTCTTCACTGTATCAATATAGCCATGGCAGGAAACTTTTTAATACATACACCTTTTTAAAGTCTCTGGGAATACATTGCTAGTTCCATCTGATAGATTTTCCATCCAAAGATTTTATGTTGGGTGGGTCCAGTTTTAACCAGTTAATTGTGATCCATTGAATTGCTCCTCTTAGCAGTAGCTCTTACATTGATGCCTTCTGGAGTTAATCCCAGTAGTGCCATCTTTGGATCTTTAGAAGAATATCTCTTTAAGGACCTCAAACATCTCTTCCCTGAACCTTCTTATTTTAGGCCACATCCAAAACACATGGGTACGAGTATCAATATGTGTACAGCAATTTCTCAGTCAGGTATTTGATTTTGTTGGGCTCATTTTTGCCACTGTTTCTGGTATCTGAAAGAATCTAATTACCTTCCATTTAAAGTTTTGTTTTGGTTCCTAAGTGTGTTTCAGTACATATTTCTTGCCATGTGTCCTGTGGTATGTCAGTATTTAATTTGTTTCCCATCTTTCCTTTAGCTGTAGGGTATCATTTGGATTGAGGTTTAAAAACGTTTGGTAAAAATTATATATAACTTTATCTCCAATTCCTTTTTGTAATTCTACCTTTCAAGTGGACTAGGCTCTAAGACTTTTGAAGTTTGCCGTTTTGTTAAAATGCCTCAGTTGTATATAAATATGGTTGGGAAGCTGGAACCCTTCTCTCAGCTAGTCAGATGGTTTAAGGTAGCCATCCTAAAGAAGTTGATATAGGTTGGCAAGTCCAAGTGTTGACCATTTTCTAAAACCAGTGTCTATGTGGGAAGAATCAAAGCCCTTTATAAAGCCAATATTGGTTAATGCTGAGATTGTTTTAGGTCATCCAAATATTCATTTTAAGTTTTAGTGTGACTGCGTATAGGTGAGAGGTCTGGAATCCATTGTTGTTAAAGGTTTTACTTGTGCACCCCATAAAATATCTTAGATTTGGGAGTTTCTCCATGTTTTCAACTGCAATGTTTTTTTTATTTATTTATTTTTTTTTAAATCTGACTCTTGGGCTCTTTCTCGGCCAAATAAAATTTGAAATGCGCTTGTTCATTTTGTTCATTGTGAATTTGGCGATCTCAGTAGTGAGCATCTGGAATGGGTCTAAGAGCCTGGCCAGTATGTTAATGTGTACACTCTCAGTACTGCCTTGTAGAGATGAATGAAGTCTGGCCAAGTGGTCAAGATCCTTACTATTTGTTTTTGTAATTTACATCGTATACATTTTTTCACCCCCTAGATACACAGCTACTGTTGTGTCTACATTTATTTTATAGCCAGAGATGTACCCATAGGTAGGAAAAAGGTCCTATAAGTGTGGGTTTGTTGTTGCAGGATCTTTTGCATACAGGAGCACATCATCATCTGTGTACCATCATATTATATGCTGTTCATCACTTACTGTCAGTTCCCTGATGTTACTGTCGTCTCTGATTAGCTGAGCCAGTGGTTCAGAGCTGGTATCTAATAACAGGGGTGACAGAGAGCAGCCCTTTCTGCATCTGCATTCTGAAGTAAATCGATCTGATGGATATCTGTTCATTTTAACCACTGCTTGCTGATTGGAGTACAATCCATTGTATGAAATTGGGGCTGAATTTGAAATATTTCAGTGTTTGAAATAAGTATTGCCAAGAAACTCGAATGTCTACTGGGCATTTAGGTGTAATATTATTGCATCTCTCTTTTTGACAGTTGGATGGCTCATTAAATGTAGTAATCTTCCAACAGTATCTCTGTAATATCTTTCCATTATAAAATCTGTCTGACCAGGATGAATAATTTCTTAAATGATTTTATTGGGGCATCTTGCCACAATGGTGTTAGAGTACATAGGTCTGCATAAATGAAAGGGCCTGTACGATTGGCATTTAGAAATGTCCTTTTGTTGCCTCCTTCATGAGGAAGCCCTGATTCCGGATTGTAATGTATAATGGCCGCTTCTAATTGTAGGGGTGGTATTACTTCTTTGAATGTTTTATAGAAGACTGGGAAGGATAAGCCAGTTTGTTGGAAATGTGTCGAAATTGTTTCTTGTACTTCCAGTTCCCTAATTGGTTCATCCAATTCTTTAGCCATAGATTTGGATATGTTTGTTAATTTGATGTACTTCAATTCTTTATTATCTGTGATAATTTAGCAAATGATTCTGATATTTCATCAGGTTTTGTAACTACTGAAAGATCAATGATAATTTCTGTTCTCTATTAGATGATTGCTGTCTCAGTGCTAATAATCTACTAGCCTGTTTTTTGCTTTGTAGTATGTATGTTTGGTAAACTTATTCAATTATTAGGCTCTCTACATGCTTGTTTAAGTGGCTGGTGCTCTTTAATGTTGTTGGTCAGAGGTTCCTTATTTTATCTTCTAGTTCTTTTTGTTCTGCTTCCCTTTGTTGTTGTTGGTTTTTGTGTTTTGTTTATTTTTTTGTAAATGAGATGCGGCCTCTATTGTTTGCCTTAGCACAGTCCAGCAAAGGGAGACGTGATATTTCTAGATATTCCTATCTAGAAAGTCCCTGTGTTCAGTTTTTACAAATCTGCTTTCAATCTCCATGCTTTCAAATGTCCGAGATCAGACGTAGTGACTGGTAAGACCAATTTGGGGGTAAAAAAAATGAATCTGTAAAATCTCTGCCCTCAGGGAAACATCAGCTAGACCAGAATCTGTAGAGAAGTGTTTAAGCCTTTTGCTCGTTCTAGAAGCAGGAGTTTTAGATGAAGGTTGTCAGTAATTATCCATTGTACATAAGGTTACAGAGAGAATTAACCATGTTTTTGTATTTGTTGAGACTTCCTGTGTACAGTAAGGACACATGAAATCAGTTCACAAACACCATCTCCTAGTCGTGGTAGGTGAGGGGGGCTAGCAGGGAAAAACATTTCAAAATGGACACCCTTGGATATGCCTAGAAGCATCTTGATGATGTCTGTGAAGGCTGCCCTAGCTTTAACGACGTTTGCTGTGTAGGCCGGGAATATAGCAAGTGGATTATCGTTGTAATGGAGTTGACCCTGTGTGTTACAGGCTTTCCTCAGAATGTCCTTAGCACCTCATTGTGTAGTGTTGCGATGATTACATGTGGCTTTTCTGCTGGTTTTCTCTGTGTCATGCTGCGGTGAGAGCTAACCTGAACCTCTTTATCCATCTGGAGAACGGCGGGGAACTCGATCCCAGAAGCTCAGCAACCCCCACGATCCCGACGTTACCCCTTCTCAGTCCTCACGTTTTTCTTTTAAGTATTCTGAGCTTGCTTCTTAAGTTCTGTTACAATGGATTGTACGCATACCACCTCATCCGACCATGACAGTGGACCTTCTTCCACATCCTTTACGTTTGCTTTAATGTGAGCTGTTCGTGTGCAGTGTTGTTGGTGATTTCAGTTTTCATTGTTTCCATCTTTACTGCCTAGAAATCATTTGCTAAGGCATTTTTCAGCTCTTCTCTGTTTACCGTGGATGCATCCCTCCTTAGGAAGATGAGGATATCAGCTTTGATAAATGCGATAACTGAGTCACTAAAATGTGAAATTAGTAAGGATTCTGAAAGAGCACTGAAAAGGCATCTTACTTTACTTGTTGCTCACTAGTGCCCTTAGGCAGGTTTTAATGTTATAGCTTTTGTGTGCGTGCGTGCGTGCGTGCGTGCGTGCGTGCGTGTGTGTGTACTTTTAACAGTATGGGTACTGTTTTTTTCCAGAATTGCGTTCAGGTGTTCCAAGCTTTCCAAAAATGATATTTTCTAGTGAGCATCATCTTATGTATCAATAATAAAATTCCTGCGGTTTACGAGAGAGACGAGGCCTTATTTCTTTTAAAATCTCTTTGTTTATTGTGTTTCCAAGGTGGTCCTGTTTGCCAAAGATTACTTTAGGGCTAGAGCTGCGAGGTTAATTTTGCTAACAAACACTAGACAGTCACCAGTATTGCTTCCGTAAATACATTTCCAATCTGCTGAACCCACATCCAGCTGTTCATTATGGTGATGTGAACTCATGAATATGGTTTAGGACACAGAATGACTTGCTGTGAGCTAAAAAAAAAAGTAACTTCATTCCTACAGCCGGTCATTTTTGCCAACACCTGGCCTGGAGAGCACTGGTTTTGTATCAGGTTCCTCTGTATTTCTGAAAGTCAAAATCCTAGGTCTTAGGTCAGCACTCCAGCTGCTGAGGTGGTTTGTGAAAATGTTTTCTGTCGTCTTAAAAGGCCACCTGCAGCATTATGCCACACAATGGTGTTTGTATAGCTCATGATGACTACATTATTCTGAGTCATTCTAATGGATAAAATCCTGTGCCAAATGAACGTAATGTAATATATGAGCAATGTCTTGGCGGACCGACTACATCTGGGGTAGGTGGGGGGAAAAATAGAGATGCAGTTGAAATTCAACCCTATTTGCCACATAAAACCTCACAAAGGTCACACAGAGTGTTGCGACAGTGGTAATCAGACACAGCCAGTGTGGACTATTTGAACATTTTAAAGCACTTTTTAAATCATCAGTAAAAGCCCCCTACTCTGGCCCCTGTAGTTTGTTACAAGCTGTCAGAAT
The DNA here is from genome assembly GCA_037974405.1 of Brachyalestes nurse. NCBI lineage: Eukaryota > Metazoa > Chordata > Actinopteri > Characiformes > Alestidae > Brachyalestes > Brachyalestes nurse. The sequence continues at coordinate 28,185,728 of JBBPCY010000109.1, forward strand.
AAATGATACATGCAGATTATCATTATAGAGCATGAGAGCATTTATTAAGCGGCAGTTTCACCCAGCGGTAGTTACTTGTATGAGTCATAGAAGTTCTAGAGCTAAAAGTGTCGTGCTAAGGAATGAGGAGAAACTGAGGTAAAGTAGAGGAGGTTCAGATGAAGGTGGGAGTGCATATGTGTGTATGTGTATGTGGACTCTTTGGCCTGAAGAGCCTGTTGTGGCCTGATAGCTGAAAAATCAATGTAGCTGATTCACACCTAAAAGATTTTTGGATGACCCAAAGTGTGTTTGTGTGTGTAGGGTGGGGATGTTGACAGATTAGCATCTTAATCCGTATTTACTGCCACCTCTTACTTCTTAAAAACGGTACCTTCCAGGAGATTTTACACACACACACACACACACACACTGGCACAATACTCTGTAAGCGCACACTCACACATGCATGCACACACCTGCATCGATAGATCTTTGCTCTCTGCACCAAAAAGCAAAAATCCTTCTTAGAGTGACAAAAGATGTGAAACTCGCACATGCGTCAATACATCCTGCGGAGTCTGAATAATTTGTTTTTTCAAGTGTGACTTCAAGTCGCTTGCAAATATTCTTACTGATGGCTTAAGGGGTCTTTGTGTGTGTGTGTGTGTGTGTGTGTGTGTGTGTAGATGTGTAGGAGATGAAAGGCAAATCCTACTTGAGTCAACAAATCTCACACAATTACCATTTAAAACCATTTTAAAGGCTCAGCATTGGTCTTATTTGTCCATAATACCTTTTTACATTCTCTTTTTCACTCTTTATGCCTTTGAATTAAACAAGCTGTTTTGTCACTGTGCCTTTTAAGACTGAAATATAAAAATGATGTTGATGTTGCTGAATTGTACCTCATAAAGAAAGTAGTCCAGACTGTAACACTCCTTGTGACTTCTTCACTGATGGGTCGAGCTAAACTGCTGCATGAATGGATATGGAATTGTTCAGTAGTCAATTCAAAAATAGGCTGTTTTTGCAGATTTATTTCCCTATATAGGTCCAAATCAGGACCTAAACATTAGAGTGACTTAACCCTGAGAATCTGAGGACGACAGGTATATGTGGGTAGATTGCACAGCTGCTTCCTAGGCTTCATTACCCAGGGACTGTTTAAGGTGCGGGGTTGATTATCACAGCCTACTCCCTGTTGCTGAAGCAGTTACTTAAAGCACCAGTGAGTAATTCGACTCAAATGACGATGGACGTGTTCAGGCCAGTTTCAGGCCCAGTACTTGTGGGTGTATGGTGGTGTTTTTTTGTTTTTTTTTTAAACTAAACTGCCTGTGCTGGTTGTAGTCACATTTATTTAAGATGCTCTTTCTCTGGCCTAAAAGTCAAAAAAGGAGAAAGAAAGGAAAGAAATGATTACAAAAGGCCATGAGTCACAAACAGTGCTTCATTAAATCAAATAATCGAGCAGCATTTGTCCCTTGTTGGAATCTAGCTGCAGTGATCTGCTCCAAACGGCTGATGCAATACTAGCTCTCCCCTTCCTCTTGAGGAGGCTGCTTTATCATGACTCCAGCTCAGGCCTCTTACACAACTCCCACCAGCTGCTAGTAATGTACACTTTCTCTGGATCCACAGTATCTTCATCTGCACATTGACTGAGATTTAAAGCAAATATCCAGCAAAATTCATTTTCATTATTTGGGGAAAGATCATTTGTGAAGGCCTTGTTTTGAGTTGAATAATTCAAGGTTAAGGTTATAATGTTGAGTTTTTCCTTAGATTCCTTCTTACAATGAGATTAAAAACAGGTGTTTGAAAATGCTAGCTATCCTTCGTGCCTCATAATGAATGGGGCAATCTCAACTATCTAGAATTACATGGAATCAAATCAGTACGATTTCTGTACAAGTTCTTTTGGTTTGCTTGTACAGTTTCCATTTGTGACAAATAGATATCAGCCAGAACACTAAAACCTCTTGCCTAATATTGTGTAGGTCTCCCTTGTGCAGAACAGCTCTGACCTGTCAAGACTTGGACTCCACAAGGCCTCAGAAGGTGTACAGTGTTATCTTACCCCAAGATGTTAGCATCAGATCCTTTAAGTCCTGTAAATTGTGCGGTGGGGGCTCCAAGTTGTTTTTTTTTTTATTTATTTTTTTTTCCTCCACAAAATCCCACAGATGCTCAGTCAGATTGAGATCTGGGGACTTTGTAGGGCAGGTCATCACCTTTAGCTCTTTGTCCTGTTCCTCAGATCTTTCCTGTACAATATTTGCAGTGTGCCAAGGCACATTATCTTGTTGAAAGAGGCCACTGCCATTAGGGAATACAGTTGCCATGAATAGGTGTTTAGGTAGCTGGTACATGCCAAAGTAACATCCATGCAAATGCCAGGGCCCAGGGTTGCCTAGTGCATCATAAAGTCCCCACTGGCCTGCCTTCTTCTCATAGTCCCTTCGTCCCTCCCCCTCTTTTCTTGCCTTTTTTACACATTATTGATTGAATTATACAGAAATATTGACAAATCTGTGGGATTGCCCTTTAAAAAGGAGCAGTGCATGACTGAGGGATTCGACATCTGTTTGATGTCAGATAACCAGATAACCATGTGTGGTGACTGGCAGAGCTAGGAGGAGGTTAGATCAATTTAGTAGCCGGACCAAACTGCCCTATAGAAACGTATGCAGCTGGGCAACTGTTGGCCTGGTGTTTAGGGGCATTGCCTCTGTGATCGAAAGGTTGTGGGTTCGAATCCATGACTGCAAGTGTCACCACTGAGGTTCCCTTGAGCAAGGTACCGTCCCCACACACTGCCCCCCTGTCGCTGCGGTGCCCACCGCTTCACTTGGGTGAGTGGGTTTAAATGCAGAGAACAATTTCGTGCCATGCTGTGCCCATCTTTCAGGATCTTTAAAATAGAAAAGTCTGTGCGCTTAACGTGTAAAGTGTTCATATGTCACACATGAACACTTTACACTTTAAGTGTAGAGACTATGCTATTTCAAAGATCAGTCTTTAAAGATAATTATAAATCACACTGTTTGACACAGATCTAATAAACCTGGGTACTCTATGTATTTATATTGTACATCGGTATGTATGAAGCTGTTTAGACTGTACGATGATGACACCTATTGAATCGTAAGTTATGATGCACAAGGTTGTCGGCCTTTGCTAGTCGTGCTTTAACAGAACAAGATGACTAACGCCCTGGCTTTCAGGCTTTTTTCAGTGTGCTGAGAAAAATGCAAAGGAGTGGTGTACCAGTGTCCCATGTGCCAGTATTCAGTATTTTTTCTCCTTCATGCTGTTTGGATTTTGCATGCTACATCATGTTTATAAATGTGGAATTTCATGTATTTGCTAGTCAGTAGACGTAGGTTACAGCAATACACACACTGTGACATGGTCATTCTAAATTTCACAAGACCGTGACCACAGTCATGTTTGAACCTCTCTCACAGTGTGATATAGGACCACCGTTTAGGAGCCAGGACCAAAGAAGCCACCACGATTGTTTCACAGTTGTCTAGGAACAGCCCAGCCCAGGTGTATACCAGGCATTAATCCAGGCCTTAGTCTGTATACCAGGCATTAATCCACTGTCTTTCGGGCCCCAAATCCTTTCTTTTGTCACTGATAAATCATACTGGCAGTGAATTCTTTATGCGATTGAGAGGATTGTGCTACCAACTTAACATTGGTACCACTGGTACCATTCAAAATAACAGAATTACTCAAGTTTTTGTTATTTATTTTATTTTTGTATAAATGTGTATTCTGCTGTGCACACACAACAACGGTACCTGTAACAAGGAAGGTATGTGAGAAATGTATACTGATGTATTTATGAGCCATCTGTATTGACACTCTTTTTAATGCTGATCTGAAGCAGTCATTCACGACTCTCACTTTTTTTAAATGAATACACTGGAGCTTGAAATTGATTTTAGTGTACAGTGTCATATAAAGAAAAAGAGCTGAACAAAGAAAATGTGCACCAGCAGTAGGATATAGAGACACTCACACACACACACACACACTCTCTTTCTCAATGGATGTTTGTCAACTCTAGAGACTGGATTTGTGAAGCAAAACCAAGGAGAGTGTGTTGAAACCCTATTGCAGTTTTATTATATTACATCACCTCTTGAGAAGTGACCTGGCCCACATTGGGAATTTCAAAACACAATCATGATCATGAACACAGATGTGCTTCTGAAATCTTGTTCTGAATAGGCTTTAGGTTCATTTGAGGTATTGAAGAAATGTTATACAAAGATAATGATGTTTTGAAGGGTCCATTTGATGTTTGTGTGGTGTTATGTGTTAGGAGTCATTGACATTCAGCCCAACCTCTTAGTCAGATGCATGTAATTGACCCTTATTCTGGCTTAAAACATTGTGAAAAATGGACTAAATGAATGTAGGCTGAATACTGAATGTAGGCTGAAGGCATGTATTTTTTGTTTGTTGGGGATTTGTGTTTTTTTTAAAGACACAAAAAAATGTAATTCAAGTTTTTGTAATTCAGACTATATCTGCTGGAGAGTGAAACTAATACACTACATGAAATGGACAGTTAAAAAATTGTCAGACATATTCACATTGTTAGATTCCCGGACATAGACTAACCCTAGCCCAGGACTAACCAGCATTTAGAATAGATATTCTCCATTGACAGAAAAATATAATCCAAAACTAAGACTAACACCTTGAAACAGGCTTATGAACTACCTGCTGGTAACAGAAAAACGTTGACTACTGCTGAATACTGACTGATACCAGTTCCATCGTTGTGTTTTTGTAGAAACAATAGCATGATTTACGTTGGTTTGCAATCAGTACTACAGTAAAAAGCTTCATGATGTTAACATGCCAGTGTTGAGACAAAACATGGCTTGCTTCAACACAGTCAAAACAGTGCAAGTTTCCATATTTCACTGTAGATTAGTTCCACACACAAAACATGTATTTATATAGATATCCATGGTGGATATTTATATCTATATCCATATCCCACTCCTTCCATTTCCTTCTCTTCTTCTTTCCTTAGCTGGGGATGACCCACCCCAGTCATCACCTGAACTTTGGGATGAACCCTGACCACGCCCGCAACTCCTTGTCAAACTGCGGCATCCGCCAGCCCAAGTACGGAGACAGGAAAGTCCATCATATGTACATGAGGAAGAAAGGTGAGCACTCACATGTGAATCCAATGCCCTATAAAGGACTGCAAGCTGACGATGTCTTGCTTTCATAAACCAGAACTGTTGAATAATGCTAGATGCTGTCAGAAAATATACATTCCAGTTTAGAATTGTGGTTCTAGTTTACTCCAGAATTGTGCAGCCCTGTGCTTAGTTTACTATTTTAATGGTCCATTGACAAATATCAGTTTTGAAATTGAGCAGTGATGGAACATTCAGCCGCTGTCAGTAGTTATGGCAGCATTCTGCCGTAGGTTCAGCCATCACTAATTGCACCGTTTCTTCCATGATGAATAAATACCTTCCCTTTGTCGACTCTTCATCCTTACATACTGTGCCCTCCACAAATATTGGCAAAAGAAAATTTGAAAATAGGTTTTTTAAAAAAAATCCCAGTCCCTGATTGACCAATCAAAAATCTGAATACATGCACACTACACTGGATATTAACCCTGGAATCATGCCAATATTTCCAAAACCGTAGGAGGAGAAGAGTCGCCAAATTCCAGATATAAAACGAATAATAATAATAATAATATAAATAAAACATAAGAGGAACAGTCAGCAATCACACTAATTATTAAATAATATCTCTTACAGTTCTGAAAATTAGTCTCTGTGTACTTCACTAGCTTTGTCAGATGGAACTGTATAAGCTTACAATATGGCTCTTAGAATTTGTTACTGATTGTTTTAATCTCTGTTTCGTTTGTGTTGTTAATGTCAGGAATCAACACTCTGATTAACATCATGTCACGACTGGGCCAGGATGACCCCACACCCTCCAGGTAAACGCTGCTTTATTTATAGACTCGTCTATGGTTTGTGTGTGTTTGTCTGTTTTTGTCTTCATTTTTTGTCTACTAAAATGTTTTATTTCCCCTGTCCAACACATTTGTGTATGTCCATGTGCATCAAATACACGTTTTGAATAGGACTATATATGTTTGTGTTTAAGTGTGTTGGTGTATTGTGTATGTACACACATGTTGTATATGTTGGAATATCCAAATGAGTCCAAAGTCCAAATGGGATTTGGACTGTTCATGATGACACACAGTAACATAAAAACTGAACTTATGCCAAAAGAAAAGATAAAAATACAAGGTTTTGTCCTGACCGTGTGTGCTGGCCTGCAGTATTGTGAAATGTTGTGTTTTTTTTGTAATCTTCATATTTCTTGAATTTAATTAGTTAATGATGGTTAAAAATAGTCTGTAGTGTATTTATCACTTATTTCAACACCTAGGCACTCCACCATATAAACTCAATCACTGGACACACACACACACACACACACACACACACACGAATAAAAGTGTGTGTTTCAGTGTAATGGACAAGCTGCCTCTGTCTCTTTCTTCAACAGGATTAATCATAATGAGCGTTTGGAGTTTCTTGGTGATGCTGTGGTGGAGTTCCTCACCAGGTCAAAACATTCTCTCTCTCTCTCTCTCTCTCTGTCTCTCTCACTCGCTCGCTGTTTCTCTCTCTCTCTCTCTCTCTCTCTCTCTCTCGCTCTCTCTATCTCTGTCTTCCCTTTTCCCTACCAGCTCTCCTCTCGTTTAGCACTCTGATTTATCAGTAATTGGTATTCTGATATTTTCTTTCCTCCTGCCACATTTCCCCCATTTTCTCATTTAAAGGCTGAAATTCTCCATGACAACTGGTAATTAGCTTGCTGGATGCTGCCAGTGGTATTGACTCGTAGGTGAAGCCTCCCCATGCCTCCAAGTGCTCTGCCCACCGCTACGCTAATTACATATAGCTATTATTAAACGAATGTGAAGACCTAGCCACAAACACAAATGGGAAGAAAGAGCGGAACTCTGGCTTACATCTGTTCATTAGAAGAAAGGAGGGTTAGAGAAACTTCAAGCATCAACCACAGATAGAATGAAGTCAACACATTCTGCATATGTTTAGATAAAACAAGTGTTTGTGTTTTTTGTACTTGGGAGAGAGCAGAAAGTGTCAAAGAGCATAATATAATAAAGATTTTTTACAGTGAATAAGGATTTTTTACATTGAAATGAATGAAGAGAATCAAAAGAGTTGCTAGTTTGATCCCATGCTGTGAGCATTTTTTTTTTAAAAACACACTTATTTTTTTTCGACCATGCAATCACACTTTGCATTTTCTCACAGAAATTCTAGTTTTAGTAGTGTTCCTTTTGACCTCACTGTGTGTGTGTGTGTGTGTGTGTGTGTGTGTGTGTGTGTGTGTGTGTGCGCACACACAGCGAGGTCAAAAGGAAACGCAAAGTGTGCTTGCATGGTCGAAAAAGGTGTAATGGGTATTAACAATTGTACTGACACTGATGTTACTCGAGTGGAAGGTGGGAAAACGATTAAACGCTGTGTTGTCCCTGGCTGTCACGGCGCAAATGGATCATTGTGGCCTTTAGCCGTCATGTAAAAATGTCATATGACTGATTCTAGTACGTTAAATCGCAAAAAAGTTCAAATGTAGAAGCCCTGTAACGAAGTGAGGTAGAAGCTCAAGAGGTCACCATTAATTCCTGGCTGCTACTTTTAGACTGTGTTAGTACTTTAAACTTCACAATACTGAAAAAACGAAAGTGAGTTAAAGTGGTATAGGTTATGTCCCCCAGCTGGTGTAAAGCGGTGTTAAATATGTCAGAGCCATATGGGGACAGTGCTCCTGCTGAGTGGCTGAGCACAGGCATCATTATCCTCAATAACGAATGGTGGAGGCAGATGGGGAGCGGGAATGCTGTGGAATATGCTGCTGTTCGGACAGAGAGAACACAGGCGCTGCTCAACCAGTAATGAAAATCTTAAAAATGTATTGTTTTTAATTAGTTTCATCTCTGTCTTATTGTAGTAGTAGCTAAAAACAGGTTGAAGTATGTATGTGTATATCATAAAATGTATATAGTAATGGCCAAAATTATTGGCACCCCTGGAGTTTTTCCAGAAAATGCACCATTTCTCCCAGAAGACTATTGTTATTACAAATGTTTTAGTATACAAATGTTTATTTCCTTTATGTGCATTGGATCAACACAAAAAAAATGAGAAAAAAAGCCAAATTTAACATAATTTCACACAAAACTCAATAAAGGGGCCAGATAAAATGTTTGGCACCTTTTCAAAATTGAGTAAATCATTTAATTTCAAGCATATGATGCTTCTTTAACCTCACATGTACCAAGAAATAGGTGCTGGCAGTAAAGCAGTCACACCCGAAGCCAGTTGAAATGGAGAAAGGTTGACTCAACCTTGCGGTTTTGTGCCGCACTAAGCATGGAGAACAGAAAGAAGAGCAGGGAATTGTCTGAGGATTGTGAAAAAATCTCAAGGCTTCAAGTCCATCTCCATCTCAAGAACTAAATCTGATTGAACACTTATGGAAAGATCTCAAAATTGCTGTTGGGAGAAGGCAGCCTTCACATCTGAGAGACCTTGAGCAGTTTGCAAAAGATGAGTGGTCGAATTTTCCAGTTAAGAGGTGTAAAAAGCTTGTTGATGGTTATAGGAAGCCAATCATTTTGCCCAGCCCTTTTTTGAGTTTTGTGTGAAATTGTGTCAAATGTGGCTTTTTTTCTCAGCTTTTTTTGTTGATTCAATGCACATAAAGGAAATAAACATGTATGTACCAAAACTTTTGTAATTGCAATAGCCTTCTGGGAGAAATTCCAGAGCTGCCGATGGTTTTGGCCATGACTGTATATAGCCCTGTTGCCCTGGCCTGCTGATGTACAGTTTTTATTATATTTATTATATTATCAGTTTATAACAATGGAGCCACTCTTTTCTTGTGATTTTTAGGTGCTGGACCACTCTCATTTTAGCACTGATATATAAAAGAAAACTGAGTGAAAACATCACTGATTTCACTCTCACCAGCACCAAACACTGCCATTTAAGTGCCAACTGAGAACAGTCCAAAACCTAAATAATGGCTGGTGAATAGCTGTCCTGTGGTCAGATGAGTGATAAATGGGCTAGAGGGGGGCTGATGAATTGGGCAGCAACAGATGGACAAGAGGCTGTACAGCACATAATAGACTTATGACATGATTGGAGCTTTCAAAGTGGCCAATGAGTGGAAGTATAAGGTAGTGGTTTCTAATAAAGTGGACAGTGAATTGAAGAACAAGGAATGGGCTTATAATAAAGAGGACAGTGAGCTGAGGAACAATGCAGTGTTTTGGGTTTTTTTTTAAATAAAAATGAGCAGTGAGTGCAAGTTTGTAATAAAGTGGCTAGTGAGAGGGAGCCTAATGATGGGGTTTCAAATTAAGCAGCCAGTAGGTGGATGCATAATAAATGGGTGTCTCATAAATGATAAATTAGTAGAAGAAATTAGTTAAAGCTTAAATTTAGTTTGATACAAGAAGCCATTGGATGGACATTGGAAAGACAATCAGTGGACATATAATGTTGGTGGGCAGAAATGAGTCAAAAGCACTGTTTTATGTCTTGTTTCTATCTGCGGTAATAGTACAGCCTGACAGAGCTGTTCAGTTGGACTTGTCCACTCGGTGCTCTAGCTGCCCTCCCCAAGCTTGTGAATAATACATAACCATCTTGTCCAGTTAGCATGTCCAACATGCCCCTCAACAGCTGGTTTGATCTGCTGAGAGGCCTCTTCCTCTGAGTTGTGAAATGAATTAGCCCATCCCTCATCTTTGCGGTACTGGCACCAGCAATGTTTATATGGTTATTAGAAGAGATACAGATGCACATTTTGCAATGCTGGGTTTCTCAAACTGATTCAAATAACACTGCAGTAATCTGTGTGTAACTGAGGGTTTGCAAAATAAATCTGTACAGGCCTGTAGCAATATTTCTTCTGGCAAAGCAGCCAGAACATCTTGTGACATTTTGTTTGAGATTTTGGGACTGATTATATATATTGATATAACGTTGTAATCACTAGAAATTGTCAGAATTTAGCATTTGATGTCATGACATTACATTACCGTGTGACAAACTGTCCTAACATCACCTATTACAGCATTTGTCAACTGACAATTACCTTAGTTTTAACATATTAATGGAAATAATCCGTCATGATGGTACAGGACATAATGGCATGGTTGCATCAGTTATGTTTCAGGGTAATGTGTTGGCCAGTATTTTAAAACATAATTGCACTTAAGCTATTTTTTTCCCCCATTGAAACTGAAATATTTTAGTTTGTGATAATACATGGCTTACACTGCTGTGTGTCCTAGTGCTGCCCTTTTTCTAGAATGGTTTCCTTACATTTTTGAGCATTTTCCAATGTTGGATTAGGGGTTACATTATGTGACAATAACTGTGAATATGTTTGGTTTCAGAATGTACCACCTGTTCCAAATTCAGTGTTTTTGTAGCCAAATCATTTTTATACACTCCAATCAACCTCAATATTAAAACTGAAAGATGAAGTAAATAACATTGATCACTTTATTTCAGTGGTACCTGTTGTGCGGTTGGATTTATTAACCAACAGGTGAAGAGTCAGTTATTGTAGTTGATTTACTGAAAGCAGGAAAAACAAGGGACTAATGGTGATGGCTAGACGACTTGGTCGCAGCATCTCCAAAACAGCGGGTCTTTTAGGCCGCAGCAAAAATTGCCACACTGCTGAAATATTTCAGGAATGCTTTTAGGAACATGACACTCAAGATGTTGACTTGGCCTCCAGATTCCCCAGATCTCAATCAGATTGAGTATCTGTGGGATGTGTTGCACAAACTAGTCCAATTCCTGGAGAACCCACTTCATAATTTCGAGGGCTTAAAGGATTTGCTGTTCACACTTCATCACTAGATACCGTGGCATACCTTTAAGAATATTACTGTATCTATCTGCCTAGAGAATGTCTGGTTTTCAAGTCCGAGATCTGTAGCTGAGGCCCGGTTGGATTATTCAGCAAGACAATAATCAAAAGCTTGTAGCAAGTCCACCTATGAATTGCTCAAAATAAGCAAAATGAAAATGGCAGAACCTTAAATAGGAATTCATGCTTGAAAGCTCACCATTGTGGCTGAATTATGGTGATGCTGCTGAGAGAGTAGGCCAGAATTTCTCCTACAGTGATGTTGAAGGCTGCACCTATTGCTGCTTAAGGTGGCACAACTAACTAATAAGTTCAATTACTATTTCACTTTCTGCAAATCATTTTGCCTTAAATAAATGAAATAATAATTTAGAAGCTGTTTTGTTTTTCCTTATGTTTCCTTATGTTTTCCTCATTTTCTTTGAATGAGGGTCTGAAACTACTTAGCGTGATAAATGTGCAGAAAGAAAGGAAATCAGCATGAGGTGCGAAAGCTTTTAACTGCACAGGACCCCTTTTAATCCAACTGCAGTTTATAGCATTGCCTATTGACACTGAGGTTCTTTGAGTGTTTTCAGTTTTTCATTGAGGTGCAATATTGGTCTTGGTCTTTAAGGCACAGTAACAACATCTTGCCAGATTTCATATTTCTGTTCATTATGGCATGTTGTCCAAAAAACAAAGTTCTTGTTTCCTATCATCCTTCTATGAATATGTTACATTTTCCTGTCTCTAAAATGTCCAGGATAACTTTAATTCTGGGGTATGAGGAGAGTTAGATTGTATAGATTTGTTTTATTTTGTCCAAAAGACAATGTTCTTTTATCCATATTTTTTTTTGAATATGTTCATTTTTCCTGTCCCTAAAATGTCCATGATAACTTTAATTCTACCATCATTAGTTTTTGGTAAAATTGTTGTAAAAATGTTATGGTGGCACAAAAAAATGTATGCAGTAATCCCCCAGTTTTTCTGGATGTTTTCGGAAAAGGGGACCCGTTCACCTCGCCGCCGTCTCCCAATACTTTTGTCTCGCGACCCTCCGAGTTGCATATCTCGGCGTGGGAAACTTCAAACTCCACAGTTCGGTAGATCTCCTGAAGATCTTTCCAATGAGCCGTCATTTGTATTTTTAGCCCGAGTAGATTAGGTTTTATTCTCCGAAAACCGGGTGTCCCAATACTTTTGTCATGCAACCTTCTGAGTTGCATATCTTGATGGGGAATTTAAATTAAAAAGACGGGTTTACCTTGAAAAGGGGCGAATACGGGTTTACCTTTACATTTTCTTTAAGGGTAATACGTAAAACTGATATTGAAATGAAAGCTGGGAGCATGTGTGGGGGCATATTTAGGGTTTATACTATAAAAATAGGCATTTTTAGGCTTTTTTTTTTTATCAAAACAACAATGCGGTTTTTCCACTATACGCGGGTGCTCTTGGAACGTAACCACCGCGAAAAGCGAGAGATTACTATGTATAGTAGTGGTCTAGTGGGTAAAACACTTGCCCGAGGACCCGATGACCACAAAGTTGCAGGTTCAAACCCACCACTTTCTTGAGCAAGACACTTAACTTTCAGTTACTCCAGGGGGACTGTCCCTGTAACTAATGATTGTAAGTCGCTCTGGATAAGTGTGTCACCAGTGAAGCAGTGGACTGCCACTAATGGGGGCTCTCAAAGTGCAGTGCGTGGGGATCATATCTTCCTCAAGGGTACCCCAGTGGTGCCACTAGCAGTCCTGCTGTTACAATCACTGCTGTTACACTGGACGCTGATGTAAAATATTTAAAGTAATATGTTAAATAAATTATTTTCTTTTGCTACGAATTAGAACAATTGTAACTGATGCATTAATGATAATTTACTCATAATCAGTTGCTATGAAATGACCTTACATGTAATTAACGACAAATTGTAGAAAAAATGCAGCCTCATAACAGCTACATGCTCACATTTTTTTTTGACTGTTTTAGATAAAGGCAGTGCAATGTCTTATTTTTTTTTTATTTAAACCACTCTGTGAGCAACATCTGCTGCAGCTTGTTTATAGTGTTCCTTCATCACACCTTTATTTAGAAGTGTGAACCTAAGTCATGTATTTGATGACTTGACTTTTGACTCGAAAAGACCCAAAAGGAGCTTTTCAAGTAAATAAATTCATTTTCTTCTAAAGACATACCACAACTGCATCAAAGATATTTGATTCAGGGCCCTTTTCACTTGAGACGCACCCATAACATTTATGTAGGTTTATTCACAAAACCAGCTCTAATTTATTAGCTTCCTTTTAGCTCTTAAATAGGCTAACTTTGTTACTCTGTTTGGCAAATATGCGTAACTGGCCGGTATTCAGATTGGCTGCTCTAGAATGTGCATAATTCAAACAAGCAGTCCAGACTGAAAAAGGTTTTTCATGATATGGAACCTTTAATACATGTTTGCCTCCATTATCTTGAAACCAGTGAAGTTTAAATGATTTTCAATAAGCTCCCGTCCAGGACTAAACTCTAGTTGTACTTCATTTTGCTCTCTTTAAACGTTGCTTTGGTTTGTAGTGTTTGTCATCTAAATTTTGTTCCAGGTACTGTAAGAAAACCGGTCTGTTTAATTGTAAAGCAGAAGAGAACTTGTAAAATGGTCATGTATAAAGAAAATATATATTTTTTTGGTACATAACTCACACTAACATCTGTAGTGGAAAATAAGGTAATAAAATGCAGGAAATGGGGAAATAAAGGAAATGGGCCCCAGTTCAGCCTCAGCCTTGGTTCTTTGGTTCAGATCGGATAAGATAAAAATATTCATGTTTATTAAAAAAATAGATTTCCCCAAACTTTTGGTGGTAATGTTGACGTTTCACTGCTTGCATGAAACTGTCCTGATCTTTAGCTTTATTACTATTTTGTAATGGCAGTAAGGGTGGTGGGGGTTTCATGGTTTTTTGATGAGTCACTCATGTTGTCTTGCACTGAAATGAATGTAATCTCTTGCTGAGCTAAGGAGCAGGAAAACACTTAAATATTTCATATGGGTTATATTCTATGATATTTTTATCCCTATCTTTTGCAGCGTTCATCTCTACTACCTGTTTCCAAGTCTGGAGGAGGGCGGGTTGGCCACCTATCGCACGGCCATTGTTCAGAATCAGCATCTAGCCATGCTAGCCAAGGTGAGCCTTTTTTTAAACTGTGGTACAATAAATGCCTCTATCCGATAACATTGTTTAGTACCAACCAACTAGAAGAGTTTCTGGGTAAAGGCTTTCAGTCTTATGCAGAGTGACGGGGGGGCTGAGAGGGAAGGCCACCCAGAGAGAATGACGCCAATTATAGTCTTGGGATAGTTGCATATGTAGCAGTCGGAAGACTATGAAATGTTATTTTATTTAAGAATACTTTTTGATTCACAAGTCTTACTTTAAAATGTGCTTGATTAAATTTTAATAAAGTTCTAATTATGCATGATACAAAAGAGCTTATCTTTGTCTTCAAAAAGCATGTGCAGTGTTTTAGGGCTGATGATTTGGGGGGGGGGTATACTATATATATAAAACATATACTATATATAACTAGAATAGGTTCTTTCATTAAATAAACATTAACAGGTTTTTCTTCTGATACTTAAAGCAAAATGGATATTGGAAGAGCAATAGAAATCTTGACCAATTTGTAAACAGTAGTTGTATGGAAGTATGAAAGAAGCAGAAAAACTAATAGCCCTTTCATTTTCAGCCATTTAACCTATTCAGCAGGAATGGCCAATCATATACACTATATGAACAGAAGTATTGGGACACCTGACCATTTCACCAACAGGGAAATTAATGACATTGCATTCAAATACATAGACTTTAATATGGAGTGTGGGAATTTGTGCCCATTCATTCTGTAGAGCATTTGTGAGGTCAGGCACTGTTGTTGTACAAGAGGGCCTGGCTTGCAATCTCTGTTACAGTTCATCCCACCATGCTAGAATGTAAAATATCTATGTTACCCCTGTATAGACTGCACTGTAATTCATGCACGGTAGGGCTGGGCGATATGGCAAAAAAATTGATCACAATATATTTTCCTATATTGATATCGATTTTATCACAATTTTTTTCCCCCTCATACTGCCAGTTTGAAAGCATCTGGACTGAAACTGGAAGAAACCAGAGATTAGTTCAACACTTTATTAAAGCAAATGGCATGCATTAACACGAGAGATTGAGAAAATATAAGAACAAACATGCACCTTCAATTTCAATTTGTGCTGGTTGTTTGTTTGGGCGCGGCGCTGAACAGAGGAGCCTCATTCCGTTCAGGTGCGTCTGATTGCCTAGCTAACGGACGAGACCCAGAAGTCACAAAAGCTAAAAAAAAAATGCTGTTTCCATGCTAGTGTGTGGGTTTCCGCAAGCAATTATTAGTTTGGTTCTCAGAAAAAATCCACAATAGACTAAAGCCACAACTGCTGATTACTGTAATCCCAAGGCTAGTATCCTGATTCCAGTACTAAAGTCTGCTTCAGTAATACCTTAAGTATTTAAGGTGGAACAGAACATTTGAATAAGGAGCTGTGAATAAGGAGCTAACTTCAGCGTCGTGGGGGATTTATACACTGTCTGTGACAATTCAGCAGATGAGGGAGATGTAAGTACTTACAAATACAGACTTTTGTGTTTCTATCACAGTTAAGTTTCGTTTTGTTTACGAGGCGTGTAAGGGGTGGGTGGAGCATGGGATGGTGGGGCGTGGCCTGCAACAGCTTATTTGCAGGAAAGAGACAGAGCCCTGAAACGGCGTGTTTTGAACGGGACTGAAACTGTGAAGAACAAACCTGGTGATATCTCTTTGAAAGTGATTTTGTTCAAAGAACTTGTTTTGTACAGCCCATAGACCTATTATAACTTTTTTTTTTTTTTTTTAAGTGGGTTTTGCATTATAGGTCCCCTTAATATTAAACACATCGGGGTATAAACTGACTAGGGTGGCGTTTACCATTCTAGAGCACTCGCTCTTGTTTCCTGTTCCACAATTTTATTTACTTCAAACATTTTTCAGCATATCAAAGAAATTTGTGCAGATATGCTGCTTAGCAAATGTTCACTGATCTTTTCCGGTTAGTGCTGTGTATATTAATTCATGTCTAAGTGCATTGCTGATATACCATGCATACCTCCGGCTGACACAGAGTTGAGTCATACACAGCCTGTCACTGCCAGGCTCAGATGTCAGTGTTAATTGGAGAATTAATGTTCAGTCAACAAAGGTCGCTTCCTAAACCTGACAAATACATTCTGGATGCGGATTGCATCAACTCTTATCTCGTCCAGTTACACCCAAGAGAGATGCTGTTGCACTGAGATTTCAGGTTAGAAATCTGTTACTGTGGTTTATGGCAAGTTATTTCCTACTGATCTTGTAAAAAGGAGACAACTTGTTAAAGGACTTGTCACAGTGTTTGCCATTGTGTGTCCAAAAAATAGTATTTAATTTTGTCTGCTAATTTTCTTATCTCTCTTCGTGAATTAAATTCTGTACATTCAAGACACCCTAGCCTAAGTCACTTACTGATCCTAACAAAGTTCTAAAATTATAATCTAGAACATAAAAACACAACTAGGCCACAGAAAAAGAACATAAATATACTATTGTACTTTTAACTGTCCGAAATGAATAAGGGCGGCAACTCCCTCACTGTCCGAAATGAATAAGGGCGGCAACTCCCTCACTTATACGCTGCGTTACTGCGTATTCTATGTATTCTTCCGCCGCACGCAAACAAACTATTTTATGTTGTCCGTAAGTACAACGCTAACACCGTACGCTGAAACACGTCTCAATTTTTGAAAAGTTTTTATGGGAGTGAGTGCCGTAAACTCGAAACATCGTATGTCGAGGCTGTTGTAAACCAAAGACCCCTTGTATAAGTATCAGCCTTGTTCTGATTGACTGCTTTGATTTGTGACTCACTCAAAAAGCAGCCCACACCGAAAGACTCCTCATAATGTCTGTGTAAAGGGGTGTTGTTCAGCCACTGAAGGCTAATATCTATGTAATTGGCTTGAAATTTGGAGTTCATTGTTTTTATGAGGTCAAAACAGGCTGTTTTTACTACTTGGTTTCCATATATGGGCTGTGGTGTAAACTGTGTTGAAAAAGTGTTTACATAGTATGTTAAACTTTTATTTCAAATAGAGCAACTGATATTCTGTTTAATGAAATGAGACCTCTTTGTTTTGGTGACAGCGAAATCTGCCACAAAATTCCCACTTCCAAACTTCAAAAAGTTTGCCTCGTTTAACAAACTGAATACTGAGTACTGAATAAGGGAATCAGGTGTAACTAAAATGCATTTCAACAGGAAAATGCTAAGTGTAATTGTGGTCCACCATTGACATAAGCTCGTTTTCTGAAGTGCACACTTGAAAACGGGCGGATACAAAACTTACTGGCTCATTTAAACTCTCAAACTTGCGTACGTTAGTGTCCTTAAGGCTAAATATGAATATTGCTATCACTCTCAGAAATCACGTTACGGCTCCAGGTCGGTTAACTGAGCTGGTTAGTAGTTTGCTGGCTAACTAACCGCACCCTCAGGGCTGAAAGCAAGCGTTCATGGGTGATTATTTTAATAAGCCCGAACAGCAGTGACACACTCAATTCATTTCATAACTGACCTGGGTTTTAGTGTCCTAAAGGCTGTTTATGAGCCTGTGATCTCTTTAGCTTGTGCCATGGCTGCTTTTTGCATGGCAAAGTGAAGTAATATTACAACGCTGGAATGTTTCTCCGTTTCTCTCTCTCTCTCTCTCCATATTAATTTCCAAGGTGAATCGGCCACAAAATTAACTTTAAATTATCGGTACTCGGCCCTTCATCATTCAGTTGAAAAGTTGTTTACAAGTGCAGTACACTGGATCATAATCATTGTGTCAGAGATGGAAAGGGTCCAATTAACAGGTGGAATAAAAGAAAAGTGGCACCTAAAAACAGGTGTAATAAAAATGCATTCAGATTGGTGAGGGTACCAAACATTTTACCTAACAGAGTGTATCTAAAATTTTGACCTAATTTAGATTTGAATGCACAAGCTGTATTGATGAGAGAAGACACTTCTGTTTAATCAGTTTCTCTGTTTCTCTACTTCGTCTCTGCTCAAGAAGTGGCATGTACCCAAACCTTTGCACACTGAGAGAGACACCCAGACATTGGTTTTGTGGCCGGAAAAATGTAATTTGAACCCTGAAAAAGCAGAAAAAATGTGACTGAGCAGAAACCAAAGCTCACTTCAAAATACTGTGACTAATGCCAGTGGATTGTTTCCTCATTAATAACCAAAATGACAGTTACAAATGTATTTCATTTATTAAATTACATGCACTGACACACACTAAAAAGCCGTCAAAAAAACAGCTGGCTCGCTTAAACTTTCAAGCACACTTTAATGTCCTTAAGGCTAAATATAAACACATTTATCACCCACAGTAGGCACGTTTTGCTTTGGTTAACTAGCTGCTGTCTCCGGGCTTCAACAAGCGTTCATGGGCTGATTATTTTTCATAAACCAGAACAACGGTGAAACACATCTTTCTTTTCATAACTGACCTGTGCTTTGGCCTCTTAATGACTGTTTATGAGCAGACATTCATACAAAACCAGCGTTTGAAGTGAAGTGGCCCCTTATAGTCATGCGCAAACACCACAGCACACAAGTGTGCAGTGTAAAATTCTTTCTCTGCATTTAACCCATTCAGTTTGTTGTCACCAGCGCAGGAGAGCGGTATGTGGGGACAGTACCTTGTTCAAGGAAACAGAATACCAAGACTGCGAGTGATGCCAATAGCAGTCCTGGTATTCAAACCCATGACCTTCTGATCGCGGGGCAACTCCCTAACCATTAGGGGTGTAACGGTACAGAAAGGTCACGGTTTGGTTCACACTCTGACATCATGGTTCGGTACGGTTCACAATACAGCGAAGTTAAGTAAAAAGTTCTAAAGAATGAGGCTTGTTTTCATTTATTTTAAATAAACAGCAGTGTATTAACCAGTAAACACACACTCTTCTTATATTTTCATGTATGTGTAAGGCAGCAGAAGTGTTACGCCAGTAGGTGGCACTATTGCACCACACTACGACAGAGGTTTATGATTTACTGGCGCTTTTTGGTCCCTCTGTGATGGCGTAGGGATCTGCAATACTTCAGTCAAGTCTTCTCCGTCGCACCGTGTATTCTCCGTACGACATCATGTACCGAACAGTGACCCGTGTACCATGATGGTTTAGTATGAGTACATGTACCGTTACAGCCCTACTAACCACCAGGCCACCAGCTGCCCCATTTTGCTTCTTTAGTGCTGCACTTTAGAGTCCTCTTTTTCTCCCTTGGTACTGCAGTTCTGCCAACCTGACCGCCTGGCAAAGTGACGTCACAGTGCTCACTTGGAAGTTCTCTTCATATTCATTCCCTTGCCCAACTTTAAACTATCAATACTTGGGCCCTGAACATCTGAACGATAAGTTGTACACGAGTTCCGGTTTGGCCATGATGGAGTAAAGTACATGAAAGAGAGGCTCCTGATCAACTTTTCAGATGATGCACAAGACACTCCTTACTTTGATGAACAAAAACATCACGGAAGCAGATGCTTTTTCTTCCCTGATTTTCTTCTAAAGTCATTTTTCTAATCAACAGGAACATGATTAATTCTTCTCTGTGGGACACCAAAAGCCATTGAATATGTAAAGAGTTTCTTGAAAGACAATGAACATAAGGAGGGCAAGCTTCGCCCAATCTAATGGGTTACTCCTGGGCAGCAAACTTGCTGAAAGTTTACTGGTTTCAGTCCTCAGACACAGAATAATGCAAGATAAACCTTCATTAATTCCAGCTCTAATAACACTTTCTCCCACTCATTTTACTTCTTGTCTAATTGTGCCTCTATCTGTTAAAAAAAAGGCCAATTTTGTCAAAGATATTAACTATTTTTTGATGCTATGTTCTGTCTATGACCATCTTTTCACCACAGCTCAGTTAGATTACTTTTTCACAAAGTGGGAGAAATTGGGCATTGCCAAATGCAGCTTTGCTAGTTTTGGTGCCCTCTCTGGACACTTTAACCAACCGAAGTCTCACCTGTTTTGATATTTTCAGGTCTGACAGTTTATTCAATCTTAGAGACCACGTTTTCCCTATCATTTCCCTAGCATTAGAGTCAATTTTGTAAATTCCCCTACATCTTAAAGGCCAAATCTCTCAAATAATTAATGCAATTATGTCTATGAACAGTACAGCAATAGACAAAATCAAATCAGAATGGGTTAAGGAATTGGGAATTGAAGTGTCTGATGAAACATGGAACAAAGATCTTAGCAAAGTAAAAAAAAAAAAACATGATGTGACCATTTGGGCCTTATTCTGTTCACAATACAGAAGCAAGACTTTTTAAAGTATGCCCCAACATAGATGAAACCTGTGATTGAGGTCACATAGTCAACACTGATTTTGTTCACATGTTGTGGTCTTGGAAATTGAGAACCTTCTGGGCATTTGTAGTCAAAACTTTAAATGAGGCATTTGGCCTGAATAGTGCCATGTGTTGAAATAGCTATATTTATTTTTCCCAGGAGGGAATACTGTTGACGAGGATCGCACAAAATGTTATCTTTTGCCTCTCTGAATGCACATAGAAGAATATAATTAGAATGAAAGTTTCCACAACCTCGTCTTGGGTCAGGGTGGCTTTGTAATTTTATCTCATTCTCTCAAGCTAGGGAAAATAAACTGAGGATCAGGTGAATCTTTGGTGTAATAGCCTTAATTTTTTATCAAAATTAAAAAAATCATAGTTCTGTAATGTTTATTCCAAGTATAAATATAATTAACAATAAACTCTTTAATTATTTTTCCCTTCACTGGCCACTTTATTAGAAACACCTGGACTTCCCTTCACCTGCCACTTTATTAGAAACACCTGGACTTCCAATCACCTGCCACTTTATTAGAAACACCTGGACTTCCCTTCACTTGCCACTTTAATAGAAACGCCTAGACTTCCCTTCACTTGCCACTTTATTAGAAACCTTTTACTTATACTTACACTCACCAAGCACTATTAGAAACTTCTACATCCGCTCACTGGCCAATTTATTAGAAACCCTCCTTATACTTCCAGTGAACTCTCCACTTTATTAGAAACCCTCCTTATACTTGCATTTATTGGCCACTTTATTAAAAACCCCTCCTTACACTTCCATTTACTGGCCACTTTATTAAAAATTCCTCCTCATATTTTCACTCACTGGGCACTTTATTATCTCCATCTGCCTTAGATCTTCTACATAGACAATTCAGTTACACACTGTAGCCCACAATCTGTGAGCCCCCTCTGACCATTTCAGCCCTGGTCAGGTTTGACCAGATGATATTTAGGTGGTGGGCCACACTTCAGAAGTTCTAATTAAGCAGTTCTAATATAGATCTGACTAATAACGGTGATAACTGTTGATGGTATTTCTGCCGATACCAGTGAACCTGTAACCCTCACTTCTGGTTATTCATCCACCCAACATGTGGGAGCCTGCAGAAACCTTTCAGTAAGATCTCTTTTGTGGAAGAAAATGTAAAACAGTTTGTGTGTATGAGATTAGCATTTTTGGATCATATTCGTTATTTGTTCAATCTTGAGTTGAATGTTTGGTATTCCTGTCTAAAAACCACATTTGAGGTTTTTTTTTTTTTGAAGAGTGAACCATGTGAAGAGTTTCTGGCATCAAAGTCATCCTATTAGTATGAGGATCAAAAACATTAAAACCATTCTCAGCCCTAGTCAGTGCTACCCTGAAAATATACCTACAGACACAGTATCTGCTTGTAGGACGGTACCAATCACCTCCTCAGGAGCCCAGCATGATCTCATTTCAATTGTTTGATTATTTGATTAGTGAAACAGCAGAGTGTACTGATGAATGTATAATATTCATCAGTATGACTGCATCTAATGTGATTGGCTTAAAGGACAGTTGCTGGTGGTAGCCATTTCTAGAGCTCACTGCCTGAAGGTAAAAGCTGTTTTGAAGCTTTGTGGTCAGTGTTTTGATCAAGCGCTTGGTCCTGCTAGGCCCTTGGGGGTGGAACAGGCTGTCGCTGGACCCCCTGTTACAGCACAAGCCGGACTGAGGCCTGTGCTCTGTGTTGTGAGCTTGATTTTGTGGTGCATTAATACAACAGTCCACTTAACTGTAAAACTAATTTGTTGCAAAAATGTCAGTATACATAGGATGGCCTTTCTACTATAACTTCTTGGCTAAGTTAGCTGGTGTGATAGAACTGGATTAGTGTTCTCCAGGTGTGCTGAGCTGTCCAGTGTTGTTAAACAGGCTGGTTTCTATCTAAGAGGAGTCTCTTCCTATCATAGAGGAAGTACACGCTCATGCTCCCAGCTTGATAGCACTGTGTGGTTAGCTGGAGACTTGTGATAATCATAGACTGGGATATTTGTGATCTGATGCTCTTTGAGTCACGATAACCACAATAAGCTCAGGAGAGTTTCATAAAGAAATGTACATTTACGGCATTTAGCAGACGGTTTTATCCAAAGCAGCTTCCATTCCTTAACTACAGGGGACAGTCTCCCTGGAGCAACTTGGGGTTAAGGGTCTTTTTCAGGAACCCAGTAGTATTATGCTGAAGTTGGGATTCAAACCCATGACCTCTTGGTCCAGAGGCAAATAGTGCACCACTCAAATAATATCTATTATAAGGATTCAGCAGCAGAATAGCTATAGTCTGTAAATATCCAGCTATACATTTTGTGAAGGTTAAATGTTTTCTAATACATTTCTAATAAAGTGGCCAGAGAATGGAAATATAAGGTATGGCTAGTCAGTGGAGGTTTGTGTTCGAAGTTTTTAGTGACTGGTTTTAGACCATCTCAGTTATTTCTATAAACTTTCCATGCATAACATTGTGTCTTGCCTTCTGTGAGCAAACAACTTAATGGAAATTGAACTTACATGAGACTGCCTAAAGGGTGGGAAGGTGGCGATTGCAGCTTATTTGAAGTAGGAAATGTTCCAAGGACCTTCATCATCTTTATTGTTAACTTTTATTCTTAATTCATATTCAAACTTCACAGGGGAAACTCGCACTTTCTTTTCTTTACCCAACTCTTTCTCCAATTCCTTCCCTCTCCTTGCCTTGGCACTCCCCTTGTGTTTCCTCTCTGCCTTTACAATTAAATCTAAAAGGTAATTGTTTATGGTGGTATAAAACAGTGGTGTATCTTCCCATGAGGAATAAGCCCCGCCCCCGCACCCCCAGCACTGTAAAAGCCTTGCTCCATTTCTCCCTCCCTCTCTGCAAACCTCTGTAGTTTCACAATGCTACAATAATCATCTGGCAATGTAGAGAAAAGCAATTAAAACTTTAATCTTTCATGTTGTTCCCTCCTGAATACCAGCCCGCTGCTGCCCTGCATTTGTATGAGTTGCAGCTCGCTGTTTTTGCCTTGTTTCAATTTGCTCGCCGGCAGGAAAAAATGATACAGTAAGAGTTGTTTACTCTCTCTCTTGCTCCTTCTCATCTCTCTCTCTCTCTCTCTCTCTCTCTCTCTCTCTCTCTCACTGTCTCTCTGTCTCACTCACTAAACCCTTCCACACTTGTAATTATCTCATAAAAAAAATATCCGCTGAAGACGAGCCTGTAATCTACCACTTCATTGCAAAATTCTGAGCCATTCCCTGATGGTTTGAATTTATTATTATCTCTTCCCCTTGTTGTTGTTGTTGTTGTTTGTTTGTTTTCTTTTAATTTTGTATGCAAGAACAAGGCTTGATTTGAGTGATTTAATGTCTGTGGGCTTTTGCTGATTTAACACAAACACTCCCGTCCCGTCGTCGCCGTCGCTTGAAAGTTGTGGATTGAACTGTAATAAATCTCTTGGCTCTGAAATCACACAAAGCATCAAAGTCGCTTGCTGAGATCAAACAACCACCCGGACGTGCGGGTCTTCCTGAACCCAAGCAAAGAGGACAGACAGTGTGCGGAACGCCTGTCAATCTGGGGGTCCCTCCCCAGCTTGTGCTCCAGTGTTGTGCTGAACAGACTCAATACACAATGTACAAGGTTTCATGGATGCAAGCCAAGGCAATCAACAAGGCTATCCACACTTTGCACACACATCACCACAGCTAATGTCATTGACTTTAATGCTAATCACACACCATGAGACAACTATACCCTGCAACAGAACCTGCCCAACACACTTACCCAACACACACACACTCTTGTACGTTGCTGCATATTTTCTAGTCCTACTTTAAGTATGTCATCATTTCTAGCCTTTACATTTTTAACCCTTTAAGTGCCAAAGTCGCCAAATTGCGACAAGACGTCATCATGAATAAAACAGACTGTAGTTACAAATATCATGTGAAATAGCATTTGTATTCCCTACCACTAGTTGGCAGACATGTAG
>JBBPCY010000109.1:28217283-28234042 GCA_037974405.1 Brachyalestes nurse
GGCGGGTCGTGGAGTGGAGGGGGCGGGTCGTGGAGTCGAGGGGGCGGGTCGCGGAGTCGAGGGGGCGGGTCGCGAAGTCGAGGGGGCGGGACGGGCCACACAGAGACAGAAGCGCTGATATCAGACCTGCTCTGACTGAATTTTGATTGAGGCAGAAGTGAGGCTCCGCTGACCGGCTGGAACCCTATTTTAAAACGTCACTATTATTTTTCTTTTCCTGAGTGGTGGTACTTAGAGATCCAGTATGAAGTTACCCAGGTGCGCATTTGTCGTACCACAAAGGCCAATTCTTGCTTGCGGACCACTTATTTCAATCCCTGGTCATGTTCCTCTTCTGCAGTGTTTGGCTTTTCGTTATACAGCCATGGGAAAAAAATAAGAGACCACTTTTCCCTTTTTTCCGTTCACTGTTTGTATAATTTGTGTGTGTGTGTGTGTGTGTGTGTAAAATGCACAGGTTGCTATTCTTTTCTAAACTATTGCAGTGTGAATTTTGTAAAACATAAGAAATGCCTCCATATGTGTTGTAAGTGCAGTAGTGTTTGTATAGCAGCTTTTCTATGTGCTGTATTCTCTCCTTCAGGTTCTGATGGGATGAAACGGAGCCCACAAATGCACACACTATGCTGTAAACATTATTATTTCAGTTGTTGCAGTTGTAATTGTGTTGTGAAATGTAACATTTCCGAGGTATAATGAATTATTTATATGTATTTTTGTATTTTGTCCAAACTTGTTTGGGTTTGGAATTTTGAAACACGTGTTGTCAGTAGTATATAAAACAACAGTGGCATGCACGTTTTACTCAGACACACACTCTCACAATCTGTTTAGAGCTGTAGTTCATGCTGTGCGTCTTTTCTCATCAGTCACCCCTGGGACGTAAGAATGAATCAATTTTATAAAACTGCGCTCCAGCAGGAGTACGTTTTTAAACTTTTACAGTGTTAATGTACTACATCTGCTTATTTTGTTTCCCGTTCCCTTTAAACAACAAAACAAGACGATTGGTCAGTATAGGGTTTGAAATTTAAAAAGGTAATATGAGAGCCTTGTTTTTTATCCTAAAATGTGTCTTGCACACGTCTTCATTCACAGTAATAAATACAGCTAGAGGTCATTATTAAGAGAGTTTTGTGAAATAATGTTTTTTTTTTTTTACAATAGAACGTATTCCAGTGTAAACAAAGTTTCTGATAGCAGTTTTCATGTCATACTTCCACATTCTGTCAAGTGTTGATACATATTGTGTGTCGTTAAATGTCTTTAAACATCATAAAATATTTTGTCAGATTGCTTTAGCCTAAAAAACCTAATTTATTCATTTCCCTCTTAGTTTTAAGCTGTTCAGAATGTTATTGTAGGGCTTTACAAAGAGGCATTAAACAAGGAATGTATATCAAGGAATGTATATAAATATATATCAAAAGATTGAAATATAATGAAACTTATTTTAGTGATGTGCCAGAGCCAGCACAGTCACTGTTGATAAAGATGAAGATTGAAGGTGAAGATTTACTTTATTTAATATATATTTTATTGAGCTTCTCCCGTTTTTTGGATGGTTAATAATCAGTCAGTAAAACACGGTTAAGATAAATAATTTGAATTATATCATTTCAACTTACATTAGCTGTCATTGTCAGTTCATTGGAGTGTGTGGTATCCATTGGTGACAATGGTATTCGTTGTTGGTATCCACACTTCTTCATTCACAGTAATGAATGCAGCTAGAGGTGGGTAGCAAGGCGATCATTATTAAGAGAGATTTTGTTTTTGTGAGAGACTCTTTATATTGTCAGTATATAAAAGAATTGCGTGACAATTGCGTGTTTTATTACAAAAGAACATAGTCCAGTGTAAACCAAGTTTTTGATAGCAGTTTTCCTATGTCATACTTCCAAATTCTGTCAAAAGTGTTGATACGTATTGTGTTATTAAATGTCTTTAAACATCGTACAATATTTTGTCAGTTGGTGACAATGGTATCCATTATTATTATCCATTTTTGGTATCCATTGGTAACAGTGCTCAGATTGCTCTGATTATCATTCCAGTCTACTTGATATTTGTAGTCAGACCCAGATATTGTACATTAAACAGCATGTTTGTTGTGCTTTGGCATGCACTTTGACACACTCCTGTATCTTGAAGTCCAACTGAGAGGGAGAGCATGCCATGCATGTAAGTTCTCTCACCTTTGTACTCATCTGCCATTGGTTGACCAGGTCCCACTGTTAGTCTGGCCCACCAGGTCTACTCACACCAGGACCAATATATTACCAGAACCTTGCATGTCATTCTCTGCTAACCTTCACCACTATGCATGGACTGATTAGAGACAATATATGGTAATGGATAAAAAAAAAAAAAACCTTAGCTCCTTAGACGAGGATAAGGTAGAGTTTGCACCCACTAGAGAAATATCATGCGGAGCTCTGTTGTACACGACAGCCTTCTGCTGTATTTTTGGCCGTTCTCATTGCCATCCTTCCTGTTGTCCCTCTGGGACTCCTAGAGTTGTCACCGGTCCAGGTTTGGATTACAGGCCATCCATCTGGACACCATTGCACCACAGTGTGCTCGCAACCCTTTGGCATGTGACCATCCCGATGTCTTGGCTAAATTAAAGCTCCTACTCTACAGCCTTGTGATTAGTGTGGATCCTTATCACGGAGACGTGGTAATGACGGACATATCCCTCATAATCACTCGTGGCATGGGGACACTGCGGGGACTTCAGTGGCAGTTGGGCTCAGATGATGTCTTTGGTCCTGAATCTCAGTGCACCTTTGCCAACAAGTCTTGGCAAGTCTCAGCACCACCATGTGCTTCTCCAGTTGGGTAACATGATGTCTGTTGCCTGGATGAATCAGAAGGCAGGCCAAGGTTTTGTCAGATGTCCCCACCTTTCCTCTTCTTTTGTAGGCATCCTTTTCTCTGAGATGCTTTCCACTGCATTGTAAGTGCTCATGTAGTCCTTTCTGGCGTAAGGAACATGTCCTTTTTTTGTAGTAAATTAAACAGTATTGTGCAACGTGGGCCACATTATACTATGATTCTTTTGTTGTAAATGTGATAAACCATACTTTATATTAACAGTGTAAGCACCGCAAGTCGAAGACTGGATACCTTGGACTAGAAATCCTCATAGCACTCATGAAATGACTCATATGGAAGCTTCTAGTACACAACATTCATGTGATTGGTTGGAAAATTCACATGTCTCTGTGATTTAGTTGTCATGATACCAAATAGTGTGATACTGCATGATACCACAACACTTGAAACCAGACGATACTGTGGCAAAAAATGTACAAAGCCTTTATTGATTATATAAATAGATTTGAACCTACAAATTCAAAAATTCAACGTTAAAAAAAACCAGATGAATTAATGTCAGTTTTTCAAATCGTATACTGTCATGTAAATTAAGAACTCGGATGTTAAATCAATGAAACAGGAGCTTCATATTTTATCTGACAATATTAGTCTACAGCAGGTCTAAGATGAAATTATGAAGAGTGTTTTAGTGTAGGCTGCTTTTTGAATGGATAACAAAAACAGACTAATTCTAAGCGATGAAGAAACAACTGTTTTAATACATAAAACCACATTCATCTCATAAGTAGGTAAAAGTAGACAAAAGACAAGACAAGAATAAAAAAAAAGTTACACCGTAAAAGTTAAACCCACTTTTATGGTATCAGTATAGCCACTAGTAAAGTGCTTGTTTACTTTTTGTTTTAGATTTTATTTTTTTCTTTAACCTTGTTATGCTCGTTGGAAATTCAACAATCTGAAATCCAGAAATCTCCCTTGGACTGCTGCTCTCAAAACTTTTTAAGTTCCAATTTGCATCTACTTGAGTGAATTGCTCTAATAAGCCTTTGGCTGCAGATGTCAAGACAACAGCATGAAGTCAGAAAGAGCTTGAATAATTTGAGCACTGCTCTTAAGCGCTGCACCTCAGGTGCGCTATGTAAAACATGTTGCTTCTAATCCTGGATTTTTTGGGGTTTTTTTTTTTTTTTTGTTTGAAGGTTTGAATTTCATTGCCAGCTCTTCTTCTAAATGGAATATTAAATGATGCAATGTCCACAATGTGCTTCAAGTCTTCTCACCCACCCCTGGAACACGAGAACACTTTTTTCAGTCTTGCAATCTCTACTTCAGGCAAGATTAAAGTTTTCTGTTGCGCATCACTTATAAGAGAGGAGCTTAGCGCTTCCGCAGCCTGCGGATTCTGAAGCACAGTGGGTTCTGAAGCGCAGACATCTATCCAGAATGGAGTTTTAAAGGCTATTAAAGGATTTATTTCAGATTAAGCAAACACTTGCATACCCAGAGTGACAGTAGGACTCAGCTGATGTAGGAAGTATGCTTTCTTTTTCTGTAAACAC
This sequence comes from Brachyalestes nurse, assembly GCA_037974405.1. Classification (NCBI taxonomy): domain Eukaryota; kingdom Metazoa; phylum Chordata; class Actinopteri; order Characiformes; family Alestidae; genus Brachyalestes; species Brachyalestes nurse. Next base: position 28,221,687 of record JBBPCY010000109.1, read on the forward strand.
TAAAAGTTAGTGACATATCTGGGAATGTCCAGATTATTACATTTACAATTATTACAATAGTTTTATTTAAGACTCCTTTCATCATATTACTATGAATAGGATTGACATTCATCACATCACTGCCTCTTGAGTGATGTTCCTTGCTATTGCCTACAGTAAAAAGCAAAAGATCTACCAAACCTATCCAAAAGCCCCACATGTTCTGGAGAGAATCACAAGGGAAGCCACATTAATTGCAAAGTTGGTGGGCCATCATAGGCCTACCCTGAACAGCGCTGCCCTACAAGCTCCTAAAAATTGCTGTGAGCTGCACTGATAAAACGGTTGGGGAATCCTTGATAAAGGTAATTAATCTGTTTTCTTTATTTATTTCATTTCTTCATTTTGCAACGATTATTAACACTTATCCATTTTGAGACTCCAATGCGAAGCAGACTTTTCACCCTGACTTAGACCAGTGTGGTATCTCTGTGCTCCAATTTCTGTAATATTACACATTAGAAATGCATACACGTATAGGATTTGTGGCCCTACTGGGTGGTTTGCCCTATATTGCTTTCATTTGGACTGTCATAGTATGTCTTATCTAGGTTCTCTTGATCCCTTTCCAAGTCATTCCTTTTCTTACCTGTACATTTTGAAGTCATTACTCTGAAAGGAAAGTACATCACAGAGATCCATAGATCCATAGTCAGAGACAGAAGAGTGCAAAGTCAGCAAGTTTCTCATCACTAGTTAGCCAGAGGAAGTGTCTTTTGGGGAGATTAAAAAGTGCTGACAGTGCTGATGGTGCCTCGGGTACCAATACAAGTGACCGGCTCATTAAAGACAAGTAGCCTTGCTGTAGTGTTCCCTCGCATAGCTGCCCTGTCATCATTCAGATCAATCTAGAGTGTAGGGGAGAGGGTGGCTGTACCATAAGAGTCAATGTGATGCTCCGTGCAAGTATTTGACATATTAATCCACCAGCTGGTGGCTTTATAGGGCAGCTGGTGGCCTTGTGGTTAGGGAGTGGCCCATGCAATCAGAAGGAAGGTTGTTGACAGCACTGAGGTACCCTTGAGCTCGGTACCGTCTCCACACACTGCACACACTCCACACACACACACACACACACACACACACACACACACACCCTGGCGCCATTATCTGCTGCTCAGGTGACTGGGTTAAAGTCCTCTGGGATCAATATAGTATTTATCATTTAAAAAAATACTGCTCCAAAAGAAAACATTTCATCTCAATTACAATAAAAGCACTAACAAGCACTTTACCTGGTTCTGATTCCCGTTTTAACTGCGTCCCCATTCTGCAAAGTGTGAGATGAGCACGACGACAACGGCGCTACCCCATTTTTCTCAGTGACTGCACCTACAGTGGCCTCAGAAAGAAAATAGGACTATCAATAGAAAAAATGCATTTGGGCTTACGCAATTAAAAATATTAATTAATATTTTGGGTCTCTGTACTTGTGTGTCCATTTGAAACCTAAAAATAGCACCATTTTACACTTTTTTTTACATTTCTCCCTTCCCTGCTAAAAACAACCCTCTCCATGTCCTCCATGACACGCAGAATATTGTCTTCTAGACCTAATTGTATCAGGTGCAGCGTGACTAAAGCTGTAAATCATAAAGTCCCTTCTAGTGCCTTAATATTAATCTTGTATATCCTGGATATGGATATTGTATTTCCTGCATTTGCTGTGTGACAAATACCTTCATTTGTGAAAATATGTTCATGAACTGTGAGAGTAATCGAAACACGCAGAGTCTTCATTTACAGAATCCTGGGGCATCATTACTTATATTGTGCCAATATTGTGTTTACAGTTAACAAACAAGTTGTTCACCCTGTTACTTTTGGAGGCAAGCCCAAATAAGCTTCGTAGATAATAATGCACTTATGCTTGTTTCCCTTCGTCCCTTTACCATCAAACCAAACGATGTAAACAGAAGTCACAAAGTAACAACTGACTGGGCACATTTTATGATGTTTATTTAGTGAAAATGTAGGAAATGTAAAATGCGGATATTTGTTCTGACTGCTTTCATTAGTTTTGACTGTGTCTTGTTTAATCCGTTTTGTGATTTTTCTGGAGCAAAAACCCACAGAAGGCCTTGAATTACCATTTTGCACGACGTGAAGTGAAATCCCTGTCTCACTTCAAGTGTCTTGCTGGTTTAACAACGAATACATCATTTAATAGTATGTGCAGTCAAATATGTGTTTATTATTTTATAATGATTTTGAATCCCTTATCCCTCTTTTTTGCATCCCTAAGAAGTACAGTTATACAGATTCTCATTGAATTTGCCGTGTTCAGACTTCAGATGAAGTTTATTTGAGGGCGAACCAAACAGGCCCGCTTTGGGGGTCTCAGTTAGGTGGAAGCAGGCAAGTCTGTAAGTTTACATTCAGTCGGGAACATGTTTTGATCTAAAACTTGTCTAAAGGCTTGGTTGAAAAGTTTTCTGACCCCTAAGGAAGAGTCTACAATGACAGCTTGGGAGCACATATTCTTCTAATTGTTTCATTTTCTTCTTAGAGGCATTTGTCCTTTTTATTCCTTCCTCCGTCACTTTGGAACACCATCGTCTTCCGTCTTATGAACCTCTTGTCTCTTTTCTGGCATCCGTTGCCCACTTTTCTTCTTTGGCTTCTTCGTTGTCAGGCTGAGAGTGGCAGAGGAAAAGGAAAAGGAGAGTGAGTGCGAGAGAGAGAGCGAGCGCCAGAGTAGGAGAAGACTGTACCTCTGTCATCTGAAAAGACAGCATGTCTCTGCACACTTGTCAGCAATTTTTGGCAAGATGAGTGCTCATGCAGGATCTTAATCTGTGCCTGCTCTGCATCAGGCATGACCTCGCTTCCTGTCATCCCAAACCTCTTCCCGCTTCTGTTCTGCGAAAACAAGACATCACACTCCTCCCACCCCTGCCAGGGCATCGCCCATGAAGAAAACAATCTGCTTTCTGTTAGGGAGCGCTTCTAGTCATGCTGTCTGTTAGTGAGCCGTATTAGTCATATTATTTTTCCCCTCCTGCCTGACACCTCTACACATCCGTACGGTCCTTGTTAAGTAGCCAAAGAGCTTTGAGAACGTGCTGTAAGCCTTTAACAAGCCTCGACCATGCGAGTGCTTGTACACACGAGCCGAAGCGGATAGGAAACCTCTGTGGCCAGTTTGACCTTTTAAACTTCTCTTTCATTTGGCCCCCGTTTCCAGCCATAGAGCGTTCCTCGTTCAGTACGCCTTGACCCTGCAGCCTGTATGAAAAATATATAGTGTCTACATTCATTAACCTGAAGGCAGTGGAAGCGAACAGAGCGAGTGTGATAGAGCAGAGTGTGGAGCTTTGGGGTGGGTGGGGTGTCTGGGGTAAGGCCAATCTGCATTGCAAATGAACGCCTACAACCCTGAATTATTCAAAGTGTTGAATGGAAATACGAAACTTTCTCGCTTTTTTTTTTCCCTCTCTCTCCTTTTTAAATCCTTATTCGTATGTCTTTTGGGCCCATGATGGTCCAAGGCGTGCCTTTACCTACAGCCTTAAGTGCCTGCAGCCCACCGTAATTGTGAAGACCATGCTTGCCGTCACCTTCTCGTTTCTCGTATAGACTTTCGTTTTTTTCCTTTTCTTTTTATTATGAAGGGACTCAACAAAGGACGAGTGAGACGGTAGGAGAAAAAGAAGAAGAAAAAAAAAGCCGGCGAGAAGCGTGAGTGGGAGAGAGGGCTTGTTTTATGGCCCTAATTTCCACGTGCAGTCGATATGTGTATTAGCACAGCCAGAGGCAGACAGATGGGGAGGCTTGTGAAGTTGCTTAAAGCCAAGGAGAGAGAAAGGATTATCTTTGATTCATTGAACATCTCAGCCTTTTCACAATGTGCTTACTGTGGTTATTGTGCGAAAGCAAGACTCTTTTGTTAATTGCTGCCACCCAGATGGAAGGAAAAGAAGGATTCGTCTTCGCTCACCCCACGCCCCACTTTAGATTTGTCTCTCAACAGTAAGACGCTTAAAGTTGGAATTTAATCACGGATAGTTGAATACTCTATCCGTCGTTTTTGTTTGTTTGTTTTTGTTGGGTTGCTTTTTTTTTTTTTTTTTGTTCCTTGCCATATGCCCAGGCTTGTATTTTGATTTGATATATGCTTAAAAGCATCAAATGGATTAAAGGCTAATCAGTTTGAAAGGATTCATTTTTGTGTATTTATGAAAGTGTCAAAACACCGAATATTAAAGTGCCAAAGGCCCATTCTTTCGCCGATGAATCTGAATGCTGTGCAGATTGGAAATGCGGGCGCTGCCGTGGTGGACACTTTGAGAGATTGCGTTGCACAAGGCAAAATCACCTCTGAATACCACCTAAGCACTTTGTCTCAAAGCTCGCAGCTCTTTTTACCCCCCTCCGAAGTTAAGTCTGAGTCTGTGGTTAGCATTTTTGCCTGTAATGGATTTGATGCAAGTTGATGTTAATAGGTCTCTCAGCCTCACCAGCAAGCTCTAATCTGACTCAAATAAGAAAACACAGCGAGCTAACAGGAATTTTCCGCTGACTCATGACGTGCGGGACGCTGAAGTGAGCGTGGAGGTAATTGAATGTGATGGTTCATTGAGATCCTCTATATTGATCTAACTATACTGTTTTACAGTCACATCAAGTATTTGCGAGCACTGTGCTAATTAATCGGGTCTGTCCCCAGATTTATAAGCCAGCATGTTTAAGTGAGTATAGGCAGCCTCTGCATTTCACTCTGAAGTCACGGTTTAAGAGCTAGAACAAAAAATGCTTCCATATCAGTATCTCATTTTTGTATTTAAAAAAAAAAAAAAACTTTTTTGGTGTTTTGTAGACAGTATGTGACCCTTAATCTGTTTGATGCTTTGATATCTGAGAGCCAGGTGTATAGAGAGTTGCCTGTGTGATTGGAGTTCAGTGGGATCCAATCCCAGGACTGCCAGTGGCACAACTGAGGTATCCTTGAACAAGGTACCATCTCCACACACTGTTCCCCGGGAGCTGTATTGTGGGATGCCCACTGCTTCACTTGGTGAATGGGTTAAATGCAGAGGATAATTTCGCACTGTTTACAATGCTTGCTGTGCTGTGTTCATGCATGGCAATGATGAATCAAAATTCTTGACCTATTTGCCCTTTGCAGGAGTCATGGGATTCTACAGGCTCCTAGGATTTGCTGCTCAGTGCTGCATCACATTAAAGGGCTCATATCATGGAAATTTTACTCACTTTACACTAGAACTGGCAACATTCCAGTCCCCCCTAGAACTGGCATTTTGGTGCGCTGTCAAAGTCAAATGAAGTCACAAGCATCTACCGTTGCTAAGCTACCGGGAGCGGCGGGAGCGGCAGGAGGGGCGTGGCGCGAAAAATGACAGCTGATCTAAATGAGGGGGTAAAAATGACTCCTCAGCGGTTCTAGATATAAATAGTCTTATTTATTTTTCTTTTTATCACACACTCACCGAAATCCACTGGATGATTAATAAAGCCATTTTAGAAAAAGTCATGAACTTAGAGATGTAGAGGTTTTATTTTAACAAAACTACAAGCATTTGAAAATGCCAGGGGGTAAAAATGACCCCCTTGGCGGTTCTAGTGTTAAATAAATTAATAAAAGTTTAATGTGGTATAAGTCCACACTAAAGTTAGTAATGTTTCAGTCTGGACAGCTTTCTGGCTGATCAACAACCCGGGCCAGCCAGTCAGAACACAGCTCATTTACATATGGCAATCTTAATAGCACAGTAAGGTAGTTTAATGCTAAGGGGATGTAAAGTGGTTGCGCAAGAATGGGTGATCACTATTTTTGGCACATACAACCACAGGCTCAAAAAAAAAATAGATGGAAGGATGGAAGGAAGGAAATCCCTAAAGCCTCCCAGTCACCCAGCTCTTCACACTCTTATTGTTTCAGCTATGGCTTCATGTCTCATTCCACATTTTTGAATAAACAGGCTCTCTGGGGGCTGGTTGGACCACGTTCTGCCCTCAATACTCTTTGAGCATATTGAGCTTCGGCTGCTCATCAAGTCATCACAATTTGGCCCCTGTCACAGTCGATCAGATCCGTTTGCTTGCCCATTTTTCCTCCTTCCTTCACATCAACTTCAAGAACTGACTGTTCACTTGCTAATATATCCCACTCTTGGCGGGTGCCAGTGTAACCAGATAATCAATGTTATTCACTTTACCTGTCAGTGGTTTTAATCTTGTGATTCACTGGTATATTATATTTCTGTTAGAATTGCCTTGAACAGATGATCCCACAGTTTCTTTCACAAAATAATTTGGTGCCAGTGATTCACACTTTACGTTTTGTCCCTTTTACAAAAGATGCAATAGAATGTAAAGGCAGCTCCATTCTGTCTGAGTGTGTTAAGAGCATGTGCAGTGGTAATATCTCCAATTAGTTTTTACGAGCTTATGAGCAAACTATTGCCTTTGAGGGAAAAGGGACCATACTCTTCCCTCCGCCCAATGAAAGCACACCCAGCTGTATCCTTAGGCGCAGAGCACACATGGGCCAGCTGGAATCCAGCAGGAGACTGTAGGGCGCACCTGTGTACTGCCAAAAAATGGGTGCTCTCTTGGGGTATAATGGCCTCTTTTATAGTCAAGTCCAGTCACGTCAAGCCAAGTGGGTTTATTGTCATTTCAGCCATATACAGAATATACAGTGAAACAAAATAATGTTTCTTCAAGACCTCGGTGCAACACAAGAACAAAAACCAAACCCACAAGCCTGCATAAGAGTACAGAGTGCAAGAAAAAGACAAGACCAATCAAACAACTGGACAAGACAGCAGTTAGTGTAGTTGACAAAAGCAGTTTGGGAGTACAAACTGGAATGAATGCAGGGTTATGACATACTGTATTGTAGCAGCAGAGTCATTAAGTGTGCAAATATACAGAGGAAAACAATTTTTTTGTATATTGGCAGTTTATATTAAACCATCTGAACCATCTGAATTGCCATACATTGGAAAAAAGCTAGATTTCATTGTAGTGGCTGTCTTCATTGACTGATTGCCCTGTTTTTCTGAGTATCTATTGCTGGTAAATTGACTGATTTATGTCATCCCAGTGAGAGTGGATGTCTTTCTGCCTCTGTGGTAAACAAGCTGCCGGTAAAAGATTTTAGAATTCTTTCTGGGCTTCTCTTCTTCCTAACCTCAACAAATATTTTGCTTTCAAGAACCTTGTAACCAAGATCATGGATAAGAAACATTTCCTGGTTTCTTTTTCACTTCAATCAACTTCTCAGCACCAGTGATCCCAAAACCAGTCCTCAGAGATCCCTGGACAGTCCATATCCATCTCTTTGTATTGCAAGTTGGAATCAAGAAAAAATGTGAACTGTCTTAGGAAGTGCCTTAGGACCATTTGAGTCAGTAAACCAAAAAAGTTCTGCCTTCATCAATTCCTTGCAGAGCATCCCCTTGCCCAAGAAATCGTTTTTTGCTTCAGAATCATACTTTACTCCCCCATCTGTTCAAATCTAAAGGAAGTCCACTCTTCACCACAAGCTCGAATTTTAACAGCAAATGTGTGCAAAGTGCTAAATGTTTTTAATAAAGGTCAATTAAGGGCAAAATTAAATACATATGCCTTTAGGTTACTATTGTAGAGCACCAAGAGGTCATGTTCTCCCTTTTTGGGATCTTTCACTCAAATAGGTCACCGTGGTCTTTGTAGCCTCTGTTGAGTCAATCTGAAAGTACGCTTCTCTGCTGGCCTAAAATCACTGATACATCAGAGAGTGTTTTTGTCAATAAAAGCCCTGCCTCACCTTGCGTTCACACAGGCCAGCAATGGTGCGCCCCAGAGCAAAACGGCCCATTAGCAGAAATAAAAGGTCCGTATGCGACAGTGCGCTCAATTTGCCCGCCGCTTATTGATTTCAGAATGGAATAGACAGGCACAAGTTCTCATGGCCAAACCGCTGCAAATCGTTTCTGTATTTGAGCTAATAAAACAAACAGGCCTCGAAGAAAACTGTCATGATGTGCTGGGGGTGGGCAGTCGCCTCATGTTTGACTTTTACAGTTGAAAGCAGAAACAGACACGCTGCTCTTAGAAGGTGCAGGCGTCCAAAAACAAACAAACTTTTGTTACTACAGTGGGCAATTTAAGGAAACACCAGGGTTGTAGTGGCAGGATCTAGGATGTGATTTCATGTTTATGGTGGTTATTGGCACAAAAACTGATTCTAGATTAGGGCTCCTACTCCTGAGGTGATTAGTGAAACGAGGCCTGTTTGACTAAAAAGGCTGATGCAAGTATTTTCAAGTGTGTGTGTATGTATTAGGGCTGTTAAAAATAACGCGTTAACTATTTGCGTTAATTTATTTTCTATAACACTTTAAAATAAATTGATCGCGCGATTAATTTGAAAATTAAATGCCCCTCTGCACTGCAGTACCACCGTATCAGTGGGGGCAGTATTATGCTACGCCAGCGACCAGCATACCAGAAGAAGAAGCCAGAGCACGAGCCCGAGCCTGAAGCTCTCTTCCATCCAGAACCGGAGAAACTAACACATTAAACCTCACCAAGCTGTCCCATTACTTTCGACCCACGGAACTTCTGAGTGGCATAGCTCCGCAGCGCAAGCACCAATCAGCATCAAACTTAACAGTTAGACAGGCCTTCAGGAGACCTTTACAACGAGCCCTCGTTTGCCATTCTAGCGCCCGGGGATCCGGAGTTATTAGCCGCAACCGTTAGAGCCGGAGAGCATTTAAAGGTGTGTCCGTCTTTAAATGTGCTCCGAGTCTAACGGTGCATTTCTCCCTGTAGCTTGGCTGCGAAAAAAACCTAGCGACGCAAAATTTTACAGGGACCCTCAGCTCGATTAATCGCAATTAATTTTTTTCCCCAGATTTGCGATTAACTAGTTAATTTTAATTAACCGCTTTACAGCCCTAGTTTTCATATTTCTCTTTGTTTTATTTATAGTTAGGATTTTATATTTCTCTATTTTACACAAATAAAACATTTACTTTGCACACAGAAATGTCTTTGACCTATTTCAAGTATATTCAAACTTAGATGATTATGTATGTACACAGTGAGCATACGTATGGATACATCTACATACACTGTGGATATGCACACACACACACACACACACAAAGAATTGTACACAGTAGTAATGCCCAGTAGTAATGGTACCCTAAAAATTGCACATGGTTCATCAGAAAAAATTGCATCCAGGTAGAACTGCACATAGGAGAAACTGTTATGGTGTATTGGATGTGTGTGTATGTTTGTTTGTGCGTGTGTAGTCATCTGCAAGGTCTTTGTTGTAGACTCTGACAGCGGTTGGAAGAAAAGACCCGCGGAATCTCTCCGTCCCACATCGTGGGTGCAGCAGCCTGCCACTGAAACTCATTGCTGTCAGTGTCTCCTGCATGGGGTGGGAGATGTTATCCAACAGGGACGACAGCTTAGCCACCTAGCCACCATTCTCCTGTCACTCACCACCTCCACTGGGTCCAGAGGGCATCCTAGAACAGAACTGGCCCTCTGGATCATCCTGCTCTTTCTATACCCAGCAGAGATGCCACTGCCCCAGCAGACCACACCGCAAAAAATGTCTGAGGCTGCTACAGAGTGATAAAAGGTCTTCAAGAGTGGGCCCTTACTCCGCAGCAGGTACAGCCTGCTCTGCCATATTTTGTAGAGTCATGAGTCCAGTCAAGTTTATTGTTCAAATGAACACCAAGGTACCTGTAGCTCTCCACAGCCTCAACGTCCATGCCTTGGATGTTCAGTGGCTGTAGTGGAGGATGTTTGTGCCTGCGGAAGTCTACCACCAGCTCCTTGGTTTTTCCAGTGTTGATCTGGAGGTAATTCCATCTTCTGCCTGTAGCTGTCCTTCCCATTCCTGAGCAGTCTTTTTAGCCTCTCTGCAGCCTTTTAAGCTACTCCTTGTCTACTGATTTGAATTCCCTCCTCTTCTGCTTGAGGATGGCTTTTATTTCTGAGTAATCCAAGGTTTGTTGTTAGGAAAGCACCACACAGTGCTGGTGGGTATGGTGTTATCCACACAGAAGTTAATGTTGTCAGTAACACAGATGACAAGGCTGTCGATGTCCTCCCCATTGTCGTCACAAAGCACCCCCCACACAGTAGACTCAAAACAGTCCTTAAGAGACTCCTCGCTTTCCTCTAACCATCTCTGCACTCTGAACTAACTCCTCCTCCTCCATGTCTTCTTTTGAGATCCTGTGTGAATATTCCCCCACCTTTTTTCCCATGACCACTGAACCAGGACCAGTACCTACCGCCAAAATACAACTGTCACCACCTCCTGGCTGCCAGGAGGCAACCACGAGGCACTACGCTTCCCAGCAGCCCAGCAGAAGCTGAACTTCCTGTTCATACAGGATATAAGGGTCATGGGACAAACAAAATTTACTCAGGCATTGTTTTCAGTAGATGAGTCCATTTGTGCCTCTTTAGGACAGTTTTGCACGCATTCTTCTCATGTTCCTTTGGTGAGTTTGTTTTTACCCTTTTTCTGTGACCTGACTATGGCTTTGTATTTCTCTGGGACTGTTTATTCTTGCCTTTGTTTTTCATATCTCCTTGGATTACCCTTTGAATGCTTTTGAACTGTTTTTACTGGCTTTGGACTATTGCTTGTTTTTGACTACAAGTTTTGAATACCTCTACCTGTGTGTGCTATCGCTACTGTTAGTCGCTACTGTTAGTGGGTGGCAGTGGCGGACCAAGAGCCTCTGGACCAAGAGGTCAGGGGTTCGATTCAACCCTCAGCATACCACTTTGGATAAAAGCATCTGCTAAATGTCATAAATGTAGTTCCTCTCTCAGTCTGACACATATGAAATTTTAAACAACCCTTATAATGGTGGTTTACCGTAAATGTTCCTTATTTTGCACACAGCACTTTTTTAGTTACTTCTATGAAGGGAGAATGATGTGCTGATGGAAACCACACTATATGGACAAAAGTATTAGAACAAGCCTGTTTTTCTGGGTTTGGTCTAGGCCCTTTTCTTCCGGTGAAGGGCAATCTTAATGCTTCAGCATACCAAGAGCTTTGGGATGAACTGGAAAGGAGATTGAGCCAGGCCTTCTTGTCCAACATCTGTGCCTGACCTCAAAAAATGCAGAATGAATGGGCACAGAAACACTCCAAAATCTTGTGGAAAGTTGTCCAAAAAGAGTGAAAGCTGTTACAGTTGCAAAGGGGGGACCAACACTCTATTAACGTCTATGTATTTGAATGCAATGCCTTTAAAGTTCCTGGTGGTGTAATGGTCAGGTGTTCCAATACTTTTGTCCATATGGTGTAGATGGCATTGGTTCTTTAATGTTGGCCTAGTGTGTCCCAGGCCTTAAACACCAGACGCATTTTGAGCTATCTGTGCAGTCCAACTGATGCTGTAAGGCTCACCTTTTGCATTACAGATGATTACAATATCAGGTTCCGCTTGTTTATTTGCTCAATTAAACTAATGTTATTTTGTTTCAGCCAGTCCGTAAAGCATTTTACATCCCATTGTATATGTAAATTTCATGAGTGGATATCAACTGTTAGGTTAATAAATGGCAGAATATAATAGGGCCTTATTTGGTGTGGTTTTATTTATATTTGATTGTGGTTTGTTTTTGATTGTGACAATTTGCACATTGAATTTTAATTGTGTGTGTAGTAGAAATTTAGTAATTGCACTTGTATATGTTGCCCTATTCGAGCTGCACATGGACAAACCTGACACTAGACTTCCTGGTTTTACCTGCATGCCCATATTTGGGCTTGTGCTTCCTCCCCTGCTTACCTGTTTTAATGGTTTAATTAGTAACTTGTTGAGGTGTTCCACCCCATGCCCATATTTGGGCAAGACTTCCTGTCCCTGGCTGTCAAGCTGAGGGGAATGGATTATTGCTGCTCTTGTTTGCAATCAACAGCAAATGGGTCACACCCTGCATGAGGGGTATAAAGAGCCTGTCTTTCAAAGGAGCAGCAGGGTTGAGAGCACAGCTGCCTTGCTGCTGCCGGTGCCTTGTCTGTTGTCCCTGTGTTGCAACGCTGGTGACTGGAAATCTGTCTGATGCTCGCTATTATCGCCTGAAGGCTGTTGACATAGTTGGCCGAGGAACCGGTGTCGTGCTGGGTGACTTCACTCTCAAAGCTCACTATTATTGCCTGAAGGGTTGTAACTATATTTTATCGAAACCGTGCGTTTGGTTTTGTGCTTTCTTGTGGGGTATGTGGTCACTTGGATGCTTTTTTTTTTTTTTTCGGCCTGTCAGTAACACAAATAACACAGTGTGTATGTGTAGCTGTGCTATCATCA
>JBBPCY010000109.1:28236417-28249973 GCA_037974405.1 Brachyalestes nurse
CTCTCCCTCTCTCTCTCTCTCTCTCTCGTTCTCGCCCTCTCCCCCGTTCTCTCCCTCTCTCTCTTTCATTCTCTCCTTCTCTCTCTCTTTCTCTCCCTCTCTCTCTCTTGTTCTCCCTCTCTCTCGTTCTCTCCCTCTCTCTCGTTCTCTCCCTCTCTCACGTTCTCTCCCTCTCTCTCTTTCATTCTCTCCTTCTCTCTCTCGTTCTCTCTCTCGTTCTCTCCCTCTCTCTCTCTTGTTCTCCCTCTCTCTCGTTCTCTCCCTCTCTCTCGTTCTGTCCCTCTCCCTCGTTCTCTCTCTCTCGTTCTCTCCCTCTCTCGTTCTCGCCCTCTCTCTCTCTCTCTCGTTCTCGCCCTCTCTCTCCCTCTCTCTCGTTCTCGCTCTCTCTCTCTCTCGTTCTCTCTCTGACTTCCTCTCTTTCACCCTCTCACTCACTCACCAACTCCCTCTCCCTCTTTCTCTCTCTCTCCCCTCTTCCTCTCAGATGAGGAGAGGATGATATTTTTTTTTTTTTTTTTTTTACATTTTTAAATTAGGATTCTGCATTGATTAACAGGATTACCAAAGATCGTCACATGCAAACCACTCAAGGCAATACTGTCTGCTACAAGTGTGTGTGTCTGTATGTTGAATACTGTTAAATCAGTGGGTCTGTTTGTGGATGGGTGTGTGGCTTTTTTTCCCTCTTAGGTTTTGAACTTTTCTTTAATTATGGCTAGAGCTTAGAGGGATGTTCCGAAAGGTCAAAGAGGCTGCGAGCTTAAAGTTCTCAATCACAACCGGCTGTCATGATCCCTCAACACTGTGTGTGTGTGTTTGTGTGTGTGTGTGTGTGTGTGTGTGTGTGCACGCATGCGCATGCGTGTGTTTATTGTTGTGTGTGCACTATGCCCCAGCTTATACCTGAGTGAACTGTCTGAATGAACTGACTGTTTCTTGGTAGAGTGCCAATGAACTACAGACAGAGTGAGTGATAAAGGAGAGAGAGAAAGAATGAGGATAGTGAAGGGTGGAAAACACAGTGAGAGAGTAGAGAAAAAGCAGTGAAAATTAGACATTTGAGCAGAAGAAAGGGTGAGAAAGAGAAAAAGCAAAAGATAGAGAGGACAAGAAGGAAAGTGAGAAAGATGAAAGAAGGGCAGAGAAGGATTAAAAAAGAGAGAAGTACAAGAGAGGGGGAAAAAGAAGAGAGCAAGAAAAGGATATTCACACTTAAGTGCAACCTCTGAGCACATGTTCTTCAATGCGATTAACAGCTCAGCCTGTACTAAGCAAGGAGACAACATGCCCCAGAGAAGTGTTTTAGTACATTCATACACACTGTTCTTCTCCATGAAGATACACAGAGACACATCTTAAATTACCCCTGAACACTTTAAAATGAACCAGCTATTCTGAATATAAAGTGGGCCCAGGATTGAGCCTTGAGGAACACCATGTGCCTTAAAGGTTTGCATTTCCACATGCCAACTGGAGTTCAAATCCAGATTCGCTCTGCCTGAAACAAATGCTCCTGCATATGTTTATTAACTAATGGATTTTCTAAAGTGTCTTGCTAATTTGCTGCCATAGATGCCAGGCAGCCCTTTTCTTCTTCGGAGTAAAACTTGGCTGTTTCTGAGGTAAATACCTCATAAGGACCACCAGTTTCATAATTACGTCTGTCAAGAGCAGTAAACTTGGAGCGTCTGTGCCAGCAAGCCCAGAGCCTTGTGTCAGCGACAAGGGAAATGTTGTTAGTGGTGACGATGTGACGGCTGGCATTTGGAGCGGCGTTGTTAATTAAGAGCACCTCATTGAGGAGGCAGACGGCAAATGCTTTTGTGGGCAAAGCAGGAGAAAGAGACCATGACATTGGCAGCCTCAATCCAATTAAAATGTTGACTTTGAAGCATCGTTAGCGCCATGTGTCATCCGGGTGGCTTCATGGTCTCTTCTTGAGATTCTGGATTCTGGTTCGTTTCGGCTCTCTGTAATGTTCCTTTGCCTAAATGTGGACAGATCTGGGGACATTTCAGGGAAGCAGAACGATGCCGAAATTTAGTGCAACTTGGTGCAAAAGTTAATCCTGCTTAGCATGGGCACCAACTATGGCAGAGCATTGCAAGGGCAGGAGGTCTCTCCCCATACATACAATTCTATACACAACTGAAGAAATACTACAATGTCAAAAATCTAAAGCATATCTCCTCTGTCAGTACACGTTCTCTAGGTTTTGCCAAGATTTTGCAGTGTATCAATTTTTAAATGTATATTTTTGCTCAGTACAAATCCAAACAGACATTGTGTGTGTAATTAAAGGGAATATCTGCACTAGGGGTATATAAAATAATAAAACCATGACTTTTAATTGTTAACAAATTCAAAAATTCTTTGAGGTACAGCTGAGCTACCACCTGTATTAAACTGCCGTGATGTGATTTTTAGGTGCAGGAGCCTGTGACAGACCGGCAGCTGATAGAGTCTTCCCCCGTACTGCAGAAACTAACAGACTTCGAGTCAGCCATTGGAGTTCTATTCACGCATGTCCGACTATTGGCCCGAGCCTTCACTCTCCGCACTGTTGGCTTCAACCACCTCACACTGTAAGTGCCTGGTTGTGTATTCAAACTTTACTATTCTAACTGGAAAGACTTCACTAATTTACTGTGTCGTAACTGAAGTGTGAAATATTCTAGCACCTCTCAACCTAATATATACTATATGGACAGTATTGGACACTTGACCACTCCACCAACATAGACATTGCATTCAAATACGTAGACTGTAGTACGGAGTTGGTTCCCCCTTTGCAGCTATAACAGCTTCCACTCTTATTAGAAGGCTTTCCACAAGATTTAGTAGTGTTTTTATAAGAATTTGTGTCCGTTCATCCTGTAGAGCATTTATGGGGTCAGGCACTGATGTTGGACGAGAAGCCCTGGCTCACAATCTCTGGGTGTTGTCCTTTACGCTTCTATTTTACAATTATAGTACTGACTGTTGACCGAGGCAGTTCTAGCAGGGCAGAAATTTCAATGGCAGAAGTGATGTTCTATGAGAGTTCAGTGACCAACTTTATTACCAGCGTTTGCCTAAGGAGATGCATGGCTGTTTGCTTGATTTACAGTCCTGTTTGCAGCTCACTAATCTGTCTATCTCTATATCTATCTATTTTCTGTCTAATTCCGTGTCTCTATTTTCTGTAAATCTCTACATCTGTCTATTCGTCTATCTAGCTATCTCTTTGTCTGTCTCTTTGTCTATCTTTTTGTCTATCTCACTGGATATCTCTCAGTCAATCTATCTTTTTGTCTTGCTTTAATAGTCCATAATAGGAACATATTGGTGCAGTTGGTGACAGTAGAATAGTGCCAGCGGGATCTTTTTATGGATGTGAATTAATTTTAGATGTGGACGATCTTGCTGTCTCTGAGCACTTTTAAAAGTGTGTGTGTGTGTGTGTGTGTGTTTGTGAGAGCGAGGGCAGCATGGTTGTATGTTGGAATTGTCTATAAATGCCAGGCTGCCTGAAGCGCATGGTCACTGCCATTGATTTTGCTTTTCTGACTGATGGCCCATTGCAGTCGATGTTGACACTGTGCCAGATAATCCAGCCTTATGCAGCCTCTGGCCCCCACCGGGACCCCCCACGCACCCGCCCCATACACCCACTACCCCTCCACCATGCCTCCACTAGTCAGCTTATCCTGTTAGTGCTGCTGTATCTTGGGACATGAAGTTTTTACCGCACTCCGTCTAAATTTAGATCATGTCTAATAGTCTTGCTCTGACCTTGAACAAAGCCTTGAAGGACTTCGCTGAGAGCAAAGAAGGAAACAAAAAAAGCTCTGAAGCTCTAAGGCTGTTCTGCTGAAGAAAAGTGATGAACAGTTGTGTCTTTATACCTTGGATGAACCAGGATATAATGACTCCTATAATTCGTACTTTTCATTTGGCACAGTAGGGCAGTGTCTTGGAATAATTTAGTTTTGTTTCTGCAGGTTTAAATATTATAAAAGTCAGAATCCTTTTCAGAATCAGAAAAGTTTTACTGATCCCAGTGGAAATTGCCTGTGTTGACTGCAAAGACACACCGAGACAAGAAGAATATAAAATGTAGTCTAAATAAATCCAATAAAAGTATGCAGAAAAAAAACAATAAGAGAAATGCTATGCTATATACCCAAATGCTGATCAAAAATACTGTAGATATATACCTTACAGTTAAGTGAATTACTAGTAACACGAACAATGGTTAGGATATGTTGGATACTCTATATTAGAGGATCTTACAGAGTCAGAATCATTAACAGTGGTGGTGAATGGGACCAGATGTCTGTAAAAAAAAAAAAATAGTTTCTCTTCAATGAACCATTTTATATCCAACCTTCTAGTTCAAATACATATGAGTGTCCATTTTACAATAATTTTTAAATTACCTGTAATTTTCATGACAGTTTCAATGTCATTTAAAGACTGAATTTAACAACACACATCATTTTAGCCATACAGTTGGAGGAAAAAATCTTCAAATGTATGCTGAGGCAAAGTGAATGAATCTAAGATATAGTCTTAAATGTGTAAATGATTTTTAAACTTGAATTATTTTATTAGTTTAAGAAGAAATTGTCTAGCAATAAGCCCTAATAAGGTTTATAGATTCTTATTGAAAGGTAAGTTTTTAATAAGCAAATGTCCAATATTCAGGCGTAGCTAGAATTAAACACCAAAAACTAATTATTCAGAGACATACTTTTACAGTACAAGGTAAAGAATGGTTATGGACTTCACAGTTTTTTCAGAGTACTGAGCCCTGTATTACACTTACACTAGCTAGATCCCCACAGTCTGCTGAAACAGTCAAGCTGGCTCTATAATCTCTAAAAAAAAAAAAAAAAAAAACACACATTTCTGTTGGAAAACAAGTAGTTATGTATAGGGACTGGTTGGGTTAGGAATTTTACTGATGGCAATACCAATACTGATACTTATCAGTACTCTCCATTACTTGGTGCAGAATATAAAGACATAATGAAAGTTGTGAAAAGATTTCACAATAGTTCTTATTACTTTTTGAATAAATAAAAAGTCATTTTTATGTGTACATCAGTAAGAGCAATCACTACAGATCTCTGGTGGTGATGTGCAGTGTGTCGCTCCCATCTCTCCAACTGATCCAGTTCAGCACCAACCATTAGAAATATCAGTTATGTTAAAATATAAAAACACTGCATAAATACTGATGGCAGCACCGTTTGTCATCCATATTTGGGTATTGACCAGTCAGTTTTCGTTACCAAACTTTTCCCAAACAAAAGTTGCATACTTTTAATGCAGATTTGTATTGCTGGCCATTTTGTCGAAGGTGAGAACCCATTTTGAAAACTACATTTTGCGTTGTTATTGTATGAGTGTTAGTAGTGTGGGAAGCCAAACTTCCAAGAGTATCAATGCAAGTCACACCAGCCACCTATTAGTGCAATAGAGTCTAGAGAACCAGAGACAAAACCAAGAGATGTCAGTGAAAGTGTCGTGATCTGCTAGGCCATTTGTGTATAATGATCATAAGACATTATTAAGAAATTACACTCTGTAAAGAAATGCACTCTGATTGCCTCTTGGCAGAGAGATAGATTATAAGTGTGTAAAGTGTGTTGCAAATGCAATTGTGTATCTATTGACAATGTAGAATAATAATAATAAAAAAAAACAATGAATGAAAATTATGATAAACTACACAGCTGTAGTTGTTATGAGACAAATACATTTGTAAAGAGAATGACAGATGGGACTAAACTGTGGGTGATCATTTTGAAGTATGGCAAATATTCTAATTTAATTTTAGTTTATTTTATTATTTTACCCCCTTAGATCCTCAAAGGAGAGATGAAAGATGTTTCCTTTAAAATCTATTATAAAAGCTATCAGTGTTGTGTCTCCTAGGGGACGTCTGGGTCAAGTGTAACGCTCTGTCTCACTCTTCATACAAGAACATGAAAGCAATTAAATGTATTTGAAATCTTCTGTGTGTTAATTTGCAGCCAGGCACACAAAACAGCATTAATATTCTGGTTGCACCACTAGGCATCAATAGTCCGGTGATGCTTAACTTTCCATCGTTTCCGTTTTTCTTTGCAAAATCTCTAGAACTGAAGGAACACGCACCAAAACCAAACCTTGGGAATAAAGCCAAAGGCAAACATTTACTTCAGCAGATTCTAGAGGGATTAACAGTTAAGACAAGCAGAAGAAATTGGTTCATGTGTTTTATTAA
Organism: Brachyalestes nurse; assembly: GCA_037974405.1. Classification (NCBI taxonomy): domain Eukaryota; kingdom Metazoa; phylum Chordata; class Actinopteri; order Characiformes; family Alestidae; genus Brachyalestes; species Brachyalestes nurse. Next base: position 28,242,674 of record JBBPCY010000109.1, read on the forward strand.
CATTGGGATTGCAACAATGAATTAAAAATGTACATTTTATTAAATAGCTGTGCTATAATTCACTGCAATGTTCAAATGATCGTTATGACAGGAAAATACACTACAGAAAGTGTAGGATGTGATATCACTTCAATGAAAAGGCTCTGTAATGTTCAAGGTCTCAGTCTTAAATTAATTAGGGACTGCTACCCAGGTGGTGTACTCAAAGAGGGGCTGGCACAATAAAAGAGTATTCAGACCCCTTTCAATTTTTCTCCATTTGTAATGTTGCAGCCATATGCTAAAATCATTCAAATTAATTTTTTTTCCTCATGAATCTACGCTCAGTATCCCACAATAACAGCACAAATACAGGATTATAGAATGTTTTGCAAATGTATTAAAAAAGAAAAACTGAAATATCAGGTGGACACAAATATTCAGACCCTTTGCTCAGTACTTAGTAGAGTCTTCTTGGGAATGATACAATAAGTTTTTCACACCTGAATTTGGGGATTTTCTGCCACTCTTCTGTGCAAATCCAGCTCCGTCAGGTTTGATGGGGGATGTTGGTGTACAGCCATTTTCAGGTCTCTCCAGAGATGTTTGATCGGGTTAAGTCAGGGCTCTGGCTGGGCCATTGAGGGACATTCACAGAGTTGTTCCTAAAGCACTCCTGTGTTGTTTTGGCTGTGTGCTTAGGGTCATTGTCGTATTGGAAGGTGAACATTCAGCCCAGTCTAAGGTCCTGAGCACTCTGGACAAGGTTTTCATCCAGGATATCTCTGTACTTTGCCACGTTCATCTTGCCTTACCGCTTAGAATTAAGGCCGAATCTTGTTCCATAGAACCAGAGAATCTTGTTCTTCACAGTCTGGGAGTTCTTTAGGTGTTTCTTTGCAAACTCTATGCGGGCCTTCATGTGTCTTGCACTGAGGCGAGGCTTCTGTTGGGCCACTTTGCCATAAAGCCCAGATTGGTGAAGGGCTGCTGTGATCGTTGTCCTTCTGGAACTTTCTCCCATTTCCACAAAGGATTTCTGGAGCTCAGCCAGAGTCATCTTTGGGTTCTTGGTTACCTCTCTAACCAAGGCTCTTGTCCCCCGATTGCTCAGTTTGACTGGGAGGCCAGCTCAATGAAGAGTCCTTCTTCCATTTAAGGATTATGGAGGCCACTGTGCTCTTGGGAACATTAACTGCAGCAGAATTTTTTGTATTGGCTTGCCCGTATCTGTGCCTTGCCACAATCTTGCCTCTGAGCTTTTCGGGCAGTTCCTTCAACCTCATGGCTTAGTTTGTGCTCTGATATGCACTGTGAGCTGTGAGGCCTTTTATAAATAGGTGTGTGTCTTTCCAAATCATGTCCAATCGATTTCATTTTTAACACAGCTGGGCTCCAATCAAGGTGTAAAACCATCTCAAAGATGACAAAGAGAAATGGACGACACCTGGGTTCAATGTCAGTGTCACAGCAACGGTCTGAATACTTACGCCCATGTGATATCAGTTTTTCGTTTTTAATAAATTTGCAAAGAACTCTATAATTCTGTGTTTGTGCTGTCTTTATGGGGTACTGTGTAGATTCATGAGGGACAAAAATGAATTTACATAATTTTAGCGTAAGGCTACAACATGACAAATGGTTAAAAATTCTGAATGCATTGTATATATAAGGATTATCCTGTCACCACAAACCTCAGCTACTACTGCATTATTCCTAATAGTAATTATTATTTATAGTAGTGGTACATACAGTGTTTAATAGATATTTTGGACCCCCTTGTTGCTGCTGAATGCCAGCCAGGTGTGAAATGTTGGAGTGTTTAATTCAGTGTTCTCAGGGGATTTGCCTAATTCTGTTCATCTCGTCGTTAGTTTTACTACAGTACCACATGTTGAGAATGAATCCACAAAGACAGATTTAACTGTCAGTTTTTATTATGCCTAATGGCGTTGATGAAGTCCACACAGCCATTGCAACTAATTGTAATACACTACAGAAAGTATAGGGTGCCATATGGCTTGTATTGTTTTATTTAACCCCCCGGTGGTTGAGTGGTTAGGACCTTGGGCTGGCCATTAAGCGTGCTGGGCTTGAACTCGATTAAAAGGCAGGTTTTTGGGGCAGCTGGTGGCCTGGTGGTTAGGGAGTTGCCCCTGTGATCAGAAGGTTGTAGGTTCAAACCAAGGACTGCCAGCGGGCGCCGTGTCCCTGGCTGCCCCTGCTTCACTTGGTGAATGGGTTAAATCCAGAGAGAGAATTTCACATTGTTCACACTGTGTGCTGTCGTGTGGTGTGTTCACTATTTGGGGCCTTTTTACTTTATAATTACTTTATAACACTTTATAATGTGGATAATGCTGATATAATCCATACAGTCTTTCTGACTGAGTGTAAAACATGTATGTTTGTTTGTTTCATGTATGAAGCCCTTTAAATTCTTTATAGCATAGATTCAGTCTGACTGATTGAAGTACTCTGCAAGAAGTGTAGAGGTGATATGACATGCATTAGCCAAAAGGTTAGATTAGTTGAATAACAAATAAGTACAGGAATAATAGTCTCAGTAATTTGATCCCTTGCTCTCTGTGAGGGAGAAATGTCTAAGAAAGGTAGGAAACTGCCTGAGGTCCTGAAAGACTGGAGTCTCTAATACACTTCGAAGGAAGGGAGCAGGTGATGAGTGAGTGGACTGAGAAATAAAAACAGGCAGAAACAGGGAGGGAATCTTTTTCTACTCCGACTGAAAGGTGTTGGGGGGGGGGGGGGTGTTGGGGGGGGGGGTGAAGCGGCAAATAGAACAAAAAAAGGGAAACCCCCCCCTCCTTTGTTTCTCGAGCTGGCCTTTCTAAAAGAGTATGGCTTAATGCACTTTTATCATAAAAAAAACCACTCACCATTTGACATCGAGTGGACACACAAACACACTTACCCACACTGTTAGCAGCCAAGACACACTTTCAACCTCCAGCATTCCATATTCAGGAGTCTTCACTCACTTGTCTTGTTACTTTCGTCCATTCCATCTCTTCACTCTGGCTCTCACATTACTCCCATTCTCACTTCTTATGCACAAACAGTCTGATTCTCTCAGTTTCATTAACAGAAGCGTAATGAAAGTTGTTAATCATAGCAACAGCAAAAATTATACAGACTTATACATCATTTCCCAAGTCGTGAATCTAGCTAACGATACCTCACTCCTCTCCTTGAAGAGACGGTTTCCTGCTTACAGTATACTAGAGTATTAAACTGGCCAGAGATTTTGGCCCAAGCCCAAGATGAAAAAGAGAAGTCCTGCACAGTATCTATTCCAAATCCAACCCGGAGTCCAGCAAAATTCTGTCTGAATGTTAGTTTTTTAGACAAAATTCTGCCCAGAACTACCCCAGCCATCTCATCACCCACAGTGCTGAATACAACTTGATATAGCTCTTATTAAAACACAGATAATTAAAATATAAAATAATATGCTTTAAAAAAAAATCATCTTTAACTGATGTATTCATCAAGTAGTGCTTTCTAACAGCACCACACTTTTATGTCTAGATAAGCCTCTGTAGCATGCTGGTCTCACTGTTATAGTGAGATGTTGCCGTTTTTCTCACGATGGTGGACCTTATGGCCCTCGGTGCAAAATTCTGCCAACACCACGAGTGTGAGATTCCACCATGTCAGATTAAACACTATTTTAAGTTGATGGAAGTAGAGAGGAAGAAAAAAGTACGAAGAAAAACTAAAATGTGCTAAAAGTGGGAGGAGGGCTATGAGAACCTGAACAGGTCTTGTCAGGTTCTGACGTAGTTTTCATGGTGTATGCTATACACCATTAAAATGCCTTGAACCTTCATTAATAAATAGAATGTATTTTGGTTATAAGCTTCCATAGCTTGTTAGGTATATTAGCCTCTTAAGAAAACATGAGAAAAACCTTAGACACTAAGGGTCTCACCTACTGGTGTTTTACTTTTTGCCTAATTATCACTGACTTTTAGGACATGCTGGCTTAGGGGAGTGTATTTATTTCTTTCTTTTTTTAAAGAAGCATATATTTCTTTCTCGCTCGTCCTGTCCTTTCTCACTCTTGGTCACCTCATCCAACCCTCCTTCTGCGTTTTATTCTTTACCTCTGCCTGCTATTTCTCTTCTTCACCTGTTTCTTGGCTTGTGTCCCTGCAAGCCTAATAAATACTATTTTCAGAAAACGTAGTGATCTAAAAGCCACAGGCTTTCAAAGAGAGCTAGAAACTCTAACCTTTATTTTCCTTCAACCTCTGTGTTCCAGAAGAGCTTTTCATGCATCACTAATGTCTGTTATAAGTTAGAACTGGCCTTTTGGTGTCCGTGTGTCCGTGTGTGTGTGTGTGTTTGGCTAGAAAGGATCTCTAATGGTTATGCAGAAGTGGGGCGATATGGCTTCTGTTGTTTAATTTAATAATGACTTTATAGTGCTGTATAATGTTTACATCATCCACACTGTCATTGTGACAAATTGCGGATATGTTTCTTGTGGATCAAGGAGCTTGGAGTGAGGTTGAATAAGCATTTTTTTTTTTTTGTCAGGGGAGCGGGGTGCTGAGCGTTTTTGTTTAATCAGTTGGTGGTGTGGTGGAACGTAATTTTTTCCCTAAACAGTTTTGACCCACAGAGGCATAATCTCCACAAGACATTGTAGGAGCTTTCAGCTCTGGACAGGGGTCAGAATGGGCACTCTGACTGGTCTGCAGTAGTTCTTCTGTCAGATATAGCCAGACGTGCTAGCCCTCACTCTCCACTCTCATTAACGAGCCTTTTGTGTTGCCAGCTCACCTGTTGTCCTTTCTTGAACCACTTTTGATATTTACTTAACACTGCATGCCAAGACCCCCCCGCACGACCATTAATGTTGGAGACGTTCTGGCCCAGTCGTCTAACCATTACAATTTTGCTGTTCAGATCATTTGGCTGTTCAGAGCTGCTCCAGTCTTTACGGAGGCCCATTTTTCCTGTTTCCAGCACAACATCAAAAACTGACTATTTATGTGGCACCTAATCTGTCCCAACCAATGACAGATTAGAATCGGTGTAATTCATTCATGATTTTTAATGTTGTACAGGGTTCTTGCAGGGTCTTAAAAAGTATTAAAAAGTCTAAAATTCAGAAAGTTACATTAAAGGCCTTAAAATGTCTTAAAAATGCCCAGATTTTCATCTTAGGTCTTAAATTTAATTTACCCAAGTCTTAAATTCTTACCTCTGTTTATTCCTAAGAAGCATTGGCTGGCTCCAAGATGGCTCAGCTTCTCTCCAAGTCCAGGGCCCTGAGAAGGGCGTACAAAGAACTTGCCGAACTGAAAGTCCTTAAAACTGAAATCGGTGCTAAAGGAGATGAACTCCGACGTGTGCAGGGTTAGGCTATATGTGCTAGGCTAGTGTTGTGTTGGGAATATGTATGTCAAGTTCCGTCATTTTAAGTATTTTGATTATTAAGAAAAATAGAATGTTCTGAGAATTTCTGGTATCATACGAATGTTTCTAGTAATGCATCGTGTTGGTCTTAAATTTAACTCACAGTGGTCTTAAAAGGTCTTAAATTTAACTTACTGAAACCTGCAAGAACCCTGGTTGTGGCTGATTGGTGTCATATCTGGAAATGTCCACAGTGTAAAAGCACCTGATGTAAATTCCAGCAAAATAATATCTAACCCAGCAGTCGTAAGGCAGAGAAATACGCTGGTCATTGTTACTGGTATGATATAGTGATATAAACCAGTAAAGGTTATAGACCCATGTGTACAGGTAGTTTTACACATGCTCACACATTAAAGCATGCTTTCATACCAACATGAAAAGGCTAATTCCACTTCTTAGTGTCTCATTCTGATCCTAAACACTAGTTAGATACTGCTTTACTGTACACAGTAAAGCAGTAAAAATGAGTAAGAATGATACATGGTACAAATTAAACGCACACATACATACATTGGCAGACTGTCAGATTACATCTCCAACTCTGTTATTCTGTTTTATTAAACTGTCTTGATGTTCTCCTTCATGCTGTGTGTGCATTCATTTGTCTTTATTTTTCTATACGTTATCCAGAATGAAGTGCTATTACCACGGTTCTTACAAAATTGATAAAAATTCTTTTCCAGAATGAAATTGTAATAGAAGTATTTATTAAAACATAATAAAATTACGATCCAGAATGACATTTCTAATGAAATCAATGAAATTTTCTCCAGAATGTAACTACAATGTATAAAACAGCCATTGCAGTCAAAATGGCAATGTGAGTGTCCTATGGAGGGAACGGACAAACAACACGGTTCTAACCGCAGGCAGAAAACAGACAGGGCCACTTTGGCCAGGCAAAGAACACAGACAGGGCAAATAACCTGGGTCAGCCCCACCTGGGAAGGGGCAGAGACAAGGACGAGACACATGAGAATACATTGATCAAGGGGCAGGACTAAGGTGGAGCTGAGAACCAAAACAAAAGGCCACATGGCAAAACAAGGCCACCACAGTGAAGTAATAATAAAACTATGATCCTAAAGAAAGTCATAATAAATGGATATCCAGAGTAAAGTTGTGATCATATTAATGTTTAGAAAACACTTTCAAAACTGTTCAAATCTCAAGACAAGTTGTCAAATGTTGTAAGCAGATAATTACACTCATTATTATTGCTCATTTCATTATTCTCAAATTGCTTTTAGGTGTCTACTTAAGTCTAATATTTAAATCTGCATTGTTATTATTAGATATAAAATGATAGTTGCACTTTAACACTAGCATACAAAAGCCACCATATTTGAACAAACTGCTTACTGTTTTCTTCTCTCTTGCTCCTCCAGAGGACATAACCAGAGGATGGAGTTTTTGGGAGATTCCATCATGCAGCTGGTGGCCACTGAGTATCTGTTCATTCACTTCCCTGACCACCATGAAGGACATCTGACAGTAAGTGTGTGTGTGTGTGTGTGTCCAGGGCTAACTCACAGGTTCCAAAAAATGTCCTGACATCATAATATGATACATATGTGTGTATTACATGTGATGCCTACATTGTATAATCATGATATGTACCATAAATGTAATATATCCTCCTGAGACCCGAAGAAAAGAAAATGTCTTACAGTTTCTTTTCTTTTGTGATTTTCTATCTATTTGGGCCTAAAAAACACCTTACAATTTACATTTCTTTGAATATATGTTTTGTTTTAATTTCCCAGCATGTCCACCGTAGAGGACAACAGGATGATTTCTGTGTGAAAATGTAACAGAATTTAGAAAATAAAAAGGTGATATTAACCCAAGAACACGTTCAATTTGATCA
>JBBPCY010000109.1:28260340-28271253 GCA_037974405.1 Brachyalestes nurse
CACATGCAAAAGGACCAAAGCATGAGGGAGCTGTGAGCTTTTGAAGTTGGGTACAGCAGTCGGGGAAAAATTGTAGGTGGGTTAACAGGTTAAAGGACTAAACATGGATGGTTGGTTCGTGTAGTGAATAACATCGTTGCCTTCCAAGTAGGAGAGCGGGGTTTGATTTCTTAGTAGTGCAGCTCACCACGCCACACCAATAAGAGTCCTTGGGCAAGACTCCTAACACTAACATTTCCCTAATGTGTACTGTGCCTAAATGCTGGAAAAAAGAAAAAAAAACAAGACATGCTAACATGCGTAGCGGTGAATGGAAGCTACTTAACTAGTGATGTAATTTGCATATTTGTAGTTAGTGGTTATTTAGTTTCTTTTATTGTTAACCACATTAAATAAGTAGAAGAAATACATGCTCCAGATGTAATCATTCACCCAAGACCTGAAATCCAAATTTTGAATCTTTAGTTCTAGAGCTACAAGACTAACATTATTAGCAAACAGAAGTCAGTAGTCGAGGTTCTTTTCAGTGGTCCTTCCCCGTGCTTCTCACTGTTTTCGGACTGCATCAGTGAAGCTCATTAGGAACGTACACCCACGTTTCTTGCTGTAGAAAAAGCTATACACATGAAATGGAACTGTAAAATGGTCCTGAGTGAACTGTAGTGATTGGTCAGCAGTGCAGGTTGTGTGGGGACAGCACACTTCACTGTCCTTCACAATCTGTAAAGCAGGCAGTTTTCGCAAATCCCTGTTTCATCACATCCTCACCTGTTTTGCAGCATAAATTTGCTGCATAAATTGAGACATATGTTTCCAAACTTATTGCCCATTTTGCCTTGTTCCTGATCATATTAAGATATGTACGATTTTAATTAGTTTATCAGATCTGATTGCTGTGGCAACAGATACTGCTTGTCTAATTCCCCTCCTTTTTTCAGTGATAGGTGAAATTATGGGGGTATAGCAATTAATCCTTGGGTACGAGGTTGTATCAGTTAAAATATGAGCCCATTTCCATAACAGTTTGTCATAACAGCAGATTCCTTCGATTCTTTGTGACATTAATGGAAAAAGTTGGAGGTTTATGTTCCACGTCTGAAATATCTCGCCGTATCTCTCTCTCACAGTGTTTCTGTCTCCTTCTCTCTTTGCAGATAACTTCCCTCAGATGGCTCATCAGAAACGCTTCATTGAGCGGAAGTACAGGCAGGAGCTGAAAGAGATGAGGAGGGAACGAGAGCGGCAGGAGCGAGAGAGCGACGAGGGGGAAGATGGACGAAAGTGAATTAGGAGAAAAGACAAAGAACAGCATTGTATGTAGAAGTGAATCAGACCAAACCATGTCTAGTCTAGAGGTTTTTACTAAGTGTCTGACGGAACCCATAGTTTTGCCAGAATTCACAGTTAACACAGTTTTCCTCCAGTGCAGGCTCTCAGCCAGCACTACTTTGGTGTCTAATTTTGTGTTTTGATGCTATCTAAGAAGTGGAGGCTCATACCCCACAATTTAAAGTGAGGCATCAACATTAGACATTAGACTTTTAGTTTGTGCCATAAATATCAAAAAGAAAGAACTTGTGTCCTCTGCAAGGCTTTAGTCATTTTTTGTGCTGAAGTAAGAGCACTGCACATTCGATTTTTTTTCATTCTAGCTTTAACACGGTCATCTGAAGCTTGTACGACATTTTATGTATTGTTAAGACACATCAACCTATTTCACCTTGTATGAAGCACTTCTAGAGAGATTTAGCATAAAGTCCGGGTATAGAGCTGCTTCTGTAACAGGCAGTGCCTTCAGATCTCCTAGAGGGACATTTCTCCTAAGCTTCATTTCTTGATTCCTCTCAGTTCCTTTTTTTTGCTGTTTACTTCATAATTATGTTCAAAGTTTTAATCAACAAAAAAGCCTGCTTAGCTTTATGTCAGGACAAATTGCCCAAACACAACAGTACAGTACCTTAAATACAAACACGAGTCTATCAAATAAAAACATGAACCAAAAACAGCATTTGTTTTTCACAGAAATTGTTTAGGCTTAACAGTAGTCAGCAGTTAACTGCATTGAGTTGTTACATCATTTGTAGTTTTTCATCACTTTCATCTGAACACTAAAAGATGGGTTTCCTGGTCAATGATTAAACCATGTCCTAGACTTTGTCAACTTAGTCCAGGGCTACATTTCCACTTAGCTCTTTAGCCACGGACCAGACTTAATGCCTGTTCAGGAAACCAAAACTGAAGGTGTATTGGAGTGTTTGCATATTTTCAGTTTAATGATCAGTTTTAATTCAGCCTCTTTTTTTGAATCACATCAGAAACCAGAGAGCAAAAGTGAAAGCAGGGTGCTAGCCATTTAAAAAACTGAAAGTATTTAAAGTATACAATGTAGCGAAGTGCTGTATTGAAAAACGACTGAACCTTCAGATATATGTAATGTATAAGTTGTGTATGCCATACTGTCAGAATTCACATAGGCATGTTAACATGGTGTGGCTGGCCTGTGTGAGGTCTGAAATGTGCTAATTGGTGGGGTATAAGCTTCCATTACTTGCTAGCTCCATTAACCTTGTAGCTCTGGTGGAAATTCAAAGAAGCAATCCTCAGATCCCCAGACACTAAATCTGTTTTGGTTGAGTGTCTGCGTTTAGGGAGAGCGGGAACAATGTTCACTGAACTTTCACTTCAACATCTGTGCGAGACTCTTCTGCTTTGTTTGTTTTGTTTGTTTTTATCGCTTGTGAATGTAATAAGAAAATGTGATTTATATAACCTCAAACTCTTGAGGACACCAGTCATACTAATAAAGAAATAAACTGAACTGTCAAACTGAGTCTGTGAGATTGCCTTTGATGATGATTTTATATATGCCACAGATGGTATTGGGGTATTGGTTTCAGAAGTGAATGGCTCTATATTGGTTAAATATTGGATGCTGGAGTTGGACTTGTGTAATAGATGGTGTCGAGACCGTTTTCCCCCCCGAGCCGTATGTATTTTCTTTTACCAACGAAGTATAACCTTCTCCACTACTTTTTTCCTTCAGTTTCTCATGTCATAGAGCTGTGGCACAGGCTTCATAGAGGCTTCACACGCTTTCTCTAAGGCATATACATCTTTTGAACTGCTGGCAGCGTTGCGTAGTCATTTTTGGAGAAAACTATGGTCCCTCATGTAGTCCACGTGGTTGAAACCCCACCCTGTCTGAAAATAACCCCACTGTTAGCATAGCATGAGTCAGCTCTATATCCATAAAGTTTCCTTTTTAATATTTTCATTTGGAAATCAATATCATTTAGCAGGCATAATAAAAAAGCATAAACACCAAGAATTTCATGGGGTTTTTTTTGGCTTTTTCCAGCACATATTCAAAAGCATTTTGAGGTGCAAGGAACTCTGGATTTCTCTAAAAGCTGCTTCCAAACTGCAGTAAAGTTGGTAAAGGTTGGTCTTCAGGTGCCCTGGGACCGGTTCCATATTCATTAATTACATATTCAGAGCCGGTTTGTAGTGCCGGTCATCAGTAAACTTCATGGAGAGAAAGTTTTTAACTGAATACCTCTCTGAAAACGCCTGGAACGGCTTCACAGTACTTATTCAGGGTCAAAATGTGGACGAGCTTGGATTGAATTTACAGATGAGTCACTGAAGACAACTGCATGGGATTTTGCTTGAAATTCAAAGACCGAAGCAAAGGGTGCCGTTAATGTAGCTGCGGAAGCCTTTTCACCAGAGCTTTTAGATAAGCCAGCTTTTAAAAATGTCTGTGTGATGTTAACTCTGATTTGATGTGCACTTTCATCATGCATTTGATTGTTTTCGTCTCCAGCAGACGGTTATTATGCATCTAAAGTTGTTGTTTACGGTGCAATCTGATTGCCGGCCCAGACATTACAACAGTCATTGGCACAGAGGAAATGATTATGAAAATGCGATTATGACAAGACAATGGTCTGATTTAGTGGTTACAGCTGAATTTCCAAATGCCTTTTATTCAATTTGTGCATATATATATAGTTACTGCATAATTCTAATACTCTAACCTTAAAGCTGCAAAATCAACAGAAACAAAAATTGTTTTCTGTTTCTCTTTCTGTTTTAAACACTGCATTTATGATCTTTGACACATTTTATTTTTGTCCAGACGTTTCTTGTTTGATCATTTCTGGAAGTAACAGATGCTGCTACATTAAAAGTTTCTAGAAATGTGCTAATGGGGGTTTGTGCCCCATCTGCTGCAGTAACAGCCTTTATTCTTATGAAAAGGCTTTGCACTAAATGGTGGAGGTGTAAGGATTTAATTGCATTCATCCAAAAGAACATTATGCCTCACCAACTCATCCCAAAGACTAAATTCTCTGGAGTGATGCAGCAAACTCCTTTCCCACAATAGGAGCACTCAAATTACTTTTTTTTTTATTGTACTGTTGGGTTGTATAGTTTTTATTGTACTGGTTAACCTGCTTGTTCGTCCAATTTCCTGCGATAACAATGCAACTTTCCCACACGAGTGACTAATAAAGGGTTATCCTATCTTAACTAGAACAGAATAGATGCCTGGCATCCTGATTCTCCATTATAGTGTAGTTTAGCACATGGATTTGTCCCTGTTCTGGAAACCTGTTCTGTATTCCTGTGTGACTGACTCATTTATATTAGGTGGTGTAAATCTCCACCCTGACAAAAGAACATGTTAACCCCCCCCACAGCCATCTCCAATATTAAAGATATTCAGATATTTATCCCTAAAACACTTGATTATAAAGAAGAAAATGCACCTGTTCTGTCCTTACAAGTGCTAAATGTAGGTATTTAAACTGTGGATGCTACTTTCTGATCAATTTCTGATTTTGGTCTGTGATGTAAAGAGTAGAGATAGTATGAATGTGATCCACATGCGGGGCGGCTGCTGGCCAGGTGGTTAGGGAGTAGCCCCTGCAATCGGAAGGTTGTGGGTTTGAATCCGCCCGTGGTACCACTGAGGAACCCTTGAGCAAAGTACTGCCCACACACTGATCCCCGGGCAGGCCGCTGCTTCACTTGGTGAATGGGTTAAATGCAGTCATGGATAGGTCAATCTGACAGTGTTCAGCCCTCTGTTTCTGACCACAGGACCACGCACTGATAGTGGACAGTTTAAACCACACTCTACCCTCTTACTGTATTCCCAAGGAGAGCAAAAACAATGCACTTGTTTGTGATTTTACATGTATATAATGTTGAGTCATATAAATATTTCATACAAAATATCACATTGTACAAAGCATAGATAGGTGGTCATTGTGTCAAGGACATTAGTTCCCTTATTCCGACTGGAAACCAAAGATAAGCTAACAGAGTGTCTGCAACATTACACAGAAACTGGCCAGAGTGGCCTCCAACATCTACATCACTCACAGTTCACTTTTCAAAGGGGAGCAGGATATTTGGGTGCGCAGTGATTTGTTTTTACCGTTCTGTCTTTTAAAGAAGTCTTTTAAAGGAGGTGGTCTCAGGTGCGTATTGATAACTCTCTGACTCTGGGATGACAATGTACTTCTTGAGCCTTGACACTATAGGTGACGGCCAAAGCAGGAACAGAAAATGTCAGTAATGCCAGCGTATTCTAACTATGTTTTAGGATTGTAAAACTGCTGTAGTTTTTAATTAATAGCCAAAAAAGGCAGCTAGTCCAGAAATGCTTCATGAAATACCTTGTTGGTCCAAAGATTTGAATCTCCATTTTTGCTGTTTGTTCCAGACAGTTTTAAAATACCAGCTTTTACATTGTGTTGAAATTCAATGTAAATCATGATGTAAACCATTACAAAAGTCACAAAACTACTTGGAGGAAAAATCTAGTTCCATTAATTCTCATTCAGTGATGTTTGATAAGAATGCTTCTCCTGTAAAGTTACAGCACGAGTGTGTGTGTATATTTATTGTATGTATGTGTAAATATGTATTTATACAGCTCTGTGTTCCCATAACCATTTCTGTGTAGATTTTGACTTATGTTTGGGGTTTTTTTGCTGTTAGAGACAGATTTAGACATGTACTGGTATTCAGTGGAAATCACTATGCAATTTATTTTTACGAGAACCCCTGGACCACTACAAGCAAAACAGCCTCAATGCACCAATGATCATTATATTTGATAGTGAGCAGTGATAGTTAGGTGCTTTTCTTAGTAGGCTTGTCATTAGGTAGCACCTGGGAAAGGAGTTTGAAATTTGGAAACCACTAAATATTTCGGCTACATTTTTGTAACTGGTCTTTTTGCCTCTCACTCTGTGATGCATCCTCTTACAGGCAAATTTCCAACTGTTCTGTACTTATTAACACACTGATGAGCTTCATTTTAAATTCAACTGATTATTCATTTGTTTATAACAATTTCCTCATCTGTGCAGATCCACAGCCTCTTTGGATTTACCCATGTTACTGGATAACAGGATAATTATTCATGTGTATCTTCATATTAATACCCCAGAGAAATGGGAAAAATGATCATAGACAATAATAAGGCTCCTGTAGACCAGGAGCATCCATAAAAATCCTTCCCTAAAGACGAAACCTCTTTGGTACTATTTAAAATGTTGTGTAGGAATTCCACTGGTTTTGCTCCATATGCTTTTGAAATAACTTGTTTGAATTGTTCCTATTAGGCAAATCATAAGCAATTTCTCATGTGAACATTTGAATAATAATTTTTATTGTTTATAGTATGTGATTTTCGTCATGGGACCCAATCATTCTGGAGTTGCCTGTATGTATTATTTATTTTGACTAGACACTAGTAACATTTTCAGTATATAATCACCCTTGACTATTTTATCATGTCTCTGCATCTGATTTTATCCTGAAACAAGACATTGATGCTGGGTCAAAACTAATACAGAAACAGGTTTAAAGGACTGTGGTAGAGCAAAAATTCTTTCGTTTTGAAGAATTCAGAATACACTTCATTTCAGGAATTGGAAAAAGGCTAGTGTGGAAGTGTGCAATGAAAATGGGCCAAACCCGTATTACACTGGTCTACATCATTTTAGAAGGATTATTTGTTTGAGATGACGGTGATAATGCTTTACTCTTGAACCCCAAATTGATTTGCGGGTTATAGTTTGGTTGATAAATAGGGCTGTGAGAGAGACAACAACTGGTAGAATCAAAAATTAAACTGAAAACTCCTCCAGAACAGAAACAGTGATTTTAAATCTGTTTTTTTTTTTTTTTGTTTGAAGTTTTTGTCAGAGCAATTTCACAAACATTAAAACTCCACAGTCTGTGTAGGTGAACATGTGTGTATGTAAAAGTTCAAGATGGCAACTTGGGACCGGCGTTGTTTTTTTTTTTTAATCTTTAGCATTTCCTTTCAACTTGCAATCCGGGACTGCAAGGTAAATTTTTGTTTATTTATAGCTAAAATGCTGCATTTACGTTCCTATCATTTGCTGGAACTATCTATCTTGATTGTACTGGATAGAGACTTATTTCCCTCCTGGAAATGCTAATTAGACTTCAAATATTCTGCAATTAAAGAAAGACTCTTATAACACCAAGTCAACGATCCAGCACTTTGTGGTGAGTGCCAGCTATGAACCACCTGGCCACTATACTACAAAAACACTGTTTACACCAGTCCTCTGCCTAACTACTGCAAATAAAAGAAGGACTAGTCATCTAGTGTATGCTCTAACGTCTTTTTTTTTAACATGAATCATACCCAGCTGTCTCCACCAACAATGTGATTTCTTCCACCAACGAAGTGTGACGATGCGTTTTATACAGCGGTACTGTGGAACAGTTACGGCTACACAGCTAAAAACCCAGAAGCACTGACTTGTGTACATAGACGTATTTTGTGAATTTTCAAATATGCTTAATGCATGATGTTGCCGTATTTGTAAAAGCCCACAATTTTCTTTGTTCTTCTTCTTTTGAAGAAACTAATACACCGTCAGTTGGGCTTCCAAAAGTCAGCAGTTGTATGGCGGTATGGTCAACAGTTCTTTTTTTTCTAGTTATGTTGAGCAACCAAGACCAGAATGTTCTCCAAACGTCCAAAGTACTTGTTCGATAAGACATCAAAATTTCAGTCCTGTAAAAGGGCACTTTGGGAAAGAGAAAGCAATATGAGTGCTTGCCTTGGTATCCACTTTTGTTAAATACTGTATGAGGGGTAAAAGCCATATGTTTATCTCGCTTGTTTATGGATGTCCACCACTGGCAAACAGCTTGTGTGAATCCACTGAGTCCATTATACTCTGTGTGGGTTTCCCTGCTTCAAGCTGCATGGTAGGGCTGCACAACATATTGTCTGTCCGTCGTTATCACTGTATTGGTCTTTGCCAATAGTAATGTCACAAAAGGCTGCAATATGGAAATATCGAACCAATCTCAATATTTTTTGAGCATCCTGACCAATCACAGTTCCATGTGAGGGTTTTTTTTTCTCTATCCGAAAGAGTGTTTTGATGCATCAAGGTATTCACATCATTCAATGAAAGAAAATTCTATAGTAGCAATTTTAGGTGAATGCTGCTACACTGACATAACCATACCAAACAGGTCAAGGCATTGTCATCCCCGACTGTATCAATTAAGAGTGTCATGTTACCATTAATTGTCATAAAAGACACGTTTTATTTCATGACCTTGAATGAACTGTTACGACATCAAACATTGTAGCATCTGTTATGACAATTACTAATTATCATATCGCACACTCTTCTAGTCCTATGCTGTCATGAGTTATCATGACAGATTATGTCCACTAGAAGTGTGTATGATCTGAAGAGTATATGATACGGCATAGTCATGTCAGTGTTATGTTGAAGTGAATATTCCAAGGCATATCTCAATCGAAATATATAGCAATGTAATCACAAAGTTACTATTCTGTCCACATTGTGCAGCCCCATTGCACGGTTATGAATCTTCTGTCTCCTCCCCTCCGTACATGTCTGCGAGTTTTTTAAACCTGGGCCCCCACTCACTCAGGTAGTTATAGTCCAGCAGGCCTTCGCTGCTGGCCGACTCCAGTGAGCTCAGGCTTTCGGCCACCGAGCCGCTGCCCTCGTAGGCATAAGTGGCCAGAGAGTCGTAAGGGGGCGCCGTTGGGTCCGAAACATTTTCCTGCAGCCTCTGGGCGATGAAGTCCCGGACATCTGTGTTGTCCCAGGCCGCTGTCGGCGCCAGCTTCCGTGTGGATGGATACAAGTTGTCCGGAATGATATCCCGCCTGTGTTTGGTGTCTTCGATCACTTCCGGATTCCGCAGGGTTCCGATGTCGAAGGCCTGGGTGTCTTCCTCTCCTCCACCTTCGTCATTATAGCTCACCACGTTATCCCTCACATCTTCTTTGGAAATGATCAGTGGCTCCATCTTCTCTCTCTGGCTCCCCAGAGCCGTAAACAGCACCACGATCACTGTAAAGATGAACAGAACACTCACTCTACGAAAGTGACGTCACATTCACACTGCTGACAAACACACAGTAATACCTCAGTAAACATTTTAATTTACAAAATGTTCCCCTTACTCCAAACGTAGCCGATCTCAATTTGGTCTCAAGTTTGCTTCTTTAGTTTTGTACTAAATCTTTGAGGCCGAATGGAATATTCCACTAGAAACTACAAACTGTTTGTCTAAGTCATCACACACTCACCTCAAAACATGTTAAGCAGCAAAGTATTTTCAAATATGTTCATCTGACAGTGTTCATTTACTGAAAAGTTACACCATATCTGCACATGTATTCGTGCATAACAACCATTTATACCTTTATATGAATAAATAAAAAAAGAATTCCTGGTAAATCTTCAATGTGTATCAATTTGTACTCATCAAGATTTGTGAGATTAATCAAATGAAGTCTTTTGAGCAATTGAGTAAAACAGGAAATGTAATGTAAATCACTTTAGTGGTGTTATTATTCCTGGCTGTTGTTAGTAATGTTTATAGAAACAACAATTTAAACAAAACAAGACATTTTAACAAGTACATTTTAACAAAAAAAGGAGGAAAAATAACTGCGCTAATATCAAAAATCTCCGGAAGGACGGCTAAAAATATTGCCTACTATAGCTAATGACTGAATATTGCAAATCACTGAAACAACAGTAAATGACTTTGTGGCTTCTGATGAAAATTTAACTAAACAATATTTAGGGAAGGTATTAAAGGGGGCCTTGTCTGGAGGGGTCGTGCTGAAAAAATTACTCAAAACCAAATGTTCTCTTTTTGGCACAACAGCTTAATACAAACCCTCATATTACTATTATCCAATAACAAAAAATCAGATCAACTGAAAACTTTTCAAGGGTAATAAATACCAGGAAGAAAGTGACACAATAGAATTAGCCACTCAGTAAATGTGTGGAGATGCTAGTAGTGATGATTAAGCAGAAAATGCTAAAAGTTTAATATATAATAGCAAAACAAAGTAATATCGGAAACACAATATCGCAAAATGTAATAAAGCGTACTGATGTGGTCTTACCCAGCAGTATAACGACACACAGGAGGATGGCCACGAGTGCCCCCGTGCTCAGTCCAGCAGCGAGTGTGAAGGCCTCAGAGTTGCACTGCTTCATGTTCCCGTTGCGGTCGCATGAACACACTCGCACTGTCAGCGTGTTGGTGCTGCTCTGCATGGGAAAATCTCCGTCAGCGATCACCACAGGCACCAGGTACACACTCTTCTGCAGCCGGCTGTAACCGTTCCGCACCGTCACAATACCGGCTGTGTTATCTGCTCAAAACAGTTCATACACACCAATACACTATCATTCAAAAGGACAGGATCAGTCTTCTTTTTGGTTTTATTCAATAATAACATTTAAATACAATATTTATCAGACGCTTTTATCCAAAGCAACTTCCATTCTCTAACTACAGGGGGCAGTCTCCCTGGAGCAACTTGGGGTTAAGGG
>JBBPCY010000109.1:28281361-28292718 GCA_037974405.1 Brachyalestes nurse
TTGTGTAGGAATTTAACAGACACTGGCATGGAATGGTTGTCATACTCATAGAGATGCTGATTTAAAAATAAATTGCATTTTTTTCCAGAGCTGTATGTACAAAAATGTAAATGTAAACATGACTCATTATGTGATCATTACAGTTAATTCTGTATTTATCTAGTTGTGTATAAATAGTTACAAGATGTCGACTGAATGAACAGCATCCTGTTTTATCAGCCTGCTCCATTTTGGGATTCAGAATGGTGGTAGTGGGGCTGTAAGGTGGTACTGTTGTTCTCTGACCTTTCTCAGAGTGATAACGCCCTCCTGGGTGATGGGGTTGGTGGAGATTTGGAACATGTCCTGGTCATCCATGATGGTGTACTCCATCTCTGCATTTTTGCCCGTGTCAGCATCCGTAGCTTTCAGCACGCCGATTGTACTTCCCAGCTCTAACGATTCAGGAACGCTGAACTGATAAACACCTGGAGCACATGTCAACAGAGGGCAAGCATCTGAAAACACCCTTCCTGTTCAAGCAGTTCATTTACCATATGTACAGTGGCCAGGAATAGCTTCACTCAATGTCTCTGCTCAGCTATTACTAACTATATTAGCATCACAACTGCTCCACAGCTTCCAGAGTTCAAGATTGCAATTTTATATATTAAAAATATCTTGAGTCTAATAACCTCTAATTAAATACTGCACTCGTATACCCGTTAATCAGACAGAATGCAACCAGATGTTTAGTTTAGTTTAGTTTGGTTACATTTAGTTTAGTTACGTTTAGTTTAATGATGGATGTTGCACCCAAATGACTGGATCTTTAGAGTTCCAAAACCCTGCATATGAGCTCCACAAGCCTTTAGGACATTTTAGGGTATTTTCCAGTATAACTGTGAATTAAAAGATAGACACTGGCCACTGTTTTTCACCAGCTCTTTTTATCAAGGTGACTCATGGCATCTTACTTATGTTTACTTAACACAACTTGTGCTTAAATTAGCAATAAATTATTATTTCAGCAACCCAATGGCTAGAGTAAGAATAACTCTATGTCATGTCTTGTGATATATTTTGCAGATCATCATAAAATAATGGTGCATGATAAAGGCAAAAATGGAACAACACTGCAATACGTTTTTACATTTTCACAATACACAATCTGTGTAATACTACTACGGGTTTTGTTATTGCATGCAAGTTATGAAAAGGGATAAAGTATGAAAAGTGATGAAGTGCAATCATTTTATTCACTAGTTAATAAACTGGAGAAGAACAGGAGGAAACATCAAACAGCAACGTAAAGGGATTGAATAAAATAAAATAAAGGTTAGCTAGTCAGCTAGTAGTCACTGTGGCTTTTAAAGGGCCCATGTACTATTATATTTTGGCCCCAAAGGCCCAATTATGATGCTTATGTGTACCGGAAGTACCAAATGTACTAGACCTATTTTATCTTTCAACCTGTCTTTATCCCTTGGAATTAAACAGGATGTTTATTTACTGCACCTCTGAGACTGATATATGTCAGTTAGCGTGAATGTATGGGGCAAAACTGCTATAGGCTGATTAGGTAGATATGTGTTTTCATGACAATACAAAAACAGTTATTTAATTTACATACGTAGTGATGAGTGAGCAGTACTATATTAAACTCAATAGTAAGGTCAATGATCTGAGCCATTCAGTTCCTACAAAAACAATTACATATTGCCCTCAACTACTGTAAATTGCTGGAAGTCATTCTGGAAGCAGTTTGCTTTGTGGTACGGTCAATACGTTGTGTTTAGAAGACAAGCGCGGATATTAAAAGTCATATTTAACAAATATGGTAAGTAGGTTATTATGTGGAATTTACAGATAATGTAAAATAAATGACCCAGGAACAGCAGCAGAAAGGAGTCTGAAGGAACATCTGGACTTGCTGAATTTGCATGCATGCATTAAAGCTTCATCAGCATGAGCTGCCTTTTAGCCAATACATGCATATGTGCTGCATCATCAGGATTCTGTGAGGTCATGGTGTCCACACAAGTGCAGTTTGTCTCTCACCCTGAGGGAAGCGTGGCGGGTTATTGTTGATGTCCAGCAAAGTGATGTTAACTGTGGTGGTCCCTGAGAGACCCCCCATCTGTCCCGCCATGTCCTTGGCCTGAATCACCACATGATAGTGCTCCCGGACCTCGCGATTCATATTGGGCAGGGCTGTCCGGATGATGCCTGAGTAAAGAAAATACATCAAAATAAATCTATGGTCATTTGGTCGTATGCAAATTCATGGAAATTGCACATATACACTACATTTCTTTTTTTTTTCTTTTTTTGGCAATATATAATTTTTCATGCATTCATGCAATACTGATTAGTTATTCACTCATATGCCAACATTCATTTGAATTTTTACAGCAAAAATGTGAATTTTGATTAAATAAAGAGCTTGTAATTAATTTGATTAATTTTTTTAATCACGTGACACTCCTAATATATATACACATTCACCACAGATGTGCACATAAGTAACACACACACACACACACAGACACAAACAAACACTCCACATCCAGATTATCATCATTATCGTCCCACATCCAGGGTAAACTGTGGAACTGGGCTCATCTGAGATAAAGCATAATATCAATAAGCTGTCCCAGTAATCTGCTAATGTGTTTTTTGTGTTTAATTTCTCTTTTATAGGCACATATAGCAGATTTACCTCCAAAGCGCAGTTTACACAATATTATATTTACATTTGCCCGAGTCTCATCCCTAATCTCCATCAGTGAGGAGAGAGAAGTGCAGTAATGCGAAGAGTGTGATGGAAGCAGCGTGTGTTGTACAGGAATGTGCTGAACAGAATAGAAGAGTGTGTAGTGCAGTGGTTTTGAAGCTGACCTGTCTCTGGTTCTACAGAGAAGTAAGGCTGTCCCTGCAGGATGCTGTACACCACCTTAGCGCTGTTACCATATGTAGCATCATCAGCGTCTGTGGCCGTCACCTGCACAACAAACGTACCTGGACAAAAGAGTGAGAGAAATCATTCACTTCAAATTTAAATATATATATATTATTAGGGATGTACTCATCTTGCATGAAATTAAAAAATTAAAGCATATTTTAATAGATCAGTGTCACATATTAATTTATGGGTACGGTACCCTGCTCAAGGTTACCTCAGTGGTGCAAACTGGCAGTCCTGGAATTCGAACCCATGAAATTATGATAGATGGGGCAACTGCCTAACCATCAGGCCACTAGCCGCCTCAATAAAACTGCAACATTTGACTGCTACCTTGCATATTTTCACAAGGCAACCCAGTGAACTGTGCAGGACCAAATTTCATGACAATGTTGGTCTCTACATGTTGTTATATTACAGGTAGACTTTATGTAGAGCTGAAAGTACGCTTTACTTATTATACAGTGGCTCAGTTGTGAAAAAGGAAACCCCATCGCTTGCTTTTTCAGAGGTGCGGTGCCACCCCTGGCAATGCTTGGACAATTTTTTTTCTATTTTTCCCCATCCTTAGCCATTCAGTCTCACATACAATACAAATATACTACAAAACACATAAGGTACAGCCATTTGTTTCATTTTCAAATAAAAACCAGACAATCCAAAAATGACCTTCATATCATGTGGCCAAATGCTGTAAACATTAAAAATACTATATGATCATAAATGAAACCTAGAAAGGCTCAGTCCCAATATTAGTATCTTTATCATTTGTGCTGCTTTGAATGCACAGCCCACATGGACTGAAACTCCTTCACACCGCTGAACAGCAGCGTTCCCCAAAAGCCCTTTAAAAATGCTACGCTTGCAGAGTGATCACTGATACATCAGCCACTCTGAGTCATACGCCAGCTGCAGTAAGAGTGCAGGTCAAATTCACTGTCCTTACACAGTGCATCCGCCCACACAATTTACCCTATACCAATAACCAAAAGCACAAATCTCCATTCAGAGCTACCAAACTCATCCTCTATACAGACAAATGCGTCTAAAACTAAATTCATTTTATAAAACTCATCTGCCAGCAGTTACACAATTGGAAAAATTACATTTTAATGAGCTGTTATGGAGCTTGCATGGCTCTCTGAGCAGAGACCAGACAAATAGGATCGTCACGATCATGAAATTTTACATGACAATTAATTAAAATATGGTTGTAAGCAAAAGTTTGTACACCACGTTAGAAATGTTTTGTTTTTTTATTATTTTCTGTGTGAAAATAACAATAAATATGTAAAATACACCCGCTATAAACTTGAACCTGCCATTTTTCTACAGATTTTATATTTTATAATGTGCAGATGTGTTTATGTAGTAGGTGTGACATTAACATAAATATTATAATAGCCACATTAATTGCCACTACTTTGTTCTAAAACAAAATCGGCTCAGCATATAACGCGCCGAATATAAATTATGATGCAGTATTTGAATGATTCACTGTAAAATGAAGTTATAAAATACGGAATGGCTTTGTTTCCATAGATCTACCACAAGTGGTATTACATCCAGTGCTGAAAAACAAATGTGTGGACTATTCATTACACGACAAACCGAGCACTAGGAGAAATGAATATGATGATTACAGTGGTCAATTGAAGGAAAATGCTAAAGTTTTTTGCATTTAACATTATATAATGACATTTTCATAACTATCATGATGGGCTACTGTGATCTTTACCTCCTTCCACAACTTATGGTTGCTTATCCCACAGTTCATACCAAAACTGATATTTACAAAAAAATTAAAAAACTACTGACATGTTTCAAAAAGTTTAAACCTGACGGACTGCAGCGTTGCATGGAGGCATACAGAATCAAGCTGGTCTATCAGAGCTCTGTTGTCAAGGTTGCAGGCCAAACATATGGTGGGAGAACAGCTCATCTTGCTTGTGGCAGATTACGAACACGTAACCAAGCAAAGGTTAAGAAAATATCGGAAAGATCATATCTGAAAGGCCAGGAATGACAGTGAGAATCTCAGTACAACACACTGACTGTTCATAGCCTTAGGCATATTGTAATACACTATATGGACAAAAGTATTGGGACACCCGTCCATTACATCCACAGGGACTTGAATGAAATTGCATTCAAATACATCAACTTCAATATGGAGTTGGTCTCCCCATTTTAGCTGTGACTGCTCCACTCTTCTTGGAAGGCTTTCCACAAGATTTTGGAGTTTCTGTGGGAATTTGTGCACATTCACTCTGTAGATCAGGCACTGATGTTGGACAAGAAGGCCCAGCTCGCAATCTCCGGTTCATCCCAAAGGTGCAGGATGGTGGGGGGCGGGGGGGGCCGGGCCCATCCAGCCGTGTCTTTATGGAGCTTGCTTTGTGCACTGGCGCACATCCCTGTTGGAATAAAAAAGGTTCTTCCCCAAACTGTGTCCACAAAGTTGGAAGCATGGCGTTGCCTAAATGTAAGTATTAAGATTGCCCTTAACTGGGAGCAAGGGGTCACCTGAATTAAATTAAGAGGTGTGTCCCAATACTTTTGTCCATATACTGTATGTCTTTTCATGTGAAGGATTGTACCCATCATTTCCTTCTTTCTCCATCTTCTTCCTGAGTTCCTGGAGTGTTAAAACCAAATGCATTGCTGTTGAGTTTCCACTACAGAGTCCTTGACGAAAGTTTTGGATATTTGGATCATTTTTATTTTTATTTAAAGTAGTAACTGAATATCTGTTTATATTATAAATAAGTTACATATAAACATTGAAGGGGCTAAAGTGTGCTTATGGGCATGTACTTATGAGTGTACTCCAGTACAGGTTCAGTTGTGTGCGAGCCACCTGCGACTGGTGATAGGCAAGCCAAAAAAAAAAAGAACTGCCTTGCCATGCTCTCCTGTGACACCAGCACACTGTATGAGCATTTTTTTTAAAGAATTCACAAATTGGAACGCTGCTCCTAAATCACAGACTGTGAATCCTCTGTGGGTCTTTCCTCCAGTAATGGTTTTCAACATGATTGGTAATACACTACACAGAAGCCAGCAAGAGATATCCACACACTTTCTGCATAGAAACCTATATGATGACTTTGCTATTGCAATGTTTTAGTAGCTCTTGTCATTGTACACTGGTTATTTTGGTTAGGTGATACATATTAGTTTAATAAATCATGTGGTTATAGCTTATAAATCGTTGCTTGCTTGGTTGATGTAGTGTTGTGGGTTGTATCAAAGCCACTCTGAATAAGAGCATCAGGCAAAAGCATCAATGCACAGTATTTGGACAAAAGTATTGGGAAGTCTGAGCATTACACCAACAGGGACTTTAATGACATTGCATTCAAATACATAGACTTTAATATGGAGTTGGTCACAAGACTGTGTGCCCATTCATTCTGTAGAGCATTTACGAGGTCAGGTACTGATGTTGGTCTCTGATGAAGGCCTGGTTCACAATCTCCATTCCGGTTCATCCTAAAAGTGTTGGATGGGGTTGAGGTCAGGGCTCTGTGTGGGCCAGTCAAGTTCTTTCACTCTGAACTCATCCAACCATGTCTTTATGGACATTACTTTGTGCAGTGGAGTGGGAAAGGCTCTTCCCCAAACTGTGTCTACAAAGTTGGAAGCATGGGGTCCAAAATGTCTTAGTGTACTGAAGCACTACTGAAGCACTGGAAGTAAGGGGTCACCTGAATTCAATTAAGAGGTGTGTTCCAATAGTTTTGTCCATACAGTGTATATGCTAAAATAAATACATTATTGTAGCTATCCTTCACTGTAATTTCAGCATATTCTTCTTATTATTATTATTAGTGGTGGTAGCATTGTTAGGCTATTACAGGCAATAACAGCTTTTATCTTTACATTTTAATTAACTTTGATATTCACATTTGGCGAGGGCTGCATTGTAGCTTTTTCTAATGAGTAGATACTGCTTCTACAAAATGTGCTTCAGGCTTGAGCTTCCTAAAACCATTAGCAGCGGATTTTGATTGGAACTCCCAACAGACGAATGACACAGAGAGAGAAAAACTGAAATACTCGCCTTTGTAGTAACCTTGGGCTGAATGAATCATTCAATTAACAATGATAATGTTGTCAGCTATGAATGAGAGCCAATGGTAACTGATTTAAATTATTCCGT
Source organism: Brachyalestes nurse (assembly GCA_037974405.1). Lineage (NCBI taxonomy): Eukaryota > Metazoa > Chordata > Actinopteri > Characiformes > Alestidae > Brachyalestes > Brachyalestes nurse. Next base: position 28,288,471 of record JBBPCY010000109.1, read on the forward strand.
TAAAATATTCCATTACAATCACATTAACTGGTGACTACCAGCTTCCATTTATTGTTTGCAAAATGAACACGCATGGCTGAACTATTCAACACTGTAAACAAGTCTGTGTTGTTATGGTCTCCCTGTAGTGTCAACTCCCATAGCGTTTTATTTTTTAGGTGAAGTATTTGTACATTCAGATATATTTATATTGGTTAATTGCAATTCCCCCCACACACTTTTTTACCCTCACTGTTGATCTCCTCTGAGTGCGCTGCTGTTCTGTGGTGTTCGGTGTTGCACCTACGGTCCAGGAGGACGACATTTTGTTTCACTTTGTACTTAACGTATATGACTGGGATGACAACAAAGCTCTACTTGACTTGACTTGACTACTATTCCTTTAATCAATTTGCCTGATTCCACAGCCACAGGTCTAAGGGGCCGCTACCTTATCGTCTGCAGACATTCCAAGGTCCATTTCCTTCAGAATCTGTCCGGAAATGCATGAAAACAAAAGGTTAGTCCCTCAAAATGACCACTAACCCTTTGGGATTTAATAGGCCAAGATGAAGCAGACCAAGTCAAGAGATTTCGCTTTAAAGAAAAGAACACTACCGATTGAACAGTGTTACTACTGTCATCAGGAGTGCTAATGTAGTTGAGCCGCTGATATTAGAAGTTAATCTCTCTCGTGCAGTTTCATTATTTTAATTGATAAAGCCGCACTGACCCTCTTTAGAATTTACCTCTGTGATAAGCTCTTTAATCCCTTTAAACTAGATGAGGGTGTGGCGGGGGGTGGGGTGGGGCTGGGGGGATTAGGGGTTGTATATTTATATGTTATGAATACTCTGACTGCTTTCACCCTCAGCATGCACTCCTACACACAACTCACTTGCTTTGTCATTGTGCAAAGATCAGACAGTATCCACCCAATTGGACTTCACAATAATTAAGTTAGGAAATTGACTTTCTGGAACGCAAAAGAGGGAATGAGCTGTTTTGCGTGATGCAGATGGAGCTACGCCCCAGTCCTCCATGCAAATACAAGGTTACAATCTGTCATTCTGGAAATGCAGGGCGGTATGGAAGGGGATGAACCAACTTACGCACTTATCAGACATATTTTAACATTTTTTTCTGTACTACCTCAAAAAAGAATCAGTCCAACATAGTAGATATTAATCAGCTGTTTTAGTGAAACATTGGTCACATGTGAACACTGCATGAATAGTGTGATATTTGTCCTTCGCATTTAACCCGTTCACCAAGTGAAGCAGTGGGCAGCTCATGATGGCGCCCGGGAGCAGTATGTGGGGACGGTGTCTTGCTCAAGGGTGCCTCAGTGATGCCATTGGCAGTCCTGGTATTTGAACCCACAACCTTCTGATCCCAGGGTTTCACAAAGACTACTTGATTAAGAACTTAACTGACTTATTGGTTGAATGTAAGCATAGTTAACGTAGACTGCTAGACTTACAATAAAATAATCTTTCGTTGAATCTTTTCACATCTTTTCATGTGACATCTTTACATTTGTATCAAATTATGGAGAGCAAATTATGGAGAGCAGTAATAGTGTTAACAAGTATGGGTCAGTATTGATACCACTGAACGGTACCCATCCCAATTTGTTATTGTTAAGTGCATTTGATTGTTTGACCTAAATGCTTAATTAATCATCAAAATAAGCAGTACATTAATGGACTAATAGTGATAGTGACACCAACACATTTTACTGTTACAAACTCTAGATTTCTTACTTGAATAGCCATTTGGAAATGCATATTTTTGAATAACCCTGACCACCACTGAAATAAATATATGCTCGCTCACCTACATCGGCCATCTCTTGCACAGAAGCAATGTAGGGGTCTTTGGTGAATTTCGGCTCGTTGTCATTGATATCATGGATTTTGATGGTGAACTGAGATGGGCCCTCCAGGTCACGGCCCGTTACTTTATCTACAGCTTTGGCGCTGAGCGTGTAGGAAGCTTTCTCCTCACGGTCCAGCCTCCGGGTGGCATGCAGGTCGCCCGAGTTTTCATCAATGACGAAAACGCTGCCCGCTCCCTCTCCTGTAAGAACGTACCTTACAGTGCCATCTTCTCTGTCCTTATCAGAGTGCAGCTGTGGGAGGCAGAAATATCACACTGTTAGAAAGACTCACTGATGCAATCACTCTGCTCCTGCAGTTTACTGATTACATTGTTTTTTCTTCAGAAATACATTTTTTTTTATTTGCTGGACCACCAAGCAGGCCATCCAAGTGTTGTTAATGTCCACCGACTGACTGACTCCCTGCTGTTAAAATATAGGAGTGAGAGTTTTAAAAGGGCTATTATACACCGCAGGTGGTGGCCGTCAATATCACCAGTACAGTCACAAAATGGACTAATATTTCACAATGTACATTAAACACAGTACCAAAGGACCTCTGTTCTCCCACTAATCACTTATTTATATAAATTTATATAAATGTATAACAGCAAAGGAAGTAGCCTGGCTAGCTTTGTTCCCAGACAAACATTCACAGCATGATGCTCGGCTACACTTTAAAAAAAGAGAAGGCAATTCTTTTTAAAAAATAGACACTGTATTCTTGCAGCAGTGTCATTAAGCGTGCAAATACTAAGCTAGAGAACAATAAAGAAATAATTGTGCAAACGATAGCAACAGCAGGATAGAGAATGTGTAATATATAATATAATAAATAAAGTGTATTTACAGTGGTAGTTGGGGTGAAATTGTTTTTTTGTTTAAGGCAGAACAGTTCACTGTACATATGCATTGTGTAAAGAGGCGGAAGAAGGTCGGTTCAGGTATGTGTGTGTGTGTGGGTGGGGGGGTACAGTTTATGGTTCGATGGATCTACACAAATTACACAAATGACCTATTCTGTATTCAAAACAGAGAATTTCACTGAAAGGTAGTAAGTTTGCATACCTGGATACAATTTTTAACTCTGCATTTGTCGTTTGCATGAACAAGGTTTATCAAGTCATCTTTTGGCTAAAGAGGAAGATGAAATAAAACAAGCACTGACCTACAGAATCTATTTATTTTCACTGATGTTCCCCAATTTCTGCTCAATTTAGTTGCCTCGAATTGCACCTACTACCTAGGACCAGCACACTTTCTCCAAGCCATATGACATCACATCATCGTTGGACAGCTTAACACACTTGGAGGAGAACACATTACTGGTCAGCTAACAGACGCCCGTGCTGGCTGAGTGATGGGGAGGGGGGGGGCATCCTTCTTACCACAAAAAAGCGAGGCCAAGTGTGCTCTTGGACCCTCTACCACAGATAGCAGTGGTACCACATCCTTATGATAGGGTCAATGCTTGTGAGCCACTTGGGAGCCCTCATATAATAGAATTTATCACAGCTGACTTTTTTAAGCCATGGTTAAAATCAATTCCGCCCCACTGTGCACTGAAAATGTACTCTTGATCAATTTTCATTGAAAATACAATTACACCATCTCGAGGAAAAGTGGGAAAAAAAATCTCCCACCTCCCACCACTTCCATTGTTTCCTGATTCAGAGAGAAGAAATGAAAACACCTATTCAGTTAGCTTCCTTTTATCTTTATTCCAGAGCAGACGTCGTTTTACCTCATATCTAAGAGGATAGACGCTGACAGTATACACAGCAAGCAAAGACGGCACCTTATCACTTTCTTCCCATACTAATAACCTTGAGTATCACAAATCTGATGCTCTTTTTCTTACTGAGCTTTAACATGGGTTAATGTAGTTAATTCAATGTGAAATATTTTGTTGAAAATTAAGCATTTCAGGATTGCCACAGGAAGAAATAACTGCAGCAACTAAATATAAATAATCATTAAACTACTTAAAATAAATGCCAGGACCCAAGGTTTCCCAGCAGAACACAGAAAATCACATTCCCTCCACCAGCTTGCCTTCTTCCCATAGTGCATGCTGGTGTAATCCCTTCCCCAGGTAAGAAACCCACACACACCTGGCCATACACATGGTCCATCAGGCCAGACCACCTTCTTCCATTGCTCCATGGTCCACTTGTGACGGTCACATGCGCATTGTTGGCACTTTCAGCAGTGGACAAAGGTAAGAATGGGCACTCTAACTGGTCGGAGGCTGTGCAGCCACACTGTGATATCCAGAGGCAGACAAAGTACCTAACTTCATTACTTAACTGAAAGTACAGATACCACTAGTCAAATGTTACTCCAATACAAGTGAAAGTCATACAGTCAAATTTCACTTAAGTTAA
>JBBPCY010000109.1:28292818-28307129 GCA_037974405.1 Brachyalestes nurse
GCCTTACATTTTAAATACAGTAATATTGTAATGTAACAAATTACTTTGAAATGACAGTAACAAGTAATAAATAACGCCTTACAGTTTTGAAGTAACTTCCAACAATGGTGCTGTTTCAAAAAGCATCTTGCAGGCTTCTAATTAGAGGTCTGCACAGGTATAAAATTGAATCCCAAACCAGACGTGTCTATGTGGTGTGACTCAACCTGATCAGACTGCTACTGTTAAATTCAAAACCAAGTCTGCATGCAGCCACTAACAGAGATGCACATGTTGCTATATAAGCAGTGATTATAGCCCCTTGTTCAAATACAGCTTCTGGGAGCTACGTAGATGGTAAGAGAATGATCATTTTATTTATCACCATTAGAATTTGTGTTAGTGGCAGCTTCACACTGTGCTCCCCTCCTGGTTCCCTGCTGAACAAACATGTTTTAGTATCTGAGGCTCTAAGCTTCTAGGTTTAGCATTACTCTCATCAAACAATATAAGTATCCCTATACAACAATGATATAAAGCTGACTCATCATTCTCTGTTCTTTTAGCTTCAATGGCCACAGGACAAGTGGTGCAGCTTCTTGACAAACTTAAAATAACAAATTGCCCGTTCTAATATATTCCAGTGCTATCAAAATGCCAACTCCATATAAGAAGCAAATAACATTTTAACTCCCAGCCCCATCTCACCAGATCTTTATCTTAGTCATTAAACAAGAAGTGAAAATGTGAGACCAACTTGTGGACAGCTGTTAGATAAACTCAACAAGGCGTGTTCAATAAAAAAAACATTAAAGAGTATTAAAAGTTTTATTATTCCAACAAATTAATATTCATGAGACTGTAAATAGCTTTATGCTACCACAGGCCAGATTTATATATCCACTTATGCACCAAACCCATATTGTACGTTTCTTTTTTTCCTCAGTGGTGGGATTGGGGCCACCACAGCAATGTGAGAAGAGCTCTCCCAGAAAGATTCTTTTTTGAAGGCCGGATAACTTCTTAATTCATGGATCTGCTGCTCCACTGTTTCCAGTTCAGCTTGCTCTCTGGTAACTGTGGTTCTCTGTTCTATTTCTGTGCTGTTTGAAAGACGTGCACACATTAAAACACCACCTCCAACCAGCACTGAAATAAAAGAACTGGTGTGAGTGAAATCATGAAAGAAAGCTGTGCTACATAGTTTCCAAAATATTAAAGGCTGTCAGTTATATCTTATATTTTGGTTTTGTTTTTTAACCTGAGGTCCAGTTTTGTTTGTGCGTTTATATACCAAAAGCAGTAAGCAATATTTTAACATGTTTTCTAATCTCTCTTTAGCCCTTAGAATTAGGAAATAGATAAAAAAAAGTGCTGGGGAGTGAACAGTATGTGATCTGTACCTTTAAGTGTTTACATACTGCATTACACATGACTCTCTAAAAACCATGAGAATGATGTGATTGATGTGATATGGGCACTTTTAGGGAGCCCTTGGTGATCTGTATGCTTTTTCCTTCTTTCTTCCATTTCTACTTAATACAATAGTATCAGACCAATACCAGCAGAAAAAGATCAGATATTAGAGGAAAAAGAACAAATCTAATATGTTTACATATTTATGTTTACACATTTACAATATCTTCATTACTCCTTTTGCCAACATTTGCACAGTAATGATTATTTTTCATGTTGTTGGCTATGTGTTCCTTTCTGTATGGTAATAATTGCGCTTCAGACTGAATTAGCTTCACCTAGGGAGGTAAAGTCAGTTAACCACAGGGCATCTGTAATGATTATGACCAATTCACACTGGATAAGAAACCTCAGCATACATTACAGAAATAGAAGTGGCTACTTGATTAACGCACTGAGATTGCATCAAAAAGGTCCCAGACACAAAATGTCCACGGCTCACAAGTAGTAAATATGTTTAAACTAAAAGTCCATATGAAATTGATGCCTGTACTCTGATGGTTTCATTCATGATTGCATTCCCCCTCTTCTCAAATTCTGGAGCTAAAAAATCTCTCATTCGAAAATAAACCTGAACCAGACTAGAGCTGAAAGATCATTTACACATTTTTGTCCAAATCCCTACTCAAAGATCTGCTCTTTTTACAGCCACCAGTCAGAATCACAAGAAATACCATTTTTCTATTTAATGTTCATATGTTCAGGGTCATGCATACATACTGGCTTAAAGTGAGCCACAAAAACACATGTAAATACTTCTTCGAGTGCCTCCAAATTACTTTTTTTTTTCAGGACCTGATGAAATGATATAATTTGCATTACTCGGATCGTGGGTAAAAATGACGGACATGTTGGTCCAAAAATGAGTAAGAAAAAGAAATTATTATATTACTTCGCCTTGCCCATTTAAACGAATCTCATCAAAATAGTCATATTTAGGCAAAGGCAGCTGGGTGTAGGAGCTCACAGTTGGTAAAATGACTGAAATAGCGGATTTGGACAAGACTAAAGACCTGTACAAGCTGGATTAGTATCAACAGAGGTGGGTAATTCAGGTAATTCACTGATTCACTGACTCACTGATTTGTATATTGTATATATTTGGAATTCCCCCTCAAATAACCAAGATTGAAATGTCACATCCCAGATGGTCACATAAGATTAAACAGATCAGAACAAGAACAAAAACTAAAACTAACTTCTATTTAATACCAAATAAAATAGCATCAGGCTAGTAATGTTTGCTTATTCGTCATAGCAACAAGATAGAAATCAGTTTTTGCAAGTGAAGAAACCTTTCCTATTTTCCAGGTTTTGTTATTACTTTGAAGTTGATTCAAGCAGGAATGCTTTTACTGAGGGAGCTTCAGATTCTGTGGATTATAGAAAGTAACTTGTTCCAGAATTATTATTTAAGTCTCATATAAACTACACACATTGCATATTTTGTACAGAATTAAAAGATCTTGTCACTGACCACTCAGCTTACAGGAGATCTCCAAGTAAAACCAACCCACCTCTATTAGGGCTTAAAATGAAAGAAGTGGCCCCATGCAAAGCTGTAAAAACAAACAACATTCTATCTATTCTAAGTCTCAAAATTGGCAATTAGTGGAGAGATGCCAGCACAGGAGAAAAAATGGTTCCTTTTCCTAAAACTCATTAGGAATCTAGCTGCTGCATTTCGAGCTGAAGGCAAAAAGCACAGACTGAATCGCAATAATTACGTTGTGAGGTGATAAAAGCAAGAACAATTGTTTTCAGGTCCTTCTAGAAACACTTCGCAATTCACATATGCTGAAAAAAACGGCCTTAACTACAGGAGGAATTCGTTTTTCAAAGCTCAAATACTGCTCCAGGATGATGTCAAGGTTTATGACACTTGAATGAACAGACGCTGATAGACAACTTAATTGGCTACCAGTTTCTGTAAAGAAGGGTGGGGAGAGTCTTGAAGGCAGTCTTTGGATACCCAGCATTTAATATCACCAAGGCAGTCCATCAGCTTCCTTGCAGAAGATACAGACTCAGATCTGGAGCTAACTGGGACTTAAAGCTACGTATTGTATAGCAATATGGTGCTCCGCAACCCCGGCTGGCTGTGGGGACCGAGCTCTCACGCTGGGGTGTAACCTCATGCCACTGGTCGGGGCGGGGATGTCACATCATGTGTGAGGAAGTGAAAGTGTGGCAAGTGACCAGATAATAGGTACTTGATTGTTTATCTGGGAAGCAACCACAGTCGAACAAAAGCTTAGTAAAGAGAACCAGCAATTGTAGTCACACCAAAACCACTCAAGGAATAAGTTAAGGCTAAAATCCCTATTCTATACTCAACTCCCCCCAAAAAATCCCCACAAACCACTACACACGCTAGCCAGTCAACTACAATAACACAAACGAACCAGGGGAAAAAGCACTCAGACTCAGTTTCCTCCACAAAATCAGCAAAGCGGTCAATAAAACTGAGAGAATGTGAAAACTTGCTTGCGGGATGCCGGGTCAGGTCGAGGTATCAGGGATTTAGGTGAAGGCCCATATAGCACTCAAGGAAGGTAGTGAAAAAGCAATAAAACTCCATTGATCGATCTCCAATAAACAGGTAGAAGCTCCAGAGTGAGAGTCAGATAAGAAAAGTCCAATGAGAAAGCTTCACTAAACAATAAAAATAGTAAAAAAATTCAAAGCATTCCAGTTCTAATAAGGCAAACACGCAAGCGTGCACTCAACCGGAAAAGCTAGTATTCCATTACAGCCACACAATGGTGGCTATCAAAAGCACTGGTAATAAAAACAATGCCCTGATAATACTTACACTACCCCATGTACGAGAAATCTCACCTGATTAGTTTGAGTTTTATTTTATAAAAGATAATACTGAGTATGCCATTCCAAGTTCAGGCATTGTATCTAGAACTGGTACTAAATGGGTACCTATTCCAGACTGGTCAAAACCAAAATATGGATAAAGTCCTGGACAAACGTTGCTGCTACCAGTATTTATACAATAAAAAAATCTAACAAAGCTGGCATTTTCAAATGGTTGGTGCTAAATTGGATCACTAGGAGGGACAGAAGTGATGCTCTGTACATCACCCTTTTTTCCAAGTGCTAATCCCTCCTTATAAATACAGGAAACTCAAGTAACAGTTTAGCTTCTTATTTCTAAAAAAAAAAAAAGCAATAACTGTTAACATTTTTCAAATTTTTTCATGTGATGTCTTTGTTTTTTGGACCAAATTAGGTGAATAGTATCAATAAGTGAATCGATAAGCAGGATAAGCAGTATTGATATCATCAGTACAGTCATAATGATACTCGAACCTATTTGATGTGCTTCATTTAAAAATAACTTAAGTTTTAAATACAGTATTAAAAACATCAGTGTCAGATATACAAGGTTTCAGTATCAGTAATAGTTTTATTTATATAGTGACTTTCACATGATCTCTATCCAAAAATATAATCTTAGCTGCTCAGTATGATATTGGTACTGGAAAAGGCAAACCTCCATCATGCCATCACTTATTTCCACATCTGAGATTTTAACTGCCTCTAACACCGGATGGACATTTGTCCTCGAAGTGAACTGGAGGAATGTTAAATGTCCATCTCTGCTACTTCCTCTCGCAAAGAGTGAATAACGCTCTTTCTCTGTTTCACTCTCTGTGCCATTCACTGGATAAAGAATTCAGCCTGTATCACTGAAGCCAGGATTACAGAAATGACCTCTAACCCATGAGTTCCTGAATGGACTGCATTAGTGCAATCAGAGGGCTTCATTGTGCTCCTGCTTACTTCGTCTTGACAAGGCCTCATGTTTTCGTTCTGCCAGAACCTAGCATGACCTCAGGGAGTGACACGCAACCTTAAATGCTTTATTGTAAATGACAAGGATAACCGGCAGCAGTGAGCTCGACAGCAGTCAGCACAAAACGTCTTTGACGTCGCACTGATTCGATCAGACTAACGGAACGGAACATAATCCAACGTAGTGTACGGTGCTATTCTTGAGCAAACTTCAAAGTCTGCTACTCAGATTCATGCTTGGCTGGTTCTTCTGAAGCTTCTTTGGCTTTCCACTGCTCTTAAACATCTGCATGAAGAAAACTGCAGAACTCGTCCTTCTTCTGGGTACTGGATGTTCTTTTGTTGTTGCAACTTGTGTTCGGCGAGGTGTGGAAGTTGCGGCAATGGAAAAGGGTGCCTGCTGCTCAGAATGTGATTCATTTAAAAATGCCCTAAAATGTTTGACACATATTCTCATATATTTTAATAAACTACATGAAGTTGTTTGGCCTTTGAAAGAGAGGGAGGGCTTCACCATACTAACCTATTTATACCACCTATCCCTGCCCCACCTATGGATACTGGGTATATAATATTGGCTGTTCACATTATAAATTTAAAGCAGTCCAGGCCAGATGCTGGACCTAAGCTATGTTAACTAACTTCCAGGAAAAAAAAGGTTTATCCAGTCTGTTAGTGGGTTCTGGATGTCTTTATCACTGCTGAGATCTAAGACCATTTATTCATAACTTAACTCAGCTTCAAATAAATAAATCATGTGAACTGAATTATGCCTCACATTTCAATTAGTGTTATAGAGGAACCTTAATATCACACATAAGATTACTGATAGAACAATACTAAAATAGTTCAGGGCATTTGTTTTGGCTTTTATCAAATTGTCCTTGGATCATGATAAATAGGTGTCATTAATTGAAATGCATTAATTCCGTTTTGTTTTGCACAAATTCATTACCCAAGGACAACAAAATGAATGTATTTAATGTTCACATATTGTCAGTTTGTAAGTCAAACAACTCTTTTTTTATTTGAGGATATTCTGACTGATATTTGCAGTACTAAAATCTGATTGAAGCAACACTGAAGCAGTGAAAGTGCAACCCAAGCACACAATCAGCTGTTCTTTTGTGGACGGCAGCTGTATGTACGGTAAACCTCAAGGTTCTTTCACCATAAAACGACTTTACTGTTTTATTTTCACAATGTAGGAATCAATTGGACCACTGAAAAAAAACACAAACAAATCACAGAGTCCACGTCTCAAAGTGGTCTTAGCTTAGTTTCTTTGTGTGTTCGTTTATAGGGGTTTTAATTTTGACTTCGACTGACATGTTCACATATTCCCTAAAGAACATTTTAAGAGATTAACTGAAACACTAAGACAGGCCAAATCTGAAAATGACATGTACTAGATAAATGTACAAATAGTCCACTAAATTTAAAAGTGTTTCAAGATTAATGTTGAACGTTTCATATGAGAGGAGGTCATGCAGAAAATCAGCATGAAAAACAGTCAAATTAGAAACAGCAACACTCAATAGACTAAGGCAGCTTCTCAAAAGACAGTTTAAACCGGCCAGATGAGCACAAGGGTCAGGACAGCTGCTGGCTCCAGTTTCTGATTCATTGCAACATCAGGACGCAACAGAGGATGGTGATATTTTTAATAAAGAGAAATTACATTGCATAACAATGTTATTGCTATTCATGTCGAGTCTATCAAGTTCATCAAGTGAATGAGAATGTGATTAACCTTTTACTATTATCAGCCCACTAAAAAGTCAGCAGCTCTGCTTTAGCTAAGCTAAAAAGATTAATCCTATCATTCTGAAAGTCTTCTGCCATTTAAGAGTGATCCACAAGTTCTAAGAGTCTCACTAAAGGTTAAAAAAGAGACAAATGTTTTAACATGGATGGATGAGCCTGCCACAGGAGTTACAGATTACAACCACAACTAGGTTACCTGTCAAAATATTGTTGTGAAGAATGTCCTACAAAATGTGTTACTTACATCACACAAAGCACATCACTACAAAACACAATGTACTTCAAATGTGCTTAACCCTACCTTGAAAATACAACAAACCCCTTCATTTGAATTAAGTGGCCATTAATTTGTGAACCGATCCCTTAATTTTACATTAAAAGTGGATTTAAGGCATGAGTGTGAAACCCTTGAACACAAGGCATTAATTCAGGAGGTTCTATTATTTAAATTTTAAAAAATAAGGGGGAAATTCAGGTGGTTTACCCCTTAATCAGCCTTAATCTGTGTTTCTTAATTTTCTGGGAATTAAGGTAAAAATGAAGGTAATATTAAGGGATAAAATTAAGGGGTTTGGTTTCGTAGTGTCTTTAGCATTCATCTATTAACAGCAGAATATCAATTTAATCCTGGAAAAAATCCTTGGTCATCCAGAACATTTTACCAGGGCTCCAGACTAACACCATCCTGTCATCCCAGAGACAATAAAAAAACATATGGAATGATGTTTAATCCGTTTTTGTATGCCTTAAGGTCAATTAAGTCGTGCATGTTAGTTTAACACTTATTGTCTATAAAATACACTATTGTGCAAATGTCAGAGCCCACCCTGTGCGTATTCTAGGAGCTGTAATAACACAACATAAAAAAGCCTGCAATACTTAGTACAATATCAATTTATCAGTATTTAATTCTGTAACTCACACTTTAACTTGCTAGCTAGTGCTAATGATGTCTAACTAAAGAAATACAAGTGCTAGCAGCTAGCATGAACATTAGCCATCTTACTTTTGAGAAGCATAATCTAGCTAGCTCCCTAACCTGGAATATTTTAGAATATATCCTCCATGGATAACACTGGTAAGACAACAAAGACAATAAAATCTATGTTACAATGTTAACCTAATTGTTGACAGCTGCAAAAGTGTTTTTCTCAGGCATGTAACTTAAGTTCAACAGATTTGAATTTGTTTTCTCCTTTCTGATGGATTTGCTGTGATTGTCTGCATGACAATTTAATTAATCTAACTTTACATGTAGTTCTGCAGACTTTGTGAAGGTGGAGCTCGAAATACACTATATGGACAAAAGTATTGGGACACACCTGTTTTTCAGGGTTTAGGCCAGGCCCTTACTCCCGATGAAGGACAATCTTAATGCTTCAGCATAACAAGACATTTTGGGCAAGACACAGTTTGGGGAAGACCTATTTCTATTCCAGCCTAACCATGCTCCAGTGCACAAAGCAAGGTCCGTAAAGATATTAGATAAGTTTGGGTCGGACAAACTTGACTGGCCCACGCAGAGCCTTGACCTCAACCCCATCCAATACCTTTGGGATGAACTGGAACAGAGACTGCGAGCCAGGCCTTCTCGTCCTTCATCAGTGCCTGACCTCATAAAAGCTCCACAAAATAAATGGGCACAAATTCCCACAGCAACACTCCATCTTGTGGAAAGCCTTCCAAGAAGAGTGGAAGCTGTTATAGCTGCAAAGTGGGGACCAACTCCAAGGTCTACGCATTTGAATGAAATGTCATTAAAGTCCCTGTTGGTATAATGGTCAGGCATCCCATTACGTTTGTCCATATAGAGTAATTTGCCCCAAATGTGGAACAATCTAGGGAGTGTTTCACTCTGTGTAATACATGACATCATATTTCACACTGAATCACATATAGATTGTGAGAATCCACAGGGCTGGAGGTGATTTTTCTCACAATCTGTTAGTGGTGCTATGGTATGAATGCCCATAGAAGACAGTAAAAAGTATAAACCACTTTGCATTTGTTAACAGCAAACAAAATTATGTGAGTGCCATAAAGTAAACCTTATTTTGATGCTTTCAGTTCTTTGAAACAGAGACACACTAGCCCAATTAGTACATTTATACCAACCACCCCTGCCCCACATCTGCGTCAAGAGCTAGAAACAATATATAAAATAGGCTGCTCACAACATACAGCTAAAGAAGCTTTCATCCTTCCAATCTTACAGTTACAGTTACTGTAGTTACAGTGGTGTCCTCCCAACAAAAGCTGCTCCCAAAAGTCTCACGTATTGTCCCCCCTTTAAGACAATATCCGCATGCCTCAGCTGTCTCATATATTTCTTTCTCAGGTGTATCTAAAATGCCTGAAGGTGAAAAATGAAGTGAAAAAAACAGAAATTCCCAAAACACAGTTGAGATTTCTAATAACTTTGTAACACCTGGTAGACCACTAAAACTGCCGCATCAAACAAACAGTGATTAAAGCTTGGGTCTTTAAGAGAGAGGAGAAATCAAGCTCCACTTTCTCTTGAGATCAGAAACAAAAACACAGGTGTGATGTAGATCCTTCTGCCTCGAGAGGGCAAACTCAACTCTGAGTTCCTGAAAGCATGTGTAGCTGTTGAAGAAGCTGTTAAAGAAATCAGTGCTGTTTCATAAAGAAGGTAAATTGTATTTATTATTTTTATTTTTTATATTTTTTATTAAGAAATTGAGTTAAGCAGTTAAGCACTTTCCAGGAGTAGGAAATGTTTTTTTTTTACTTTTAATGCAGTCATTTTGGACTATTTCTACTAAAATGTTCACTATATAGAACAGGGTGTTCAGCACATGACCCAAAAAAAGAAATGCACAGTTTGAACTGACAACAATGTATTTCTTAAATGCAATCAGGTACAGTAAAGAAAGAACAGAAAAGCCCTCACACCTTTCACAAACCTTTTCTTAAACATTCATTAGTAGATTGTGTCTTATGATTTGTACATATTTTTCTATGAGAAAGAATATAGCAGAAAAGTTACCATACCTTTCCCACGTACTGATCGTCATTTCCTGTATACTCCTCCAGCAGAAAGAACTGGTTCCACATCCAGCCTCGTTTGCTGCGTCTAAGTGAAATCCCGTCTCCTGCCATTCCTGTGTGCTCCCAGCCTGTTCTCCTCAGACCCCCTATAGTCCTCAGAGTGCCGCTGGCTTCATACCAGAAATTCAGCCACACCATTAAAAGCAGAGGAGTTCTCATTCTGCACTGTGATCCAACACGATGAAATAAAAGTTCTTCACTAATCCACAACCCTGTAGGGAGTTGTACCAGTAATGAATGCTCAGAAACGGTAGTCCAGAAACAGCTTCTGGTCTTCTGGAAGAGTGGTCAGTCATCCATTAGCTCCAGATCTCACCTACGAGAGACAAACGTTAAGAAATATAGTTAGTATTTATTCAAACTTCTGATTGTCTTCGTCTACTTATATACCTCAGAGGAGCTACTGTTTTCATGCTATATTGTTGTCATTTTGCTGGTGCAAGTGTTTTAAGACAAAACTAGATGCATTTCCGCAAAGTGTGCTCGCGTGGTTGCTATAATTCGCCCGCTCTAACCAAGCCATTTATGGGTAAGGATGACGGGCATTCACAGGCTGATCATTTTTAATTAAACCACAACAAACAGTGACACAACTTTTTTTAATGTAATTGACATGAGCTTTAGCGTCTTGAAGTCTGTTTATAAGTCTGTTGTGTGCTTTGCTCCACATCGGTTTCTTCGCATTTGTTTTTTTTTAGTTTTTTGTCTCTCTCCCCATATATTACAGAGGGGGCTCGACCACAAAAATACATTTTTTAAATGATCAACACTCACCCCCTGATCATATACAAGTGCACCGCTACAAATGTTAATGTTTTGAAGTTGGAACCGTTAGAATATTTCAAAAACTGTAGGAGCAGAGGAGGTGGCAAATTCCAGCTATAAAAAAAGAATAAAGTGACACAGTCACATTAATTAGGAAAATTACCTAATGGACTTACTACCTAACTACCATTAACAGTAGAACTTTGAAAGTTTCGTTGCTTCAGAGGATAGCTTGAACAATGGAGAAATGATCAATATTGCACACACCATGAAGTGAGAAGAGTTCACAAATAGTTGACTATGGATTATTTGGTAGATTTGTCTTGAATGAGCCATAGAACTGTATCGAATTAAGATATGTACACAAAACATGCTCATACATGCAACTGTCACGTTTTTGTATTTGCAAAGACTGATTTCTCCCAGCACGATATTGTTCCATCACACTACCCTTTTCTATTCTATATATATGGTACATACTAGGGATAAACAATGCAAATTAATGTACTGCTATAAATTATATTTGACATATTTTCAATGCCTCATTAAAGCATGAAGTAAATGATGAAGAAATGTAATAACAGTTTAGGCTGTAATTAATTACATGGTTGCACAGTTACATGGTTGCACAGTCAATAACATTCACATGTCGTTTACATTGTGTATTATAGAATAGAACAAAATTAATTCATATTATTTATAGGCCATCTATAATGTTAAGGCCTAAATATTCTCAAGGGTGCAAAATCACCATAAACATTAAGTTCTCTGTTACATGCTTTAACATGTTTCAGATGCTGAAAGGCTTGGCTGAGGGATTTAATCGTGTTGTGCAGGGACAACATCGCCCTACTGTAGTCCTCTAGAAGGGGAATTTAAAAACCCTACAGTAATCAGTCTTCTAATTACACGTGTCAAACTGCTAAATACAGTGAGACTTTTTTCTGTTGGTGTAATCTTGCTGAACTTGCCATTTACTTTACATTTATGGGTTATTTTTGTTTGTTTGGTAGGTTTTTTTGGTGAGTATTGCTTGACATATGGCACAGATAATGGTTATTTTTTACATTTTGAAGGTTTGTTTCGAGAGATAGCTGAGCAAAGAGTCATTTATACTCAGTGACAGATCACACTGCAATACTTTGTGCTCTTATATGAATAGTAATTTTAAGTAATTCCCGATGCACTTCATATGGGAGCCTGTATACAGTTCCTAACATCTTCTTGCTACAAACACAGGCAACATGTAAACTACATTTCAAATACAATGTGCTTCATTTGAACATCCGTTTCAAACACTAAAATACATTCTTTGGGCATTTTCCACTTGCTTGCAGAACATCCACCCTGCAGAGTTTTCCTACTGTATGTAACCCAACTTGATTTGCCTGAGGTCTAACCATTAAGCCCTAGAGGTCTTTTTTGCTTTATTAGTTATATGCAATTCCTGACATACTGATAGTTATGTAAAGAATTACATTTCCAATCAATTTCCATTTTGTTTTGACAGATTTTAATTTGCATTTAGTTCAAGCCTTGACCTGAGTTCATACATCCATATAAAAAAGAATCTGCAGTGAAATTGGCAGAGGTCATTTTGAATTGAAACCATAACGATCTGGATGATTTGCAATGCAAATTGAGGCTAACATCAGAACACTGCCTGAAAGCCCCCCATACAGGCATATTCATATTATAGAACATATTCTTCTAAAAGCACACACCTGACATGAAGAGGACATTTACTGAGTGCACTTTCAGAACAGCTGGAGAGGAACACTCCCAACAAAAGGGATTCTTTAGTGAAAACAATGGATCTATTTATGCGTAATGGAAAAAATAAGCGAGGGGTCCAGGTAATCAGACCCCTTTGTTTTTGTAATTTAATCTGCGTCCAGTACTCACTTCAAATGTACATGCATGATGCCTTTTGACCTTAAATTTATAAATACGAATAAAATGAATGTGATTATAGGCATAAATAAATTTATTATTCAAATGATTTTTATTGTACTATTATTTTTATTATTATTAGTGGCAACCACTCTATTGTTCTTATTATGTTATTTTGGAAGCAATCACACCATTTTGCATCATACATTTTTTTAAATTATTCTTTTTATCGCTGGAACTTGGTGCCTCTTCTCGTTTGTGAAATATTGGCACATTCCAATGCTAAAACATTGGATATCTGGTGCATTGCGTGTATATACAGCTTATTTATCATTTAAATTTGATAGTATTTTCCATAAACTTGCATTCGTGGAGTGCTGGGCTCCTGTGATGTCACATTACTCTGCGAGGTAGACAGACCTGCAAAAGAAATCAGCTGCTAAAGTATTTTGCCCAAGTGACCTTTTTTTCTCTGCTGTTTTAATCTCTTTTGTAGCCGTGTGTGTTTTTTCCTGCCCGTTTTCGGGTGCACAAGTAGCCCATATTTTGCACTCAATGCTTGTAAATGTTGTTTTGGTTATTAATAAGAAAACAATGCGTTTGCTTTAGTTAGAGTGGTTTGAAATTAGTTTTTACTCCATCGTGCCGTCCCCAGCGCTCACCTGCTTTCAGCCATTTTATATGCGGTTTTAGAGGGGGTAATTCTATCCTCTGCCTTAATGTTTGAGTGGTTTGGGTGTTGGTTTGGAGAGTGTTCTGGGTCCAAATCTAGCTAAATGTAAGTTTATTTTAACACAAACTTATTTTTTGTACAAACCTTGTTTTTAGGATGAGCCAGATCAGCTGCTAAACACATAGCATTAGGAGGGACAAGCTCCGTGATCAGAATGAATCAAAAGTGCGCTGGTTTGAGAAGCCAGTCATGTTTTGCCTGGTCAGAATTTTTACAGTTACCATAGTAACCAGCTAGCCACACCTTAGAAACCTAGCAACAACACAAGTTATCATTGCAACCGCACAATCACACATTTTCTTGTGGAAATACATTCTAGTAACTATTATTATTACGTTAGTTGGTAGAGAATCTTCCAGGACAGAGAAGCGGTACATTTTAAAGGTCCCATGACATGAACATTTCACTTTGTGAGATTTTTTAACATTAATACAAGTTCCCCTAGTTTGATTATGGTCCTGCAGTGGCTAGAAACGATAGGTATAAAGAGTGCTTTGATCATCCTGCTACGCCGTTCAGAGAGAGGCAGCTCAGATGGCTCGATTTGGAATTTAGCCCCGTATGTCGTCTCTCGTTCTTTGCCTGCCCAGAGAATTTCGACCCTCCCCTAAAAAAATTGCTCCACCGAGAGTCATGGTTTGCAGACGAGGGAAACATGGCAGTTGCTCTGTGCTCAGATGTAGAAATACGCCGACACGACTTCCAAAAAATGTGTATGTCTGCACCAAACATTTCACTGAACTTGGGGCAATACAGAGCTGGTCTTGCTGAACAGCTGAAAATTAAGTCTGGATCAGTACCATCTCTCCCTGGACA
>JBBPCY010000109.1:28307229-28333375 GCA_037974405.1 Brachyalestes nurse
AGTGATGCTTGGACTTTGTAATTCGGCCTTTTCCGAGTTCGGTGGAAACTTTGACACTGCTTGCTCGATGGTCCTCTGGTTGGCAGCTGTTTCCCTTGTGCCTCTGGGTGAAAACGTTCAATGTGGTTTCTCATGTTTGTCGTGTTTCCAAAATATTTCAATTTAGTGTAAATTTAGTACATATAGTGTGACTCTTGTCCAGGTCTTGTTCCCTTCAAATTCATAAAAGCCAAAGTTCCTCTCTCTGTGTGCGCGCTTGTGTACAAAGTGCAATCTCTGCCTCTGATTGGCTGATGCTGACACGCGTTCCTTGGTTTAACCAAATATTATAGTCCCTTCATAAAAAGGGTGGCGAAGGGAATCTAAACACAAGATGACAACAAGAGACACGGCAGCAGAGGAGACAGACACACATCACATGTGTGGAGATACTTCACTTTAGACCACACAAACAGCACGGAGACCTGCACAATCATCTGTGTTAAAGTACAATAAAAGTATGTGCGTTCTGCACGGCCATCTGACATGGCATCCGCTAGCTAACATGGCTAACACTAGCACTGCAGTTGTCCAGTCCAGAGGACGCTGAGTGGCTGCCGCAGCTGAAATTGTTCCCACTTTCTGTTGTACACTTAAATTTACCAGAAAATTCAAAGCAGTGGCCTTTGTTTTGTTTAATGTTACAGAGAACTTTAATAAAATTTGCTCGACGTTGGACACCTGTGTTCCTCCACGACGCGTGTGTGTGACGTCATCAAACAACTAGTTGACTCGACTTCGACTTTGTTGACGGATAATTCGACTTGAAAAAATCTGGAGTCGTTAATGCCCTCTTCCCTCAGGCCATCAGACTCCTCAACCGGAAGCATAAAAATACATACACACACACACACCACCAACACCCTCTCTCCCCTCCATCACCCTATCCCCTTGGACAACTCAGACTTCAATAACCAGTTAAAAATTCATTTTTTTTAAATATTACACATTCTGTAAAAAACACGACATTCTCTTTCATGGTTTTTATGCTGCTACAAACTGCACACATATTTTTTACTGTTCTAAAATTGCGCTCTAAAATCATATTTATTGATGCTCTGCATTTCTGCATTTTTTTGCACATGTAAATCTCTGTTAACTCTGTTCTGCTTCTTTGCACATCTCTACTGCTTGAATTCAGTTGTGGTTGTCTTGTCTTGTTTAGTTGTGTTGTTGCTCTTGTGTTCTGTCCTGTTTGCACTTGTGGTGTTGTGTTCTGTTCCGTTCTGCTCTCATGTTGGGTCCTGGAGGAACATTGTTTCGTTTTTACTATGTACTGTTTGTATATGATAGAAATGACAATAAAAACCTCCTTGACCTGACCTGACATAGAACGAATATATAACAGTGCTTGTCTTGCATCCTATTACCTGGTTATATGGTGATGCAGAGTCAAATTCTAGACGGTGCTTTAACTTTAAATGCACTTGTTAACTGGTTCATCCCATTGGCTGTCACTAAATAGCAGGTTAAATATCTAATACTTGTCTGGCGATCCACAGCATAATTAGAATTAGAATTATATGAGGTGGCTTTTTATAGGAGAGTTGTGATGAATAAAAATATGACATTTTCTGGCTAATAAAGGTACTCAAATGGTGAACATACTGCAAATGTACTTGTTGGCAAAGAATACTGAGGGAATATTAGGTGAATATTAAGTGAGAAACAAGCAAATGTAGGAAATCTCAGTGTGTGGCAAAACATTTGACTGCCACTGTAAATACTACCTATTTATTTTTTATTGGTAGTAATAAATAAATACATACATAAATTGATGTGGTCTGAGCCCTAGTGTATCTGTAAAAAGCATCTTGTAATCATCTTGAAAACTGAATTTCGGTCTGTTTATTCCTCTTGTGAAACTGTAAAAACAGATGTATTCCTTTCTCTTGTCCTGTTCTAATTTCCGCCTGTCTCAGAGCTCCAAATACTGCTGTGATGCCATGGATAAGTGAACCAAAACGGCTGCCCATGAACACTATAATCACAACCTCAGTGGTCCCCAAAGGCTGGGCTAACGTGGACAGCCACACCATCAGCTATTTTGGCTCTAATCTTTAAGGGAACCGCAGGGGAAAGTGTCTGAGCTAAAACAGGAATCTCCAAGCTGCTGATTTAATGAGTACTCGTGTTAATTACAGTGAGGCTCGCTCATTTGTTTCATGATAAGTGCTTACCCACACATCACGTGAGGGAGGAAACGAAACAAGACTGCAGACACAGTATCAAATGACCTCTATGGGCTGGTTTACCAAAAACAACGCCCTGAAACACTTTAAATGTCATGGTATTTGGGTCCTACAATACACTTCTGAACAGTCAGAGTAATGGTAGGTTGTCTAATCGAGTTTCCACCTTATCCTCACAGTGGATCAGTGCATGTCTCCTGCAATACCTGAAACAAGACTGTCTCACTAATGTAAGCTGTCAGTGTTTATCCATCTGCAAGAGTGGACATGCCGCTTCAGAAGAGGAAACTGAGATATTTAGATGATTTTGTACAAAGTACAAGGTAATACTTTGCATATCAGGGTGATTTCCATCAGATAAAGGGAAGAGGACAAGGCACACGTACATCCAATACACCATGGTAGTTTCTCTTATGTGCAATATTACTTGAGTGCAACTATTACTACTGGGCATAATGTGCAATTTAAAATGTGGATTTTTTCTATTGCATTTCTATTGTTATTGTCAAGCCTGTCACTCCACTGTGTACCTGTATGTGTGTGTATCTACAGTGTTCTTATATTTACTTATATATCCACTCTGTGTATATATACATATACTGATTGTGTACAACTTGCTTAAGTCTACATTTAGTTTATATATAGTTTGCATATACATATATGTATATATTCTACAATACATATGTCCATATTTTATATTTCTAGGTTGTACAGTTTACATTTTATACTGTACTGTTGGTATAGTATTTTTTTCTATTCTATTGTTTTGGGGTTTTTTTGCTGCTCTTACCTTTGTACTGTCCACTTTCTGCTGTGACAAAGCAAATTTCCCACTTGTGGGATTAACAAAGGTTTATCCTTATCCTTATCTCTTATCTTATGATATTATGATATTATGCAGAAACCTGAACACAAAAACAACAGTAATGATAATGATTTAGTACACAGAACATAGTAAAACACTAAGGTTCCCACACGTGTGAAATCCTTGATTAGTAATAATCTCAGTACAGCATACATGAGATTATTGTGCTGTGCTGGTTGAACACACTCACAGGGAAGGCTTGGAGGGACAGCAGGTGGATATCATGCTCGTAAATAAGCTGCTCATGTTATGCTGTATGTTTTGGGACATCCTCAAACCACAGCATCAGATTTCAGTTTCACATTTCGGGGAAAGCAGTCATTTATTGATGGCTAAGTAGGCACAGGCATCACTGCCTCAGGTGGTAAAGTTTGTGTGGAATTCCGTTCTTTCAAAGAAGATTTTTTACCGTTTTGCAGACTAATTAAAGATGATGGTGGCCTCTCTCTCTCTTTGGCAGGTTAGGATGGCCTTCCCTCTCCTAATCACTCAGGAGTCAGAATAAGACAGATGACAGAATTCGAAGAACCAGAATGGGTGGTTAGTGTTCTCCTCCAAGTGTGTTTGACTGTCCAATAATGTTGTATATAGTGTAGTATTACAAGTAGTATTACAATTGCATCGTAATAAGTTGCTGGTTGTATGCCTCTTTTGATAATTGTTCGTCAGTTCTCTAAAATTCGTTTGCAAACATTAGTTTAAATATATGTACAATACTGTGCAAAAGTCTTAGGCTGTTTTACATATTTTATACTGTTCTTGTCTCTGTCCGCCTGCGCAGTCATAGCTATTTTCTCCAGGATCAAGTTTTCTGATTCTGGTTCTGCATTAAATTAACAAACAATCGATGCGTTTTCAAACTGGCAGTAAATTAGTTTTTGGCATATATAGTGTCTGAAAAAAGCTCCTGATGTATGATCAGCTTATCTATATCTCCTGAAGATCTTGTAAATGCCAAAACTGATCTGAAAACTATTTCCGTTTGGAAATACGGTGTCTGGTACACACTTGAGAATGACGTCGAAGAACACTGACCTTTACATCCGTTTAAATTCAAACTCTAAGATGGTATTCATATAGGAGCATCAAAATAGTGAGGGTTCCCGGCTAATATGACTTATCTGTGACGAGGCCAGGCTGTGAAAGCTACAAAGGGAAAATAATCCCCATAATAACCTAATTCAGTGGCAGAGGGCCTGCTGTGGATGCACTAATCCCACTGTGCCAAATCAGCATCTCTGCATCAAAGAGCTTAGGCTAGCATAAGGCTAGCGCAGCAGCATACAAGCACGTGGGGTCACTGTCACAGGTGGCAGGGTGTGAAGTAGGCCGATTATGGGACGGAAGTGGGGAGTAAATATTTTGATTTGTTGTTTTATGTGAGCAAATGAGGTGAGAGAGCAGCAACAACTGAATTAGCACAGAGCTCAATTAAACCAAACTGATCTGAATCAAAGACAGCTGTCTATTCAGTCCTATGGCATGGAATAAGATTACTCACTAAATAAATATATAAAGTCCATCCTTTTCTTTTTCAGGACACCCAACCTTCTGGAAAAATGCTACAATCCATGATTTGTCAAGGATTCCTTAGTAAAGACAGTGTAGACTCTTCTGATTATTATCATTACATCTACTGTGGATCTTTTATTTAAGTAATGGTTCTATAGAACACCGAAAAGAGTTCCACTATTTGTCACAAAATCAGTTCAAATGCTGTATAGAAGCCAATTTGTTCATATAATCATATAGTGGTTATGTGTGTATATCATTTACATAATGCATAAATTATTATATTATATTATATCTTATTATATTATATAATATTATATATTCATAGATAATCAGGCAGTGTGTGTGTGTGCGTATGTGTGTGTGTGTTTCCTGGAATTGCCAGAAGAAAAAAATAAGTTCATGTAAATAAATTTTATTTTATTTATTTTATTGTCATTACATTTTCACCAACTGTACTTTTTACTTTATGAGATGTGTGCATAATTACCACAAACTTAAAATAATATATTGTAAATTCAGTGCATCATTTTTTTCCACACATTAACTGTTCAACCATCGACATGATTCCTCCTAATTAAGCTCCAAATGAACCGATAGTTAATTCAAACCCTTATCTACACCTGAGCTCCTCACAGGGGAGCGGACCACCATTGAAACCCACTCGCTCCCCAATTACTCCTGTGTCCAAACAGTGATTTGAATAGTGCATAAAAGACCACCTTAAAAGGAACTTCTCATTATAGACTTAATTTCACTGAACAGACACAATGCAGTAAGTTGTAATAGCTGTGGACACAGTGTCTTTCATGGCTGGATCTCAGCAAGGACCACCATCTTTGATCTGTTCAGCCACTGATCACCCAGGTGTCACCTTTGAACTGGTTTTAATGCAGAGCGATAATGTTGGTGAATTCACACGAAAATCAGCTTAAAAATCAACTCGTTCTTCTGTTCTCTGTCTCACTCTTTTGCTTTTCATCTCTCTCCAGCTTCTTCTCCTCTTGTGCTCTCTCTCTCTCTCTCCCTCCATCCCTCCCTCCCTCTTTTTTCCTGTTGAGGGTTAACACTCACAACAGATGGCTCAGAGCCTCAGGTGACGAGAGGCTGGACTTAAGCACGCAAACACACAGTCACACACACACACACACACACACACACACACACACACACACACACACATTCACACACACACACACACACACACACACACACACACACACACACACACACTCTGATACACACACTCTCACACACACACCCTCATACACACATTCACACACACACACACACACACTCATACACACACTCACACACACACCCTCATACACACACACACCTGTCCTGCCCACAAAATAGGCATACACATATTACATACTTTGTGACAACCAGTCAAGATTGAAGGCATGACAAAATCTCTCTCTCTCTCTATGTATATAAAGTAACCCCCTGCTTTTCGTGGGGTTATGTTCCAAGAGCACCTGTGTATAGTGAAAATACGCTGTTGTGATGTGGTTAAAAATGTCTAAATATGCCTATTTTTACAGTGTAAAACCTAAATATGACACCAAATATGCTCCCAAAACACTTTAATTTCATTTTAAACTCATTAGCCTCCAAGAAAATGGAATTCGTACTGTACAGTTTACACTGAACTCCTGCAGTGCTAGAATGTAAATACCGATGTTACCCCTGTATAGACTGTACTGCACAGGAAAACGCCTGTGTAATGCACAGGCGTTTTCTTTGGTAAATACAGGAGGGTAAATACAGTAATAAATGTATTTAATTTACTGTAATAAAAATACAGGGCTTTAAGACACTTCAGACACTCCAGGGGTAAATTCTGGACTGCAGCTGTGTCAAAGGGCAGCAGCCAATCAGCAGCAAGGAGAAATAAACAGCGTTCTCAGATTGGCTACTTTCAAACCTCTAGCTGTACTCCTATGGAAATATATATATAATGTAGCTAAATTTACATTTATATTTATGGTACAAAATTAGTAAATTATATTTTTCT
Organism: Brachyalestes nurse; assembly: GCA_037974405.1. Classification (NCBI taxonomy): domain Eukaryota; kingdom Metazoa; phylum Chordata; class Actinopteri; order Characiformes; family Alestidae; genus Brachyalestes; species Brachyalestes nurse. Next base: position 28,313,858 of record JBBPCY010000109.1, read on the forward strand.
TAATAATTTAACACAAAAATGCATGAAAAAATATATATTGCCACGAAAAAAGCTGTGACGTCTGGGCCTCGTCCGCCACGCACCCTCGTCCTCTGTTGGGTTGTTTTCCTTTTATTTTATTCCTGAAACAGTTTGTTCCAAATGTTGAATTCAAAACATTCATAGCCATTTATAATGTGTGCTACCCTATACTGGTGTAAACAACAGAGAAACTAAAAATATATGTTTTAATAAAGGCCTGTTATGGGATATAATTCACAAATCAGCGTGTAGCTAATCACAAAATTCACAAAAATGTTCTTAAGCGGTCAAGTTAAATTAGAAACTATATATATAAATGAGAAAAAACAAGAAAAATTAGATGCAGGTCACATGGGTTTTTGGAACACAAAAGGGGGAATTATACTATTTATACTATATTTATACTATAATTATACTATATCTATTTCTATAACTTCCTTATAACTGTCTAGTCCTATTCTCAGCTTCACCCTTTCATTCATTCATGTTCTCATCTTCCCACTTAACACTGAATTGAAGCTTTCGCCTACTTTCTTCTCTCTCCATCTCTGTCTCTTTCTCCCCCTTTCTGTCTTTCTCACTTCCTTCTCCCTTTCTCTCGCTGTCTCATTTTCTCTTGTTCTCCATCTTTCTTTCCCTCAATCCCTTGCTGTCTCTCTATCTTTATTTGTCTCTCTCTGACTGTTTCTCTTTTCTTGAGCTCTTCCTCTCCCATCCCCCCTTCTCGTTCTGTCTCTCTCTCTCAGTCTCAATTTGACTCTCTCCCTCTCTCTCTCTCTCTCTGTCTTTCATATCTCTTTCCCTCTGATTTTCTGGTTTTCCATAACAGTCACAGTAAATTCTTAAAGGATTATTTTCCAATTTCATTCCCCCTAAGAATGAAACAATCAGATTTTGTGATTTTAAGACTGATGTATGACAGTGAGCTCTGTTCTGATTGGCTGTGCTATATTGTGCTTCATTTAAAAAGCCGTCTGTGCTGAAATACTCTTTAACTTCACGCTTCAAAGCCAACACTACCATCTCCGTGTCAAAGAAGTCATCACTTTTCTGCCTTAATGACTACCGCCTCGTCCCACTCACACCATTCATCATGAAATGCTTTGAGAGGCTTCATGAGGAACATAAAATCACAGCTGCCCCCTCACTGGACCCCTGCAGTGTGTGTATTGCTCAACAGATGATGCAATCACCACCATACACCTGGGCCTCACCCACCTGGACTAAAAAGTAGCTTATGTGAGAATGTTGCTGATAGACTTCACTTCAGCATTCAACACCATCATTCCTCAGCATCTGATATGAAAGCTGAAACTTCTGGGCCTGAATTCCTCCCTCTGCAACTGGATCCTGGCCTTCCTCGTGGGGAGACCTCAGTCAGTCAGAGCAGTGAGAACAACTGAAAAGACTATCAGGGTCTCTCCCAACTCTGTGTTGCAGACATTTACAAGACATCTGTAAACCCACTAGCATTGTGGATGACCCCACACACTCATACCACACACTCTTCTCCCTCCTTCTGCCTGATGAAAGGTTCCACAGCATCTGGGCATTTACTGCCAGGACAGGTAATCAAATCTAAAGCATTAAAACTTCACTCTCTCACACACACACACACACACACACACACACACACACACACACACACACAGAACTGAACTGTTTCCTTCTCCCAAACACACTTCACATACACAATAAACTGCCATAAACTAAGAAAAAAAATATTCCTCAACTGTCACTGAACATACTGATTATTTATTATTATACACTGTTCATCCTCTGTCCTGCAGCTGCTATTAATGGTTATTTGCACAATTATGTACCTCACCTATCTACCTCAATTTTCTGTCTTGTTGCATGCTTAACTACTCTACTGCTAGAGTGCAGTGTGTCATTATATTGTATTCATTTAAAGTAGTACTGTTACTGCTCCTGTTGGCTGCACTGCATGTTGTTTTATTCTGAAAATGATTGTACTGTTGCTCAGTACACTAATGATTTCTCTTGCACTCTCTCTTGCAGTCTTGTCCTTGTTTCTATTTTTGTTCTTGTGTTGCCCCATGGTCCTGCAGGAACGTTGTTTCATTTCAGTGTACTGTATATATGGTTGAAAGACAATAAACGCCTACTTGACTTGAATGGGCAGGGCTAAACTGGTGTAGGTTAGCATATACAGATGTAAATATGTTGGCTTTTGTGACATCAGCTGGTGAGCTGGTTGTAAGGGAGTTGCCCTTGTGATCAGATGGTCGTGGGTTCAAATCCCAGGTGGGTGCCCACTGCTTCACTTGGTGAATAGATTAAATGCAGAGAAAAAAAATCAGACTGTTCCCGCTGTGTTCATGCGTGACTATAAGGAGCCACTTTACTTTATCGCGGAAACAGTGAATTCAAAATGGACTCTAGTTTCAGTTTCCCCTAAGTATATTCTTTATTTCAAGAAAATTAGAACAATTCAGTTCCATGTGATATAGGCTCTTACATTATTAATTCTATGTGATATGGGTCCTTAAACCCTACATTATTTTCTCAAAGCGCAAAAAAAGAGAAAATCCATGACTGATCTTAATTTGCTTTCCAGCAGATCACACGTTGCTGCAACACTGTACATACACTGATCCATTCTGTAGTTAAACCCAAGCACACACCAGAAGGTCACAAAGACATCAGAAACATACATCACTGCTCGTTCAGTTCCGGCTCTCTTTCTCGAGCAACGCGACAGACTATAAAGCCCGGCGCCCTGTTGCAGGCAGCAGACCTCCATGGCAGCTGAGAAAAAAGCCCCCAGGGGGCAATTAAAAGTGAGAGAGGAGAATGTCAGCCCTGGGGTGAGCGAGCGAGGCGAGGGAGGGTGAGTTAGGTACAATGTAACCTTTCACAGTTCCAGACTGAGAAACTCTTAGAGAGAGCTAATGTGTGACAATGTCAATGACAGGTTGTACAGCGATGCCTCAGCGCACCTCCCCCTCGCGTTATTAACACCACCACACTGTCTGCCTTAAAAACCCAACAGCTTCCTGCACTGTCCTCCTGCAGAACCTAACTCACGAACGGCTTAGCCAACAGAACTGCTTGCACATCTTCCCCTAATTAACTCTTACAAACATGCTACTTTCTGAAAGCTTAAAGGGCGCATGTCATGAAAAAACGAATCTTGACAATGAATTAGTAATGGTGAATAATGTAGTGATCTTTGGTGTTATGTTTAAATGGTATTAACTCTTACATGCTACCCTCACTAGAGTATGTATAATCATATGCAAAAGAGGTTGAATTACATCTTTTGTTAATTGTCTAAGTGAATGTAGCGAATTTTCTTTTAAAACCGTTCTTATTTTCTTATTTCTTTGATTTTCTAAATATTGTCATGTGTTTCACAGAAAAACGTATTTTGTTATTGTTCAAATTACAAGTCTTAGTATTCGACAAATGTTTCAATCCAAACACCATGGGGGCTGTATTTCAAAACGGATTGGACCCCAAAAAGATGTCTAGATATGTTAAAGTGAATGCTTGCTACATCATATTTTCACCTCTAACTGTAGGATGTAGCAAATGTATGCTGTTGCAAGTGTGGATGTAGCAATTCCCCTTAGTGGGAATGTCGAAACATGCTCTTCTGCACACAACCTCCTTGGAGAACAAAGGAATTTTTGAATGCTTACAAGTATAAGCTGATATTAGATGATGCGTCTCCAGAGACGTCTTGGCCTGGAATGTTCAAGGCTAATTCAATTACACTGACTCCTATGCTGGCAACAATGGGCCCTTATAATGGACATTCATTGCCTCTGAACTATTACTCGCAGTCAAGAGCTGTTCTCGCTGCCAACACACTTAAATACATTTACTCTAGCACAGCTGTCTGTAAAGATTTGTGTAGTACATTTAAGGCATGTCAATGATGAATACTTTGTTTGCATGGCTGCTCCATTGTCCTATTTGTGACTGATAAACTGAAGGTGCAGCTGTCATCATAAACCGCATATGGAAATATACAGATCATTTACTTTCTCAGTCCTGCACCTGCCTGCAATTTCAACTATTCCCTGCTTCAGCACTCCTGACACAACTCATCAGTTGATTATCAAGCCCTTCATGAGCTGAATAAAGTAGGTCAGGGCAGAGTATAGATGAAACTACTGGAACTATTAATACAGGAGAAAGATTGTGTGTTCTTCAAAAAGAAACCAGAGTTCTGTTAAAATGAAAGAGAAAGAGAAGCAACTGCAAAGCTGCTTGTTGTTTGTTTTGTGTTCACAGTGTAAGTACATTTTAAAGGGTACATTTTCATTTTAGGTTTTAAAATTCAAGTTTAAATTTTAAACTCATTGGCCACTTTATTAGAAACTCCAGCCTTAGGCTTTCCACCTACAGCTTCCGCTCACAGGCAAACTTATTAGAAGCAGCACCGTGTACACACTGGCAACTTTACTTGAAACACCCACCTTGTGTATTGATTCACTGACAAGTTTGCTAGAAACACCCAACTTGTGTATTTCATCACTGGTGACTTTATTAGAAACACACACCATGTGCATTTCATCACTGGTGACTTTACTAGAAACACCAACCACGTGTATTTAATCACTGGTGACTTTATTAGAAACAAGCACCTTGTGCATTTCATCAATGGTGACTTTACTAGAAACACCAACCTCGTGTATTTCATCACTGGTGACTTTACTAGAAACACCAACCTCGTGTATTTCATCACTAGTGACTTTACGAGAAACAACCACCTTGTGTATTTCATCACTGGTGACTTTATTAGAAACAAGCACCTCGTGCATTTCATCACTGGTGACTTTGCTAGAAACACCAACCTCGTGTATTTCATCACGGGTGACTTTATTAGAAACACACACCTTGGGCATCCACTTATTATCCACTTTAATAGAAACACTCACCCTATGCTTCCACTCATTGTTAACTTAAGTAGAAACACAAACCAGACCATGTGCTTCCATTTACTTGTCACTTGTTTCTGGTCCTCATTAGCAGTGATGAGATATCAGACCATTTGTTTTTTCTTCCTACCTTTAAAATCTGACCTATCTGTGTTAAGCTGAATTATGGGTAGTGTGATCCATCTTACCCACCCAGAGGTACTGAGGCCAATTATGCTCTCTTGGATTTCCATCCACGGATCGCTGTAGCATCACAGGGGAATGAACTAGCGGTCTCCTAATGATGACGGCAACACAACCAGTGGTGCTACATGGAAGCCCCATTATAGTGAATATTATGCATTATGTAATTTGTTGTTTTAAAAGCAATAAACCCATTGAGTCTGCGTCACAGTAATTTTTATTCAGGTAGGGAATTTAACTTCTTGTATAATTAGCATCACCTTTTAACCACAGTAGAAACACATGGGGGGACATGCTCTTGTGGCTTCCTGCATTAATATTCAAATGTAGCATCTGTCTTCTTGAGAACCTATGTGTTGTCAGGTTTCTTTAACTGAAGACTGTGGCTGTGCAAACTTCAAGTTTATTTAACCACAAAACAAATTATGTCACCAAATGGGGGTCCAAACGACATCAAAATTCTGATCTGATCTGAACCAGCCCATCACAAAACCTGACAGGACAGTGGCAGTTATCATGCAGTGATAATAATAGCTTCGGAACAAATGGAATTTAAAAAAATTAAAATACATATATGCTATATGAGAAGCATCTTCATAAACGGCCCATCCTGCCCTGCACTGGGGACATGGCAAGATGTTAGCCTTTATCTCTTAGATGCAGGCTGGAGCTAAACACTGCAGGAAAGCAGATCTCCAGCAGGGTTGGTGACCACTGGTTTAAGAGGAAGTGAATAAAGTCATGAGAACAGTGAAATAAGTAGTGAGAACAGTGCATGGTAAAATCTATTTAAACTGGGAAGTGGGCTGTGAAACATATTAGAAGCTCACTGAACCCAAAGGCAATGGTCAGATATTTCAAGCTCCGGTTCTTTAAGCACAGAAGAAGTCCGAAAACAGTCAGACTGTGAAAAACTAGATCAAAATAACTGCATTTAGTAACAGTTTTGAATGAAACCTTTACATATCAAATGCTGCAGAGGAATTTGCCAAAGCCAAATAAGCTTCCAAGTAGGTATTAAACCACCAAGTGCAAATTAACCACATGAAGACAAAATGAAGAGTACATTTTTTTGATAGACTAAATACATAATCTCCTAAAGTACTGTATCTTGGCCAAGTTTTAAGCAGCATAGTACAAAAAGTATATAACTCGAACAAGTTTGTGTATTTTTTATTCTGTTTTAGTTTAAAAAGTCTAAGTTCCTAGTCCTATGAAAGCGACCTGATTGAGTTGTGATCATATGTCAGTGGTCACTATACAGTATTCAGTGCACAGACTGTGTTTGTCAAACTGTAAATAGCTCTTTATTACTGTTCTACCTGTTTCATGGGGGTTCATTCTGGTTAAAATGGTGCCCAGTTACTTGGCTGCCAAGCAGGAAACATTCTTAGTCATCTCCAAGTGCTCAATAAATGTACTCCAGTGCACAAAGCAGCTCCATAAAGACATGATTGGATGAGTTCAGTGTGGAAGATCTTGACTGTCCTACACAGAGCCTTGACCTCAACCCCATCCAACACCTTTGAGATGAACTGAAACGGAGATTGTGAACCAAGCCTTCTCATCCAATCAGTACCTGACCTCATAAATGCTCTACAGAATAAATGGACACTAATTCCCACAGAAACACTCCAAAATCTTGTGGAAAGCCTTCAGAGAAGAGTGGAGGCTGTTATAGCTGCATATTAAAGTCTATGTATTTGAATGCAATGTAATTAAAATCCTTGTTGGGGAAATAATTCCCCATACTTTTGTACAAATAGTGTAATAAATAACCACAAAAATCCTTAGGTTGAAAGGCAGAACTCTGCTCACGTTGAGGCTATTTTTTACATTCTGCTCGTCCCTTGAGGAAGTAAACAAGCGGAAAAATGTCTAATCTGTGCATGGAGAATGTGTCTTGCAGGCTCGTCACATCTGCACGCTCTGCTTCATTCATCCCTTCACTCAGAAAGTAGTGGGCCCAAGGCAGTTTATGAGTTTTTTTCATTTCTTGAAGATTATATCATTGGACATTAAACAGTACAGTGCTGGACTCTGAATGATGCAGATGTACTGAAGATGTACTGAACGATGGAGAATTTATAGTCTGTTAGGATCACAGCCATTAATCAGGACAAATGAATGGGCATGAACTTGATATCTGCAATGAGACAAATCACTGAAATTAGATCAGGAGCTCACAGGTGTTTATTAAAGTGGAGCAGGGCTGAAACTATACATGTCCTTATGCTCAACTGACTGGGCTTTCTAATAAGTCACTAATAAGTTCTGAGGGTTGTGATTTTTGGGGCATTTTTTCGTCTCATATCTTGATATGCATTTCATTAAATCTTTGGAACATAATCGGAACTTTCTGTTTCATTATTAGTAGAATTTATTGTCATATCTTTCCATATTTATTATATTCCAGTAGTTCACTTTAGTCCCCAACAGAAGGGTTCAAACCTCTTTCTGAGCTTAAGGGTCTTCACTGTTTAAACCATGAAAACCATGAAAAAATGTTTTTGCTTGGTTTTAACATGATCATAGACAGGTAAGACTGAAGTGTTTTAGAAATGATTTCAACTCCAAAACAGTATTAGGTGCAAAATCAACGCTGAAATTTGCCACCAGAGGAAGAAAAATAGTATAACACACATTCATACAAACACACAACCAATTAATGTACAGAATTCATTGACTGGGGTGTTTCAGCTATAATGTGTCACACATCTGATGCTCCAGAGCTTGCAGCAAACTCCATTACCCAGCATTCTCACCTGAAGGCACCCAAAATGACCAAATAAATCACCATGTTTCACAAGCTCCCTCTCCGGCCCAACTCTCATTAGGACTCGCAGAGCTATCACTCAAACCAGCCCCAACTCACTTCTGTCACACACACACGCACACACATACACACACACACACACACACACACACACACACAGCTAAACTGTCCTAGTTTTCACTTCTTGCTATGATTGTTACATATTGTTTTACTCACCTACACTTACTGACCCTGTACTGTTTCAGTAATACAGAACCTCCTCTAAACACACACTCACATCCCACACATCCACACACACACACCTTTACACACACCAGAGATGTTTACAAGGCATTTTTACCAAGTCCAAGTCAAGTCTCAAGTCTTTGAGTGGCAATGTTTACAAATGGCGACTCTAAATGTGGGACTTTTGAGCTGTAAATGTTGAACTCTAAATGTTTAGACGATATGCTAATTGGCCACGCCCCTCAATTACAATTGGCTGTTATTTAGCAGGGACTGGACTGCGTGCTGTGATATGCCCTCACCAACATGGAGGATTTGCCTTAAATGATCTTAAATAGAAATGTTAAATATGAAAAATATATTTTGCACCATAAATGTGAAACTTCACTGTTAGATAGGGCTCGGTGACACCTTTCCAACGACCCCTCCAGCTATTAGCTGAAAACCGTTCACCTCGGACAAAAGTAATGGGACACCGGGGCGAGGTGAATGGTTTTTGGGAAACGAGGGGTCGTTGGAAAGAGTGCGAGATACAAATAAATAATTCCATGAAATGAAATTTTTTTATGAGTTATGACTCACGAGTTACAACACCCAAGTCCGAGTCAAGTCTCAAGTCGTTAAGCGCAAGTCAAAAGTCAAGTCACAAGTCTTTGTTAGGGCTAGTTTATTGTGTCCAGGCAGAACACAACACTGATACACCCAAATAGTACCTGTAAAATCTCTGTATTTGACTGGATAACAGACATGAAGGAATGCTGGGTCACTTTTTGGCTGATTAACAGAATTACCAGACCTCAACCCCAGTTCTCAGTGAGGGACAGCTGCTGCAATGCTGAGATAAGCACACAAATTCTAGCTGAAATGTCTCCCCAGTTTGTAGAAAAGCAGACTCAAACCGACAGGAACAGAACCTCAAGTAACTGGTGTAATCCTAACCTGTCAGGACTGATGATATTATTAACGCAAGTGGGCACATAACCAGTAATCACATTAAAAATGACAACTGTAGCTAATTTTAGTCTGATGGAGTCGTACTTAGATTAACATCCCAATTTTATTTCACATGCTCCTTGTTCTATTTATACATTTATGCACTTATATAAATTCCCTTGTTGTTCTCAGCTCCCCTCTGACAAATACACTACTGAAAACTAAATTCTACTCAGTTACTTCATGTTCTCTGTGGTTTGCGACTCCACTTTCACAACTAAGCCTGCCATTGCTCCACTGATAATACTACAACATGGTTTTAACCAGCAAAACTCATTACAACATAAAAGCCTTGTGAGATCAGAAATGGCAAAATAGCACCATGTTGCAGATTTTACAGATTAAATGGCTTACACCACCCCCTCCTCCTCACCTATAGAGAACATCCTGCAAATAAAGGTTTGTCATGTCCTTCCACAGAATGAGCTGCATGAGCGTGACTCAAATATGAAAGCACTAGTTTGCAGTAAGACTGCCTCCTTAAATAAGTAAGTGTTAACGGTTTAAAAAGTGTTTATTAATAGTGATCAATTAGGTCATCATTCATAAATGATTTTAATAGTTATTACTTATAACATATTAAAAGGCACTTATAAGCAGTTAATACATTAATAAAAGGAGCAATAGTGACCTGCTGCTTCCCAAATAGTGAACCCTCATTCATATATAATATTAAAGGGGACATATTATGCAAAACTCACTTTTTGCATCCTTTTGTATTTCCATTTGGGTCTCTACTGCTCCTATTAACACTCCAATTACAAAAAAAAGATCCGCCGTTTTGGTCTGCTGGTTTTACAGGCACACATAAGACACCGAGCGCTATGGGTGCTCTGGTTCCGACTCGGGGTCGAACATATAGGGCTGGATAGCGCCTCTGTTTTCTGCCATTTTCACGTGTGGTAAACACGCAGCTTAAGCATGGGATGGGTGGGGTGTGGTCAGCAACAGCTTATTTGTATAAAAGGGACAGAGCCCTTAAACAGCTCATTTTGAAAAGGACTGAAACTATCAAGAATAGAGCTGGTGAGCTCTCTTTATGTGAGAGTGATTTTGTGCAAAGAACTTAATGAACATGTTTTGTATAGCCCATAGACCTATTATAACTTGTTTAAAAAGAGGTATAATATGTCACCTTTAAGACTTCAGATCTTGCTGGTTACTTGTCTTTTTTTGCACTGAATGTAAACTTCACTGGAGGATTCGGGTGTGTGCACAGGTAGTCAAACACTAATTTTTGACAGTTCCAATTAAAAACAATATAAAGGGCATATTTCAGATCTTTTTTTTCAGAATAAACATTCCTATACCTGATGTCAAAAAAGGAGTTCTAATTGTTTGTTTATTTAATTCATTTTAATTGATAACAATGATACCTGGCAGTTCTCACAGCAGTCTCCTTCCGCACACTGAGATCCTTCTGTAAATGTGCAGGTTTTGGCATTACAGCATGGGTTCTCACACTCCTACAGGAGAAAAGGGTCATGTTACACAAGGTGAGTCATCATCACTAAACCAGATGAGTTCATCACACAAACGCATTACTCACACAACCAACAATGTGTTTTTTTTAATAGACTGGACCGAGTCAACTGACTAGGCTGCAGAATTGCTGATTAATACTGTTCAGCGATGGAGAGGATGATGTGTGTAAGCTGACCTCCTCGTTTCCACAGTCACACTCCTCTCCTGGGTCCAGGAAGGCATTGCCACAGGTAGGCCCCCCAAACAGCTCATCTGAGCGGGGGAGATCCAGCAAGCAGCTCGGGTTGGCGTTCTCCAGAAACACACGCAACTGATCCAGGCTGCAGTCACTGAAGAGCTGCGGAAACTTTGTGGTACTGGGTTTAAAAAGGAAAATGAAGAATGTCAGTACTGACTCATGACCATATGATTCTATTACTATTCTTTAGAAAATATTGTGCTTCAAGGAATCTCAGATTTCACCACGATTTGATTGTTTTCTTAGGTGTGATTCAGAATTGCTTTTTAAAATACCAACAGATACTCGAATACTGAAGCTTGGTCAGTGACCCTGTGCTTTAAACCATGAAGCTCTAGGATGGCCCTGTGCTTCAGTCTGTGAGGCTTCAGTTTGGCAACTGGGCCCGGAATCAAAATGACGGGTCCTAAATGACTGACAAGAATTCTACTGCTGAATCACTCAATGCAATGGAGCCTAACAAACTTTAAAATCAGAAAAGGGTCTTACTTAAAAACAGGAGTGAAATTCCAGAAAGGCCTAGACTGACAAGCTGGGAAACTGACAAGCTGGAGAATGAGAATGTGTTGCCAATAATAGAGTCAATATGCAGTGACTGGAAAAAACCTTCTGTCTTTAACTGTGTTCTCTTTATCTACTCTTATGACTTGAAGATTTGGTCATATTGTACATTTATGTAGAAAAACAGACACTTCTAAAGGGTTGACGAGGTTTTTAGCATGACCGTAAAATGCAGTGTTCGATAAAGCTGTTGGACATCACAACGATGAAAAGTGATACGTTATAATAAAACTGTGCGTCTGGCTAGGTTTGCAAGTGATTACCTTTTTTCTTTGTGTAACGAGAAATCTAATCTAATCTAATGTAACGTAAAACAGTTGTGTCATATCAGCTGATTTCACTTTCATTAAACACAAGATAAAAAGATGTGTCTATTATGGAAACCTGTATTACAATGAAGATAAAAACATTATTTATGCAGCTCTACACAAATTTCAGATGAATCTCCAGGTCAATGAGTCATGACTCACTCTTTCTTTCTTTCACTGGATGGACTGCGGTGAAATGTGTAGTGTGCACTATATTACAGGATCGAAGTCTGCAATAGTGTTTTGTACATCATTTTGTACATGTATAACAGAAAATCTCACCCCACACGTTCAGTCATGATGCAGCTGGTGTCGTATGAGCTGCAGGTGCAGAATGTTGTATCGTGGGACATGCCCATGTTATGGCCCATTTCATGTGCAATGGTGGCAGCCAAGCCCAGAGGACTGATGTTATGATCCTATGAAATAAAGAAATGCCCTCTTTTAATAACAGCTTTCATAGGTTACGTTCAATTTGTGAACTCATACTGAACAAAGTGATGAACTGAATCTACTTGATTCGAATGTTTTCATTAGTTTCACATGAATAACATTTAAACATAGTCCATGGTACATAAATAGCAGGATAACATTTTGTTTATATGTTATATTTATGGCAAAATGATGTTCACACTCCATATATGCTCAACTGGTCCGAGATGAATACCTGATTAACGCCTCCAGAGCCTGAAGCACACATAGCAAATTTGTTTGCTAGCCCCACAGTTTCGCCCAAAAAATCTATTCCACTGTATAAAAAGAAGACAGGTGAAGTTATTTACAGAGCTGGATGCACAATACAATCATTACTAAGATCCGGAGTAGTAATACTCACGTCACAAACTGTGCGTTATCATGCTTGACTCTTTTCAGCAGGATTTTTTGGCGCCACTCAATAAATCTGGTAAGAGTGTCATCAGAACTCACACTGACCAGAATCTGGTCTTCAGCTGTCCACACCTCCAATCCTACCAGCATCACTCGGATATTATGTGAACGATACAGCTGAGGGAGGAACGATCCAAGCTCAATAAAAGTAATGAAACAAAAACTTTCCACAATTTCTAACCTCAAAATTTCATTGATTCTTTGAGAAATCCTTTTCACCACGGTTTAATTTTTTTCTGAAAACAGTAAATACATTAATGTGACTGAACAGGCTATTTCAACAGTAGTGAATCAACAAAAACTATACAGCAAAATACTTCTTTACACATTTTGGACAATATACAAACCCATAACCTATGAAGATTATTGTAACTGATTCTAACTCTGTAAAATTTTTGCGGCCGTATCCATCAGTGTACCAAATTTTTACACCAAAATTTTACCCGACTTTTTGAGGACGTTTTAAATGCAAACAGCTAGAAATGATACCTTATCGACATGATTTATAACTTCGAGCATCCTTGCCCTGACTGCATCCATGTCTGAGCCAAAGGTTTTGTACTGCAAGAGGGTAATACAGAGTTGTCACTCATTATTAATTCTGCTAGATGTGTCCTTTGAAGACTAAGAGCATAAATGTGTGTTTTAAAATATTTAAGTGCAGTTACTGTTGCTCTTACCTCAGTATTGTCCACTACCAGAAACAATTCCACGTATCTCGGAGTACGAAAGGCAGACTCGGTTTTCTAAAATAGTTTAAAAAATAACTGAAATTTGATGTAACAGTTGCTGCCTAATGTTTTATTCACACATATAATTACTTAAATCTCCTCTCACAAGTGTGTTCTTTCAAAGAGCTGTTTAGACAAGCTGTACACAACAATGACAAAAATCCCACTCAACCTGATGGAATCTTCTTCCTCTACATCTTATTCCTTGATGTTGGGTATCATGCACGGAGCTCTTGCCGTGGACGTCCTATTATTCTATTTTGTTACTTTCTGTGTAAGCACTTTGAGATTTTTTCGTAAAATGAAAAGTGCTGTATAAATAAAATGTATTATTATTATTATTATTATTATTATTTGGTTATTACAATAAACGAAATGTCTTCAGCAAACCTTTTAGAGGATCTTCAGGCCTGTTACATTAACAGAGGTGTAGGCTTTAATGCTAACCCCTTTTTCCAGTAGCCATGAAAGTTCAATTACTGCTCATATTCAAGGCACTTCAATTGAACTGTGCATTTATTAGTACAATGACATTCATTCAATACGGTGAGCATTAACAAAGTCAGCAATTATATCAGCGTTTTTGCTTAAATGCATTTTTTTGACAAGAAAAAAGCTGCAGCTGTTGTTTTTATCTCACCACAGCCATTTTTCCGGAGAAGTGTGAATTCCCACAGCGGGGGTTTCTCTTCGATCACCACCATTGCTTGCTAGCGGCTCAACACAAAGAACATTTCACACGTAGAGAGCCAACCTGAGTCCTAGTTAATCTAATAACAGAGTTGCGGGAAAATAAAACTTTATTTGACTTGATTATATTAAATTTTCTTCATATGGTTATGCTGATTCAAAATATTAATTCTTCTGATAGAATAGACACCTTGAGGCCTTTGCTAGGGGAAAAAAAAATCTTTTTTTTTGTAAAAAAGTGACTGATGTAGTATGTAAACATTCTAAAGCTACAAAATGTACTCATCAATCCATAATATCCATGTATAGAAAAGAAAAATGTTAAAAAAATGTAATTTGATTTTTAAAAATTAAAATTGTCATTATAAATGTGCTCAGTTCTTCTTAGGCAGAGTGGTATTTTTGACATTTTCTGCTAAGCGTGCCCAGCCTTGTAACAGCATTTATAAAAGAATACATTTGTGGCAGAATCATGTAAAGGGTCAACTACAAGTAGTAGTGATGTTAAAAATACGTACCCAGCTACTGTGTTTGAAAAGGCCTGCCACTTTGGGTTCTCTGTCAAAGATGGTGATATCTGACTCTCTCTTGTCCATCATCAGTTCTTCTTGTTTGTAGAGGGCATGGTCTCCCTCAGTGCTGTCACTCAAAGGCTCAATCAGATACAACTGCTGCTCGGCCCGCAAAAATCCTCTGCAGGACACACAAAATTGCCCAAACACATGACAGCCATACCAGGTAGAATTTGCTATGCAGGGTTAGGCCAGACCCTATTTTACGTTGCGTTCGCCTGCAGTGGCTGTGTAATAACAAATGTATGATACTAGCAATTACCTCATTCCAGAACAGACTCGAACACTGACTGATGAGTCTTCCAATCCATCGATATGACCATGATAATAGCAGTGGTCCTACAACACAGAAAGCTGTTCATTGTCCATGCTCAACGAATTATACAGACACTATGAACACACAGCATGTGAAAGGGGAAATACAATGACTTATTCAGAAACGTATCAACCCCAAAGAACCATGTTTAGACTGACACTTAAATTCCACGGCAGTAAGTGTGAAATGTGTCATACATGAACAAACCACAGCATACAACGTGAACAGCACAAAATTCTTTCTTTGCATTTAACCCTTTCACCAAGTGAGGCAGCGGGCAGCCCGGGGAGCAGTGTGTGGGGCCGGTCTCTTGCTCAAGAATACCTCAGAGGTGCCGCAAGCAGTCCTGGGATTCAAACCTATGACTTTCTGATCGCAAGGGGGACTCTTTTTTGGTTGCTTCCCAGTCCAGCATCTTCCTGCTGAGCTGACCGGGGATAAAATTGTTCTCTGTATTCGTCCAATTCACCAAGTGAAGCAGTGGGCTGCCACCAACAGCGGGCACCTGGGGAGCAGTGTGCTCTCCAGGTGCGCTACCTTACTCAAGGGTACCTCGGAGGTGCCACTAGCACCACTTCCTTGGATTTGAACCCATGACCTTCTGATAAAAGGGGCAACTCCCAAACCGCTAGGATGCCAGCTGCTCCAATTGCAACTGAATAATATATGACAAGAACTGAATAATATGTTTTAACGTTGATAATGAAAATAATAACTCATCAGGGCTTAAAGTGGCATAAATCACATTAAAAAGTTGATCTCCCTGGTCAATGATTTTCAGTAACGTGAAGAGGTACAAACTTACCTCAAGTCTAGGAAATGTGGTCAGGATTGACCCATCCCCTTTATAATATATTTCAGAGTAATTGTGTCCAACCAGAAGTCTAAAATGTAAACAACACATTGAAAAAATTTTGCATACTGTAATGGAATTGGGTAATATGTTTTTAAAATGTGGAGGCTGTTGCAAAACCTTTAGGAGCTGTACCTGTTCCTCTCCAAGTGAACCGTGTGATTATTTCCATCAAAGAACAAACGATACCGAAGTTCCTCTGGATATTTTTCTTGGCCATTTGATCCCATACCTAAGCTTTCCTGTTGAATGAAAATCTTTATTACATAGCAGAACACACTTCTTTGTTCAGGAAACCAACACAGAATCAACTGTACCCTTGAATGAAATACCCATTAACAGTATAAGGAGCTGTTGCTCTATAATAACGAACTATCAACCTGATTAGAGACGCTCCTTCGGCTCCTGCTGCTCAGTTTCTGAAGGCTCACTACATCGTACTGCTTGACGTGGCTTAAAGTGTGGACACTCTGAGAGAAGCATCCTGCAGTGGACAAAGGATAAAGTTTCCATAAAACTACACACTTCTAGGAACATAATTTATGACAGCACCCGTGTTTCACATTAATTTCCACAATGCAAATATACATCCAGCACACAAGTGCAAGTTAAATGACTGTCATAGCAGTGATACAGTCCTAATGTTACATTATTAATGAATTAGGTTATGAGCTATAAACAAAGCCAGCTGAATCCAGTTTCATATACTGTCTAAAATCGCATTCAGGTAATTTTGAAATATCTAACATTCTGGTTGTTTTTTTGCAGACTGTGCCTGCTGTTACAAAGTTTAATGTTGGTGACAGGGTGGTTGTCACCAACATCCAGCATTCTGACATTTTTTTTATTCACAGCTTTATTGCTCTGGATATTTTAATAGCTAAATAAAAGTTTATTTGCACTCAATTCCATAAAAAACACACTTTTGCTGGAGGACAGTTTGAGGCATGCCCACCTCTGCCAAAATGAGCAAAAGTAAGAAAAATAACATCTTTTCCAGGATAAGATATAAGATAATCCTTATTAGTCTCACATGTGGGAAATTTGCATTATTACAACAGCAAAGTAGAAAGTACAAGAGAAGAAAGTAGAAGCAGCATAACCAATAGAATAATTTTTGGCGGTTGTTTATTTTAGCAGCTAAATAAAAGTTCATTTGTGGCCAAGTCCTTACCCTACACTGTTGCTGGAGGACGTCTGGAGGCATGCACCTCTGCCAAAATGAGCAAAAGTAAGACAAAAAAAAGAGAAAACTTACCCCAGTCAAACACACAGCAGAGTACGACAGCTGTAGCAGTAATAGAGAGCATGGTGGTCCCTGTCAGAGACTCCTCATAGCCTCTGTGCTTAAAGTGAACATTCACTTGAAGAAAAATGGACAGTTATCACGAATTGGGCGGGTCATATTAACCACATACCGTAAAAGACGTCACTCGTCCGTGAGTCGTCACTGCCTTAAAGGAAACGTGTTTCCGAAAGTGTCGATACAACACAGCGGACATGACATTTAACCTATGGAGTCAGACACAGGCTGGTCTGGACGAACACATGTGTATGAAACAAAAGACGAGCTGCACTGTTGGTTAGGCACAAAATGATTTTCAAACGATCAACATACATTTGCCAATACATTTACATCAACACACATTTGCCTATGGGTTCGCTTATTTCTCTACGTAATTATCCTAAAATGGCGATTTTAAGCGCCTTTAAACTGAACTTTTTTTCCCCCCAGTGCGGAAGTTTGTATTCCTGTCGGGTGTGTCCACGCCTTTGACAGCAGAAACAAATTGGTATTACTACATTTGTGAGGACATCCCAGTGTATCTCAGTATTGCTACACATACACCTAGAGAAAGTGTTTTGATGAAAACGCTTCCTTGTGAGGACGAGCAAAATGTCTAGATATTTCCAACATTCTTGTGATTAGGAGGACATCTGGTCACCCTCCACAACGCACACACACACACTATTGCAAATGAAATCTTAGGAGAATTTTAAATAAATTTATGATAAAATTATTTGTCATGTAGTCCATTGGATACTCCCCACCTCTATTTTTACTGCTACTTTCTTTTATTTAGGGCAAAAATGTGTAAACATTCTGCTGTTGGGACATGAGGAGGTGGGAGTCTGTGATTATATTAAAAATCACACTGCCATCAATACCACAGTAGACTACAGACATTACCTAGCACTGACAGTTCTCTTCGAATGCGTTTATGCTTCTGTGTTACACACTTCTGGACCGCTTTTACATTCAGTCAGTTTCAGAAAGGACAGTCGGCGCTGCTCTGTTTCTGGTCTGAAAATAATTTTATTAGTGGTCAGTTCCCAAAGTGCTTTTAATCACAAACACTAGAGGGCAGTCTACACTTGAGTTTTCTAACGTGCCTTTCTCCCCCAAACGGAGCTCTCGTTCATGAAGCTTCTCAGAGCAGTGGTACTGATCTAGGCTCTGTTTCTGTTGTGTGAGATCATATTAAGTAAGATAGTAATCTGATCCTTGATTAGGACTACCATTCTGGGAAGCTGTGTAAAACTCTTTGCTGAATCATTTCATTATGTGCAATTATCTTGCTATATGAATATTACTACTTATGTCACTATTACTTACATATTACTGATGTCTACTAAGTCAGCGTTTCTCAAACGTATTTGTCCTGGGGACCAGTCATGTCAGACTTTGGGGCTGCGGGGCCCTGCATAAAGGACTGTCACCAACACCCACCCCGGTTCGCTCTTGCGCATAGATTGATAGATAGATGGATAGATTCTTACTATAGATAGATATTATTATTATTATTATTATTATTATATCACTACCACTACTGTTATTACTATTTGTATTAGTATTATTAGGGCTTATGCCTATATAGACCCATATGAAACAAGACCGAACATTAGCGCTTTGGCTTTAGATTATTGCCAAATAAATACATAATTGCCAAGTAAATATACAGATACGTAGTAATTAGGCTGTTATTGTTGTTGCTGTTGTTGTTGTTATTATTATTATTATTATTATTATTATTATGGGCCTATGTCTATATTTAAGAACCAAAAAATGTAGATTTTTTTTCTCTTTGTGTGTTTTATGATTTTTTTTTATTGTTTTCCCTATACTTTTGAAAACTTCCAAATTGTGCTGAATGTGCAAACTGACTTTTAACCTAAATTAAATTACAGGTCTAAATCAACTTTCTAATTTGATGGGTGTGCCTGCTTTCTCGCCTCGAAGGGGTCGAAACGAGGAAGACACGCCCACAGAGCTGCTTGGAGCAACTTTCTGAGTTTACTGTTTATGTACTCTGTTTTCGTGGCTGTTGCTTCAGCCATTTTTTATGTAAACTTGATTTTTCACGTGCGTTGTGTGAAACGCGTTCGTTCTGCGAGTCACGCCCGCGGTCGTTATGCTGAAGGTTCGTTCTGTGAGGTGTTCGCTAAGTGAGGTACCACTGTAGATATATATTATACCCATATATACGTCTATGGCGGGACGCTGAACATTCTAGAATGCTGAAACAAGGGGCGGGGCCGTGAAGTCGAGGGGGCGGGGAGGGGCGCGCAGTGACAGAAGCGTTGAGAAGTGAGGCTCCGCGAAGGCCAGGAACCCTCTCAGGGTGCCGGTCCGCGGCCCATAATTTGAGAAACTGTACTAAGTGACATGTCATATTCCTGACTACCATCTACACTCAACAAAAATATAAACGCAACACCTTTGTTTCTGCTCCGATTTTTCATGAGATGGACTTAAAGATCTAA
>JBBPCY010000109.1:28363509-28404389 GCA_037974405.1 Brachyalestes nurse
CTGTACCGAACCGTGACCCCAAAACCGAGGTACGTACCGAACCGTGACATCTGTGTACCGTTACACCCCTAATATTCATGTTTACTCTTTAGTTCATTTTAAAAGTGATCACCTGCTGTTTTACTTCAACATTTAGAAACAAATTGGTAATTATCTTGGCTTTCATTCTGTTTCTGGAAAAGATCTTAGACTTCTTATTCAGTTGATCACATATGTTAAGTTTATTTCTCCAGTTCTTTGTACAACTTTGTACACACAGCAGCTTTACAAAATACAAGTTCAAGCTCCTTCTAGTGGTCCAGGGTGGTTGAACTCGTCAAGGACAGCCGAGCAGTGGACCTCAATGATGATCTGGTCTAGAGTGTAGGTGAGCTGGAAACCCTGAAGATGGTTGATTGAGCTGAACGTATGGGCAGCAGTCCCTATCGGAGCAGACAAATAGATGGAAAACGTAGAAAACAGTCAGTTCTGTTGGTCTTTAGAGACTACATGCGTGGGCGTTCGTAATAATACATTTACAGAGATCCCGGAGATGATGCCATTCAGGGATTTTAATGTCCGGAGTAGAGTTTTGTAAAGAAAATGGAATTTGATTGGAAACCAATGTAGTCTGAATAATATCGGATCAATGTGGTCAAATTTCCCAATTTTAGTGAGGACACTATCTGCCGCATTCTGAGCTAGTTTATTTAGGCAGTAATCCAACCTTGAGGTAATAAATGTGTGATCTATTGTTTCCGCATAGTATGTTTCTTTGCTTAGCAGCACTTGTATGCAGTTTGATGTTAGCATAGTTATGCAAACAAAACAGAATGAACTCCATCAGGGTTTATTTTCTACTCTATATTCATGCAGAGTGATTCTGCTACATGGTTTCCTCAGTTTTGAAAGATGTGGTGATACCCGGGAACAAAGTTGTAATTAGATAATTGACATTTGAACTTCATTTACTAATTTGTCTGCCTTATCACAGCATTAGATGTTTGAGGTTTACTGCTTTTTCTTCTCCTCCCTGACTGACCTGATCCTAGTCTGGCACGTTGCATCGGAACCAATCATGCAGCATGATCTGCTGAAAACTAGGCCTCCTGGTTGGTTTGCGCTGAAGGCACCAACGAATTAGCCTGCGGCATTCTGGGTAGGGTGATGGGTTTGGATTGGAGAGATCAAATGAGCTTCACTTTTAAAAGGACAACCATGCAAAAGATGAGAACTAGCTACAATACACATAATACAGTCTTCTAAACTTCAGAATTAGATTTTGTGTTTAGTTGTTGTTCCAGTTGTTCCACTGTATTTCATAATAAGGTTAAATGTATGAACCAGTGTCTATCCTTATTATAAGGATGCTCTGGTTTATCTTACCATTCGACAGACCATTTCTGAAGTCCAATTGCCCACTGATGATATCATGTTCCTCCACAAAAGGAAGGTATCCACAAACCATGTCGAACAGCAGGACACCCAGGGACCAAACTGTTGCAGGGTCAGCATAGTACCGCCCTTCCAGAAGAAACTCAGGAGGGCAGTATTCATCCGTGCCTGAGTGCATAAAAAAGAGGACGAGAAATAAGCATTTCTGTACTAGCATTCAACAGCTAGATTGCTATGGGACACAGTTCTTCTCTCGGGAGCATGTTTTTACAAAGGTTTTCACACTCCTCCCATTTTACCTTCAAAAACTTCATAACCAGAGTTTCTGATCCTGTCACCGCAGCCAAAGTCAATCAACTTGACTTCCAAAGTGTCTGGGTTGATCAGCAGGTTCTCCATTTTGATGTCCCGGTGCAGGACACCTCGCATGCGGCATTGACGAGCTGCCATCACCACCTGGCGCATTATATCTTGTGCTATGTCTTCAGTGACATAGCCTCCATGGTGGTCTAAGTAATGATACAGGTCCTCGCAGGACTCGGGGCGCTCCAGGATCAGGATGTAGCGCTCAGGCTCATCAAACCACTCGATGAGCTGGACGATGACACTGGAGATGGGAGGTCGGCTCATAATCAGCAGCAAGGCCACCTCCACAGGCACGACTTTTGCCCCGTCAGGCTGCAGGAAGAGAGGTTGTAAGACAGTGAGGAAGTTTACGTGAAAACTTTCGGTAGAAACACATGGAGTGCCTACGAGGGATCATTTATTTTATTTAATTACTGTCATTTATTTCTGGTAAGATTTGAAGGTAAGCAAATGTTTCTTTTGCACTTACACTTTGGACATAGCGGTCATCATGCAGTTTAGAGACAATTTTGATTGCCACCTACAGCACAAAAAAATAGTATTAACACTACATGGACTACAAAGTTTAAAGAGAAGATAATGAGTGTAAAATAGAATTTGCAGTGAAAAGAAGCATGAAACCTGTAAACCATCGGATACTCGCTGTCCTCTGAAGACACATCCAAAGCTTCCTTCACCTAGTTTTTCTCCAACAATATAGCGGGAGGCAAAAGTGTCTATGGAAAACAGTGTTACAGATGAACATTAGCTAATATTCAGCATGAATTTACTGATCGTTAATGCCTGTGAGAGAAGCAGTGGGATGTAGTATGTGATATCTCGGCAGGCCACTTTAAGCATGGATCATGTGTAGAGCTGTAGTGCAATCTGAATGAAGTAAAATGAAGTGTAGATGATGGACTGACCAGTATTGGTGTCTTCTGTGTGTGTGTGCGTCGTTCCCCCGGGCGGAGTCACTGTCTGTTTCTTCTTCTTTCCCACCGGGGCTTTAGTGTCCAGAACCTCCATCACTTTCTCCACTCGCTCCTTGGCAGGGCAGTCATTTGGTCCTTGCAGGACACTTGGGCTGGAACCCTTTTGTGTTCTTTTCCTCTTTCTCTGTGGTGCATCTGAGTACAGGACGATCATTTGAAGATTTAATGGAATGTTGTGCTACATAAACTGAAGACATGTACAGTAATGATAATACTAGGAAGCTACATTGCATACACAGGTTTTTGTAACTGAACCAGTTTTCCTCCCGTTTTTGAAGTAAAAGACTTAGGCCTACTTAATATGCAAGTAGTACCATTCACTCCTCAGTTGATACAGTTTATATATAGAAATTACTCATCAAAGTCGAATTGTCTGCATGTTGTGATGAACACAAACCCATTTCCATATCTATTCAGCCTACAGCAGATTAGCGCCCCCTATTCACACTGAAGTTACAAGAAGTGTTTCAGGCTGGGCCGTTCCTCAAATAATTAAAAATACAGAACACCTAATTATAGCAGAGATCATTTACATATATCATTCTTAGAGGCAGAATAACTAAAACAACACAATTCTAACCGAGATGGAGAGGCTGCAAATGATATTTATAATACAAATATCATTTGTCTAGCACTTAGACTTCAAATAGCAAACGGAAAAAGTTTGAGTGTATAAAATGAAACTGAAACAGACTGTATGGACTGACCTCTGTGTGCAGAGCGCTGCTCCATCGCTTTCTCCTTTCGATTTCTTACAGGCATCAAAGTGTTCACGTGTTATCGTGTGTGTTTCTCTCATCGATCTGATCAGAAATGACTTTGGAACTGTGACATCACACATCCACTGTGACATCATCATTTGGGTGTTCTTGGCTGTTGCCATGGTGCTGTTTAGAACATTCCTCATTTATACTGAATTTGTTCACTTTTCCATCACTCATTGCTCACTTTCACCTCTCTCTTTAATTTCTGGGTTTGACCAGTAGGCAACCGATTGTATTTCCCATAAAAATTGATGCCTGTAAAACATGCTGTATGTGAGATGCTCAGCTGTTGGCCTGTACAGCCACTTAAGATTCTCAATCAGCCCACATTGAAATATCCTTAACATATCCTTAAGAGTAAAATCTAAATTGTGTACTGCATTGTTCTGCTGCACAGACAGCAAGGAAAACCACTTTCAGGAATGTGATGCTACTTTGAATGACTGAACAGACTGTCAGGCACTGAGAATACTGTTCTTTTAAAAATCAGTACTTAAAGTTTAGTATTAATCCTTTAAACACCAAGCCTTACAATCAAATCATAATGTGAAATGTTTCAAATTTAAGCTTCTAAAAGTCAGCATCATGAGAAAACCTCTATATCATAAATATATTTATTCAGTACATTTCCTGACTGACAATCCTGCCTCTCTAGCTTTATCTCCTAACTAGCTGTCCCTCCAGTTTACACATTCCTAATCCTGCCCATCCTCTTCACTCCCAAAGCAAATTTTAACATTTTAATTCTGATCTACAAACATCACAGTCCATTAGGACTCTGGTCTCATCATGGCTCTCAACCTGTCCATCACCAGTGCAAACAAGAAAGGACTCAGAGCTGATCTTTGGTCTACTCCCACCTCCACCTTGAAACCATCAGTTACTTCTAGCGCAGACCTCTGTACACTGCCCTCATCCACATCCTGTCCCCTTTGCTCTGTTTCAAGACAGAGTTAAACAATCTAGTTAAAAGCTCCATTACCATCTCTCCTAAACACCTCTATGCTTCCACAGGTATGTCATCTGAACCAGCAGTTTTCTTTGAAGCATATAACAAAAATAAACAAACATTTTTCTTGTGTGTAGCACATTTAGTCTGGGCACAGTCAAGCTGAACGTGAATGAAGTGTAGTTTAATTTATTTCACACAAAATACACCACAAACTGGGCTTCTACTTTCAAACAATATTCACCAAAAGACTCATAATAACAACACAAACCTCCTAAAAACACTGGACCTTGGAACAATATGCTTATTTGCACACCTCAGTCACATGAGTACTGAACACGTCTACCTCATGCTATATTTGAACATTTTACAACTTGCACATGTCTTTGTCTTGTCTTGTCTACAATATCCTGACCATAGCTTGAACCTGGTATTCAAATACCACCTACACAACACCTCACTTCCCTGTAATTGCACATGATCACTTCGTATTGTCTCTTATCCTGTCTTTGTTCATTGTACATAGTATTAGTATTAGTACCTTTTTGTCTTTTTTTCTAATCTTACTTAAATTTAGTTATTATTTATTTGTAATTCCTAGTTTATTTGTCTTGTAGATATATTTTGTCATTCTTATAAATGCACCATGGGGGGCTTGGGGTGAAACAGCATTTCGATACGCTGTATACTGTGCATACTGTTGTTTTGACAATATAGATCTTGAATCTTGAATTTAAGTGTATGTGAATGCAATGTAATTAAAGTCAGTGTTGCTGTAATGGTCATGCATTAATATTGGTATAATGTATACATTTATATACATTTATTTGAATGTTTTGGGGGGGGGGGTTGCACTGATGGCGCAGTCTCATAAGGTTGAATGGTCCACAGAATTTTTTAGATCTAGTACTATTTTACTATTATGAACATTACACAAACATCATCACTTCACAGCAAAATAATCACAATTATTGTACCTCTCAATAATCATGGAGACATTTTGAAAAATGAGTAGAAATCCCTTAAATGTTACAAGTGCTTTTCTTGTCAGATTCTATTAGATTGCGCTGCAGGGAGTGAACTAAAACAATAATTCTAGCTGATGATGCTAACATTTTTGACCAAACCATCTCTTCAACACTAATTAAACATGGCTGCAGTGGTCAGAAAAGCAGGGTTAGAGGCAGGAATGTAGTTCATTACTTTTAGGAAAGTACATAAAAGCGAGAGAGAGAACAGAACAGAGTCTAGTGTAATTAGGTTGTAGACATGTGTAAATTAATGACCATGTTTCATCTGTCTCCATGGCAGTGCGGTGCCTTAGTGTTCCGTTACAGAAGGAAAAACAAACTGGGAAGAATGGATGAGGCTCATTTTCCACTTTAATGACCTTAATGCACCGAGTCCAATAGAGCAGGCTATTAAAGCACATACAGCAAGCGGCAGAGGAGCCTCATTAATTAAAGTAGGACTCAAAAAAAGTCTGGCGACTCTGACTTATTTGAGCTGAAACACTGGCTACATCAACAATGATGAAAAGTCATAATGTGTGCGGGAGGTAAAGTACAAAGAGGAGAATAAATTATTTTCTATAATGTTATTAGACGTAAGCCCAGTCCTCCCCACCCATAAAAACAGAGGAAAGTCAAGTTCAGGCTTCTGGTTATTACTGTTTCCTTCAAGGTTTTTTAATGTCCATTTTAATAGACAATTTGTACAACAGTCATTTGGGATGGATCGATTAGCAATCTAACGTTAATTTGTAAATGTTAGTTGTAAATGTTTTTGTGATGTTTGAATGTTTTAAACTTCGAGCTGAGACTAAAGAATTTCTGGCCTTGCTTGCAGTTCTGTTTTATAGGTTTTTTTTTCCTTTTCTCTGTTGTTTATCGCAGCCTGATCTGCTTTGTTTAGCAGATTTTCACTTTTATACTTTTAAAAATAGTTCAGAATAGTTATAATGGCCTTGACTGTTCACTGCTCTTTATGGCCTTCAAACTTCCTCACTCAAGGCAAAAGGCAAAAGGTTTTCTTCCAGATATTCTTTTGAGTCATTCTTTAATTTTCTCCCTGCCTTCTTTCTTTCTTTCTTAGTATACTTTCATCCTTTCTCATCTTTCCTTTGTTTATCCTTTCTTCATTCCTTTTTTTGTTTTTCTTTATTTTATTTTTCTTTCTTCTCTTTTTTCTTCCCTCTGTCCTTTCTTCTTTTTTCTTCTTTTTTTCTCTTCCTTTTTATCCTTCTTCAGTCTGTTCCCTCTTTTTAATTTTCTTTTTCTTCCTTCTTTTCATTCTCTTGTGTCCTTCCCTTATTTCTATTCATGTATATGTTTTTTTTTTCTTTTTCTTCCTTCCTTCTTTTCCTGCTTCTTTCTTTTCTTCCATCTTTTATTCTTTTTCTTCCTTCCCGTCTTCATTGTGGGGCAGCTGGTGGCCTAGTGGTTACGGCGTTCCCCCTGAGAACAGAAGGTTATGGGTTCAAAGCCCTGGACTGCTAATGACACCACTGAGGTTCCCTTTAACAAGAGGTTCCCCACACACTGCTCCATGGGTGCACCCCGTAGAATGGGTTAAATGCTGAAAAAGAATTTCACACTGTGTGGTGTGTTCACGCTTGACTATAAGGGGTTGATTTACTTTTATTCCCCTCTTCTTTTTTGGCGCTCGTAGGAGAACCAACACACCAGTTTTAGATTATTCTACATTGTTTTCATTTGCTGAAAACAGATTTTACACTGAGTTCTAAGGATTAACATCTGTTCTGTTCCCTGTATTCACAGGTTCGGTGTTAAAAATTACGAACTTTTTCTTCTGCTTACAAAATCAAATGTGTTATGAATTAAAGAACACCTACAATTTCCACACAGTTTCCTCTACTTTTAAAACAGAAAGAATACATAAATGCATAGTGATAGCTGTCACTTATAAGTGAAGTAACTTGGTGTGGAAACTGCAGACTCTTCAATAAAGCAGGACCAGCTTGGCAGCAGTGTTTCAGTAACACTTCATTGACCTTGTCCTATTATAACGTAGTCCTAGTTGTAACTGCAGATGAATGACTGCAGTTCCAGGTTATTCCACACTAACATCATTAACATGCAAATAAATGCATAACATCTGCAAAAGAATCAAACTTACCTCTCTAGAAATGTTCCCTTTCATCTATTGGATTGACGGTATTACTAGAGAAATATATGGATGTGGGACTAAACCTTTACTCGGGGGCAGAGGTGTGGCTAATTCATTTTAATAGTCTTGGACCTTTTCTGGGACTAAAAAATATTCAGTGCTGCCTTTATGGATTCATAAATGAAGTATGAGATGCTGCTGCTTCTCCAACTCAAAATAATTTCCTGTAGGTATAGATAGGATCTGGCCCTGTTAACTTCATATTAACACTTTAACAGATAGATTATAGCAAACTGAAATAAAAAAATGCTATTTTTCCTCTTTGTTCAGGCTTTAAGTGAGTTTCCTTTCTTGAGTGTTTCATTGAAAAAAAAGTTATAAGCTTAAAGAATGTGGCAAAACAGAAATTTAGACAGTTCATCCGTTTACAATTTTACCCCGAAAGCTAGCTTTGCCGTGTTTGTCATGGTAAGCCAGCAAACAAAAGAGGACTTTTCCCATATTTGTTCAAATATTTAATTTCCAAGATTTATTTGAATGGTATATATAAAAGGGCAGCTGGTGGCCTGGTGGTCAGGGAGTTGCCACTGGGATCAGAATGTTGTGGGTTTGAATCCCAGGACTGCTGAGGTACCCTTTAGCAAGGTAACGGCGACTGCTCACTGCTTCATATGGTGAATGGGTTAAATACAGAGAAAGAAGTTCCCATTGTGCTGTATGATGGTGTGTTCATGCGTGACTATAAGAAGCAACTTTAAGTTACATGTCTAGTCCTCTAATGAGCATATGTGATGGCAGATCAGCAGTTTTGTCTTATTTCCTGCTTCCATTCCTAAGTCCACTTCTCTCCAAACCTGGGCTTCTTTTACTTTTCATCAAATTGTTAAAAATTGCCATGTACTACTGTTGTGTCTTGTAAGATTTTTACTCCTGTGTCTTCTATAATATTAAAACCTAGAACTTGGTCCTCCTTTACTGAACTCTCTGTTTATTGCTGGGCGTTCACTACACCAGACAGCTCAACCTCTGTAACAGCTACAGATACAATCCCTACATCTGTCAACAACACACACTTGTAGGCCGTTTCATGAGATACGTGCTTTGTCCTGCAAACAGACAAGCAATCGTGAACTGCATGACTGTAACTCAATATATATCACGCACAACAGGTCCTGCTGATTTTACTTTGAAGTCCCCGGCAGCAGCAGACACGGTGCTTCTTATGTCCTCTCTTGGGATACTGATGAACAGAAGTCTCTAGATTTTAAGAGAATGCTGTGATAAACAAAGGCCATTAGCAGCAAATGAAGCAAGTTAATGAGAGAAGAAAGAGGAGAATGGCTAGACATGTTAATGCCACAAAGGGCTCTATACAGGTGCAAAAAAACAACATTAGTAGGACATCATTAGACTGGCAATGAAGGTTGCCAAAATGCTTGTGATAGGGACTTAAGATGGCTCTTGAGCAACAAGTCAAAATGCTTGGACTCTTTTATGGTAATTATCTCAATTATCTCATTTTGCGTCTGTGTTTGTTTTAATTTCAAGGTTTGCTTGCAGCCCTTCTTTGCTATATTTCAATCCCAGCATCAAATAAACTTTACAGTACATTTATTAGAGACTTTCTTGGATGTGACCCTTTCCTATCAGGATAAGTTAAGTGGACGTTTTAGTTTAACATGAAGGGTATAGGTCTGAGGACTGTGCTTGCATTCTTGTTCACACTACAGGGCTCAGACTTTTTAATCATATATGTATTTTAATGAGACATTTAGCCATATGATAAAAATCACCAAAATGTCATACCAAAGTGGTGTGCAAGCAAATAAGCACTACTAAAGACCAAGTAAAATTCAAGTATCAGTCATAAACAGTTAAAGGCATTTGAAACAAATGAATTTTGAGTTTTTGCAATATGTGAATCGTCGAAGCAGATCTATTTTAACTCGCAGAGCGTTCCATAATCTGGGGGATTGACAATAAATGCCTCATGTAATAAGAACAATTATGTGGCATTGAGAAGTCAGTTCTGGCATTGAGACGACAGAACTTGACGTCTTTTCAATTTGTGTACAGTTAGAACTCCACTACAAATATGCTTAAAATGCATAACTGGCAATCTAGTATGTAATTGTAATCATGTACCTTGTGGTTTTTGGTGCAAGTTGATCACATACCCAGTTCCAGACATCAGAGAAGTGTGTGCTCACTTAGGTGTGTGGTAACTAATTCTCTCACTATAAACAGTGACAGGTTTTTTTTCATTTAAAAAATCTGAAACCTGGGGAAGGATATCCACAGTTCCATCTTGTATCTTTTTTTCCATAACTCGGTTTTCGTCATGATGATTCTATTTTCTTAAAGAACCTTTCAATAGGCTGTTCTTTAAAAAACATTGTTTCAAATGAGTACTTTTTCAAAGTTAAAGAACCTTCACATAATGCAGAAGTTCTTGGAAGAACCCTTAAATTAGTCACACATGTTTTTAAACTGTACGTTGAAATATGTAGGAGCTCTGCTTTACCACTGTGGATTACATGGACCCCTGAGGAGAGTTAAAGAAAGCCAGTAAGTTTGAAGTAAAGGAAAAAAAAACATGTTTGTGGTAATCAAAGGTATGAAGGGTTTCTGACTCCATGTACGTTGCGCAGTTGTAAATACTTCGCAGGTTCACCAAACATGCATAAGCTAGCAAACTGCATGTTAACCAAGCATACACTAGCCAACACTAGCAGCACTAGCTAATATCTTGACAGATAATAAAAAGAAATGTATTTTCTTTTTTTTTTCTCTGATTATAATTCAGTTTTGTTTTAAAGTTAGGTAACTTTTCAGTAGTTTAATAAGGCCTTGGTGAGTCTCAAGGCCAGTGCCTGAGAGGCAACACTAATCATGTGATACAAATATGACATATGAAAAAAATACCTTACCATCAATATTGCAGCAGTTTATCCAGATTTGAATACGTGCTTGGAATACCGTATGTATCTGTGGATATTAGACATGTTTAAAACTCTTTTTAGAACTATAACCAGCTATAAAACTTGACTGAAGCTATCAGTGCTGGACCAAAACAGCAGGGAATCCACAAGCTAGTGTGTGTTAAAGAACAAATTCTTCCTTCTTTCTGATTCCGCATGTCTCCGCATCCCATTGTGTAACAAAGCTGAGATTATGAATCTTCCATGGTACAAAATGATGAAATAACGGGAACATCTCTGTTCCAGAGTTTGGGCAGTGTAGTGGCATTGCATCATGACATGTAATGAGCATGAGTCGATTCGCCAGGAGCCAGCAGTACCGTGCTGCATGTATATTTTATGACTGAAGTTAGAGGGAATGTATGGTAATCTCGAACCTGTGTCAAATCTCACCCACAGCACACTGTGAAATAATGAAGCAACCAGACTAGGGGCTGCCTACAAGCCTGAATGACTTAAAGAGCAGTGAAAGCTTCGCTGCTCAGCATGGGGATAATCACACAAGCATTTGAACCGAGGCCTTGTCACTGGGGAAAGAGAAGAGGACACTTGGCATTAGAGGGACTGGAATGGTACTTCAGTGAAGCATGGAACCCACTATCATTCAGAGTTTTACCTTATTGCCTTGCTGTATTAAAATGACAGAAATCAAATTTATACAATTTCCCTTTTACCCAAAACTGTGGGTCTGCTAAGGCTTGTTTGGTGCCTGGAGTTTCACACTAGAGCTGTGGGGCAAATGTAGCAAAGAATTGTAAGCTTACACCCTTGCAATTATAAGATCACATCCCATCTCTTAAACCATGCTCATGTAGTAACACACAAGAGACAGAGCAACCTAAAGTGTATTATTGCAATTACACAACAGTTTTTGATATTCAATTTGACATTTGACTTGCTTGTCAAGTCAAAAGTACAAACCTAGCAAAATAGCTTTTAACAACTAGCTACAGATTTTACATGTTTAAACACACGTCATATCTGATTTAAAATAATAACTGAAACTAAAACACTAATGCTCTTAGAAATGACAGGGGTTCATTTCTCCATCTCATGGATTAGTTTCTCCTCATCTGTTTTTGGTTAGATTAACCATGTTTTAACTGCAGTATTTAAGCGGGACATCAGTGTGGCATGGTGCTCTTCTGCTCATGTCTGGTATGGATGTGGTTAGTTGTTAGTCTAACTAGTAGTGGTTAGTCATTCGCTTTTTGTCTCACAAGATGTAAAGGTAACAGGGCATTTGGCAGATGCCCTTATTCAGAACAACTTACAATCATTAGTTACAGGGACAGTCCCCCTGGAGACACTGAGGGTTAGGTGTCTTGCTCAAGGACACAGTGGCAGAAAGTGGGGGTTTGAACCTGCAACTTTGTAGTCATCAGGTTCACAGGCAAGTGTTTTACACACTGGACTCCCAGATAACACCATGTTATTGATTCAACATTGAATTATGGTTAAATGCACTGATTTATGGTCAGTGTTGAATTATCAGTGTTGAAACTAAAACAATTTTTGGTCTGAATTTCAATACTGAACATTCAACGGTAACAAAACCTTAATTCAACACTCATATAAGGTTACTTTTTTCAACATTGAAAATAAGATGCTGAATCAACATTGATATTACTGAAAATATCCTACATTGAAAGCTTTGCCAAACAAGCGTTGAAACCTTGCTGAATCCTTGTTGAATCCATCCACAAATGGTTGATTGTTCAATGTTGAATAGATGGCCTTCTCAACGAGCAAGATCAATGCTGGATCAACACTGAAGATCCTCTTTGTCTGATATGGAATCACTGTCATTTCAACGAATGTGTGCTATCTGGGCTACTACCACCTTATGTTAATTGTAGTCTGTTTTGGAAGAACTGTTATTTAGAATTAACTTGGCTGTTATTTTTTAAAGAGTTTCATTATTCTGCACATCTCTGTTGCTAAAATACGGAAACGGTCAAATACTGTATTTATCCTAACTGTAGCTGCTGTTAATCGTACTGAACATTGTTTTGTCCTGTCTAGTTGTTATTGTTGCTCTTGTGTTCTTTTTTGAGCTCTTTGTCCTGTTTGCACGTGTGGTCTTGTGTTCTGCTCTGTTCTTGTGTTGCACCATGGCAGGGGCATGCCTAGAATTTTTTGGGGGGGAGCCAGGCAGGGGCACAGACTGTAGAAGGGTGGCACACTAAAATAACAATTTTATTTAAATGCCCTGCAGTATGAAAAGTAGCCCAAGGTTTGAATAACAAAATTATTTATTTACCTAAATAATACACTTATTTTTTGTTTAGCATGTAAGACTTATGCAGAGGACACAAAATCTGAGGCACTCTGAATACAAGCAAACTTGAATACGTCTTAATTTGAATACATTACATCACAGCGTTGAGTTCCTATACAGTTCTATACTGTATCTTATTCATGGATCAAGGATTATGCCAGCTGTATACGTCTGTTTTGGTGTAGTTTGGCAAAGTGTTCAACAAAGTCATTTATGACCTTGCCCTTCTCTTTTCAATACTTGTTACACTGGCTTAGGGTGCAGGCAAATTTTTCCTAGTCACTCAGTTAGCATGCTTAGCTTAGCGTAGCTGAACTCTATAACTTAGCGGCGCTATGCTAACGCTATACAACTTACTTGTCAACCTCAAGTCAACATTTGTAAATCATTAAACACTAAATATTGCAAACGACGGTTAACTTACCCCTTTTTCGTCTATATGCTTTGTGCAGTAGTCCAACAGGCTTTGAAACAGAGGAGGCCGGAGCTCGGCCCAACTGTTTGGAGCGCTACGCTAACTGAACAAATTAACTGACAGCTCTGCTGTGGGTGGCCAGGCAGGGTGGCCAATCAGATTTCAAGGGTAGCCGATGCCACCCTCAGCCACCCCTGTGGTCCCACCTCTGCACCATGGTCCTGGAGGAACGTTGTCTCATGTACTGTGTGTATATGGCAGAAATGACAAATAAAACCTACTTGACTTGACTTGATTATTGGGAGATACTGGCCCTGTACACACCTTGTGACTTCATGAGTCTTGTGTCCCAGTTGCAACCTGATTTTAACCGCATGCATTTACTCTTGGCAGTCAGTTGTAACTCCAACTCCAACTACTATGTTTACGTTTACAGGATTTAGCAGACGCCCTCATCCAGAAAGACGTACATCAGTGCTTAAGTACTGAACTTCTGTTCTTCATACCTGTAAAGCTAAACTAAAATCCACAACTGATTTTTACCAAACTACTGCCAGCTAAGTTACACACCTTAACAAACCCTGTCAAAAGAAAAAAGTCAGAGGTTAATACACGAGTAAGGAAAAACAGTTAAGAGGGTAAGTGCCCGAGGTTTTTAAATATAAAGAAAATTATGTATAAGAGATAAGCGAGAGGACTGATTAATCACCAAGGTGCTATTTGAAGAGGTGGCTCTTCAGGCGACGCCTGAGGAGTGAGGGATTCCGCAGATCTGATTGCACAAGGGAGTTTGTTCCACCACTGGGGGACCAAGTCTGAAAAGAGTCTTGATGTATGTCTTCCTCTTCCTCTTTTCAGCAACGGAGGTTCAAGACGAGCAGTGCTCGAAGCTCTGAGAGGACGAGAAGTGACGCTGCTTGATCAGTGCTTATAAGTAAGGAGGTGCAAGTTCGTTCTTGGCCTTGAAGGCATGTGTTATGGTTTTGAACTTAATGTGAGTGGCCACAAGGAGCCAGTGAAGGTTCTGTAGTAGAAGCATAGTGTGTGAGAATTTAAGAACATTGAAGACTAACCTCGCAGCTGCATTCTGAATTAGCTGAAGAGGTCTTGTTACCTTCAGTGGAAGTCCAGCCAGTACAGAGTTGCAGTAGTCCAGTTTAGAGATGACCAGAGACTAGACAAGCAACTGCTATGTGATGAGTAACAGGCAAATCAGCTCATATACAAGAACCAATCGCCTGAAATGCTTCTCATTTTTCTGTTCTGTACAAAGAAAAAGCATAACTTTGCACAACACAGTCAGTTTTTACAAGAAGAGGCTGTTAAGAATAATTATCCTCCTGTGTTATCACCTTCATGAACCACATGCATAAAACATTATAGGGAGATGGAGAAAAACTTTACAAAACTTTAACTTTATTTGAGCTAACTGGCTCATCCAGAGTGGAATTTCAATGCTAGGAGATGAACTGAAAGAGGAAAGATGCCTGCTGAAGGGTGGTCTCTTCCATAAACAGAACACCAAGGTGCCATCACAGTACTGGGAGGGGTTTTGGTTGTTGGTTTGCACTGCCGTAATATGTGAGTACATGAATTGAGCCGGTGCGCACTCTTGGACTCCAGTCAATCACATTGTAAGGTTGGAACTAACTGTGGTATGATGAGTCTCAACTTGCTTATGTGATTTCAGACAAGCTATTTGTCACAGGTTTTTAGTGGAAAATAAAAAAGCAAACTTAGATTAAAAAATATTCAGACTGATCAACTACATTTACAGCATGGAGTAAATTGTGCATACTAGATTATTTATCACTTTAACAAGTCACCCAAAGCCTCTCGAAATGTCTTAAATTCATGTGATTTTGACGCATTAGTTCTGAGAAATAAAACTAAAAATCAGCGGAAGTGTAAAGAGAAATGGAAGCGAAACGTGCTAAATACCTAGACTGTCTAGGGTTATTTTTCCTAACATGATTTTATTCTAAATGAGAAGGTGCAATTAAAACAAACTATTTAAAACAAATGAGTATTTATAACAAACATGTTTTCATGGATAAAGCAACATACACTATGAAAGTATCTGGTATAAAATCCAGAATAATAGATAACTACATTAAATCTTAACTACTAACCTATTTTAAACGTGACATACATGTACAAATTTATATCGTACATGTACAAATATATTCTTTAATTCCAAAATGTATTCCAAACATTATTTTAAGCCAAAAATAAACTTCTGATACATTTTCAAGTCAAGTCAAGCAGGTTTCAACCATATACACAGTGCACAGTGAAATGATACAACGTTCCTCCCAGACCATGGTGCAACACAAGAACAAAAACAGAAGCACCACAAGACTGCATAAGTGCAGACAGGACAAAATACAAAGTGAAAAAGAGAGAATGCAAGGAAAACATGAGCAACGAAGCAACAGACAACATTTAGTGCAACCAGTGTTTAAATGAATACAGTATTATAACAGACTGCATTTGTGTGCAAAAATGCAGCATAGAGGTAAACTGCAAGACATATAAATATAGCAGCAGCAGCACAGAGAATGTGCAGTATATTGTGTTAGGAGAGGAAGAAGTGCACTTCAGGAATGTGTGTGTGTGTGTGTGTGTGTGTGTGTGGGTACAGTTTATGATTCGTCTGTGACTGAGGAGCCTGATGGCCTGAGGGGAAGAATTGTTTCCTGTTCTGGCAGTGGAGACCCGTAAGGAGGGAGAAGAGGTTGTGTGAGGGGTGTGTAAGGGTGTGTGAGGCGTGTGTGGCGGCTTTGCAGATGCAGCATGTGATGTAAATATGTGTGACAGAGGGGAAAGAGAGTCTGATGATCTTCTCATCGTTCCTTACTACCCTTTGTAGGGTCCAAAAACGGAACAATTCCCATATTAAGCTGTGATGCAGCAACAGAGAATATTATCTATAGTCTCTTTGTTGAACATGGTGAGGACTGGCAGAGAAGTGGCTCTCCTCAGTCCCCACAGACAGTAGAGATGATGCTGGGCCTTCTTGGTGATGGAGCGGGTGTTGAGGGTCCACATGAGGTTCTCCGTGATCTTGGCGCTCTGGACAATCTCTACTGAGGAGCCAGTGATGTTCAGTGTAGAGTAGAACTGAAATCTAGAAATTTCATATAAGTGTCCTTATTGTCCATGTGGGTGATGGCCAGGAGAAGTGCAGTGGTGAAGGCATCATCCACAGAGCGCTTGGGACAATATGCAGACTCGTGGGGCCCAGTAAGAGGGAAACTCTGATTATGCGTGCCTTATGACGAGCCACTCAAAGCACTTGTGTGACGGGACGATAGTCATTGAGGCAGGATACTTTCTTGGGATTTTTGTGTGCTTCAGAGAGGGCTTGGCACATCAGATGAGTGGTCTGTATGCTGGGATCAGCATTACAGACATGTGATAGTAGTAGCCAAGGTGGGGGTGGGGCTCAAATTGGTATGCGCCAGCAATGTCTTTGTGACCACAGTCTAGCATGTTCGCTGCCCTCATTGGAAAGTCCATATACTGATGGAATTTTGCACGTTTGAAGCTTTGGAGCTCGCTCATGGCTCTGTAAACTTCAACCAGTGCATTAGTGCTGGGTGGAATGTACACCACTACTATGAGCATGATGCTGAATTCTCATGGAAAATAATACAATTATCTCAATCCAACAATTTCAAACTCCAGCAGTGGTGAGCAGTAACTACAGACCAGCACAGCAATCACACACCAGATAGTGCTGATGTGAACACATAGCCCGCCACCCCAAGTTTTTCCACTCACCACAACATTAAGGTCACAGCTGAATGATAGCATGTTGCTAGTCTGCGTAGCCATTTCCGGAACGCTAACACTGAGTCACATCACTGCAAAAACAAAAACTGTAGTCACGGTTATTGTCCAGGGCGCAAACATTGGCGAGCAGGATGGATGGGACAGTTGTCTGGCTAGCGTTAGCTTTTAGCTTAGCATGAACCCCCATTTGCTTGCTGCTCTTCTCCTTCTTCACGCAGAGTGGTGACACAGCGGTTTAAGGGTCTGATCCCCGCAGCAAGCCAAGGTCGTGGATCTTTTTCAGCGATCCGTCCTCAAGGTAAGTTTCATGTTGAATGCTGAAGCAGGGTCTGGCAGTCGTAGATATGTTTGTCAGCTGTTCTAATACACATGTGAGCGAAGGTCTGGTGTGAACACTTGTGCACCAAAGTGTGCGTGCGAGTCAGAGAGGCCGCTGTGACTTTCATTCCACCTTCATTCATTCATATCTGCCACCTTCACTGCCACCTTCATTCATTCACATGTATCACTGAAATGTGTTTAATTAATGAGTTATTCATTTATTCATAAATAATGAAACGTATTTCTTTAATATATTTGGGATGTACTTCTTTTTCTGTGAGGGAAAATTGGGGTGAAACATGTCTCCAGTAAAACGTAGAGGAAAGTCCTCTTCTCTTAGTTAATTTTTTTTTGGTCTTGGTTCCCATTGTGCTGGCTTGCTAAGCCTAATAATCTTCTGCTATCAACAGTAATTCAATTTAACATAGTTCATTAAATTAATCCCTGAAGACTGATCGCTGCAGCTTTAAATGGCCTTCTGTTATCTCCCTATGTTTCCTTTGTCTTAGCAGATATGTTCAGCAAAAAGACAGAACTTGAGCTGGCCTGTGTGAATGCAGAGCACATGATTCTGTTAAAAGTGATGAGAAAATCCACACCATTTACGAAAAGCTTGAAAATAGTGCAGAAAAAGCCCACTTGCGGACTTTATAGTCTACACGAGTTGGAAAATTGGGCAAAAAAACATATTAGATGCTTTTTCGGTGCTCTGCTGAGCGTGAAGAATGCCATTATACGGTCATGTGATGAAATAAAATATGAAACTAAATGTGGTCAAGGAGAAAAAAGCCCTCAGATGATGGCGTGTAATCTGTACGGTGTGTGTAATCCGGCCTGGAGAGACGACCTTTCAGTGAAATCAATCTCTCCAAAAAAAACTTTTAATGGAATCAATGAAGAAAAGTAGCATTGATTTCTACACATTCCAGCTACCATTTTTAGCCATTACTCACTGTATCTCAGCCCAGCCACACCGCAATATAGGCTAATAGCATTTTGTATAGAGCGACCCATTTGTAAAGTGGCACACTTTCATTAGGGTTTGCCATTAGTCCTTACACACATACACATACACACACACACACACACACACACACAGACACACACACACACACACACACACACAATTCTGGCCTCATGCTGCCCTCTGTCTGGCCCAAATATATTGCAATGATATATTCACCCATAAATAGGCTTGCATGAGTTACATGTATTACTGCAATATGACAAATAGAGGCTTTGTATGCCTGAAATTGGTCGCATTTTATATGTGCATGGACAATGAAGCACACATTCCCTTACTGTGACACACTTGTACTGGAATCTGAATATGCTTCATTATATGCTACTTAGTGTCCATCATTTTTTGACATTGCTACTCCACAGCACCGCTGACGTGTGTAAGGATTCCACAAATGCCAATTTAATTGACTCATCTCTGGCCATTTGTTCAGTCTTATGCACTTTTGGTGCTCATTTGAAGTGGCAGAATGTTTCAGGAAATTAAGTGCAAAATACAAACAAATTTCACATGGGATGTTACATATTGGAGTACATGATGCAATTGCATATGAAGGGTAGGCCCGGTTTAAAGGATACAATACAAATATATTCATTCAAATCATATTCTAGTTCAGTTAAATGTCATGCTGTTCCTGGCTGTCAGAAAGCAAATGGATCAGTGCGGTCTTCTATAGGACCAACAGAATGGGATGTTTAAGTAGCCTCAAGGTTAAGAAAAAGTATGGTTCATTTTTGGGGAGCATATGATTGTCAAGCCCCAACAGCCCCCCGCCCTCCACCCCCCATCAAGACCCATATCGAACCTGGATTCTGATATCAGTTATTTAGTCAATATCAATATCATGACTCCCAGTGTTATAATTTAGGATGGGTCCTTACATTTAGCCAGTTCACTTTGTGTCATAGTCACTGAAGTTATAAATCAGATGCATAGACAATCCACATGTTCCCTTGAATCAAGCTATAGACAAGTTAGGTCAAGTCAAGGTCTCAACCCTGGTCTTGGATCCTTTGCATATTTTAGCGTTTTCCTACTCTAGCACACCCTGGAAAGTTTTCTAATGACTAGATGCATGTGCTATGACTCTCTCAGTAAATGAATTCTGGGTGTGATGCCAATAAATATCTATTAAAGGGGCAACAATGAGTTCGTAGAGGTATGATTTGTGGAAAGATAAGGCTTGGTAGATGTGGTTTAGTTCTTCGGCTCTTCCCAAGTTTTGTAAATCTGGCCTGGCAAAGGCATTAATGCTTTCTTGTGGAACATCCCAGACCACCATTCCAGCTCAGGTACTCCTGGTGGACACTGGATGGAGCATTTTAGAATGTTCCCCACTCTATAAGCAAAATTACTCTTGGCTAAACATTGGGAGAAATTCCTCACAAACATGAGGAACTAATTCAGAGATATTAATTATGCACAAAGCTGTGTCTTAGTGGATGATGATGCAGAACTAAATATGACCAAACTAGACTGCACACTGAAGAATTTGGGCTTCTACTTTCGTGTATGATTTACACCCTTCATAGAGTAAAGCCGGACTCACACTGGACAGTGTGCATCACTTTGCGAAATGGGTGTGACTGAGTCTGGTGTGGAAGATTGGCGAGGAACAATGTAATGTTAGTACCGTTTGCAAGCCAGATAACTTGGAAATTGCAAACAGAAATGATACAAATGAATTAAGTATATAAAGGGGGCATTTGGCTGGCGCTCTTGTCCGGAGCAAGTTACAATCATTAGTTACAGGGACAGACCTCCTGGAGCAACTGAGGGTTAAGTGTCTTGCTCAAGGACACAATAGTAGAAAGTGGGGGGGGGGGGGGGTTGAACCTGCAACCTTGTGGTCATTAGGTTCACAGACGAGTGTTTTACCTTCTAGATTACTAGCACCCATATACTCACAAACCTAAAGTGTACTCTGGTCTGTAATAAACACATACAAATGTGGTTGGCTGACAGTAGTGGGGAGTTAATAGCAGCTAGAAAGCGAAATAACTCTCTTAGCATGAACAGCTACAGCAGTACTACACACTGTTCTGTGGTTAAAAAGTGTGAAGTAGTTGGTGGCTGTGATTCGTGTGCAGCTTCATTTTGTCAAGAAGCTACCCAGAGGGAGATTTCACTGCTCCCAGCAGTCTTTTCTTTGTCTCATCAGAAATCTTCTTATTTGGAGATTATTGATGTATGACTTGTTTCTCCTAATCCCTCAGAGAAAAAGAACCTAAGACAAAAGTTTATTTGCTGTTCTCATCGGCTTCTCAGTTTCTTTTTATCTTATGGATGTCAAAACTGTCCAACTTTGGTCGTTTTGAGTCATGAATTTTATCACAGACAACTTACAGATATTGAACACTCATTTTAAGTTTTTTTTTTTTTTGATGTTATGGTTATCTTGAGATCTGATTTTTTTAAAGAAAAGTAAAGATCAGAGCAGTGAGTGAAAAGAAAGAGCATTTTAATTCTTAAATTGGGATCGGGATTAGAGGAGAGGTCTTTATCAGGAGCTGAATTTAAGAAGTATGGAAAAATGGTCAAAATCTCATACTGATGTTAAACTGAGCTCAGTTATGGCTAGGAGAAATAGACTGGACCAAGGAGAGGTATTATTTGGAATGATCCTTTGCTCTGGGTAACCTAGCCATTAGCAAGTTGCGAAAGTAAAGATAACGATGCAGACTCCTGGCTTGCTGTGCGCCGTGCAGTCTCTCTTTCATGTTTTTATTCATAGGCAGTGGGGAAGAAGTGTTAAAACTGGTGCTTTGCCACTGCTATAATTAGCATTCCTTCCTTTTCAAACAGTCAGTGCTCCTGTACGAACCCTTCAAAGTTCAATGCATTCAGTGTTGCAGCGCGATTGGTCAAAGACGCAAATTCCACCATTGTGCAAGAACCATTCACAATTGAACTCCCTGAGAAATGATGTGCGGGGAATTTATTCGCCCTGGAAGTCTGCAACTTGAAATCATTTGTTGTGACAAATCCCATTGAAATGAATGTTATTTGGCTCATGAAAATGTGAGCCTTCCCAACGGTGAGAAATATACAAAATAAGACCTCCTCCTAATCTCATTTCTTCTCCTAGATATAGTTTAAAGTTCTCTTTGTGATCCATTTGAGAGCAATTTCATATTGTTTCGAAATTTGCCTCACAGTCCCTGAATTTTCTCATTTTGATCATACTTTAGCCTCGCAGATGGTTTTGTGTCTGATTCATCTCACCACAGCTGAAGACTATTTACATGAGAAAAGTAGGATCCCACCTTTCTCCTCTATACCTCCCTGCTCAGAATATAATGACTAGCAGTCTTTTAGTGAAGAAGGAGAAAGTTTCTTTCTCCAAAACATCTTACAATTTAAGGCTTAACAGTATAGGCAGAATTATAATAGGATATATTATTGTTATATTACTATAGTCATATATTATAGTAGTATAATAAGGTTTTAAACTTAAGAGAAGTTATAGAAAAAGGGATTCAAAATCAGTGATTTGTACAGTGAGACTGTTCTTCAGGGACAAAGAGAAACAGATTTTAAAGAGTAGTTCTAATGATCTTTAAAAATTAAAACATGGTTCCGTCACTGAGGAAGTCATTCAGAGTGTGTTGATGTGAAAAGGCTGGCTACTGCTTTTTCATTGCAAAACATATAGAACCAATATGATTTAAAATGTGATTGTATTGTTTTAATAAATATTTGCAAAAGTAAAAGATCAGGGCCGAAGGTGGCACAGTGGGCTACACTGTTGTCTCAGACCTCCAGTGTTGGGGGTTTGAATCCGGGTCCTGGTCTCGTGTGTCTCCTCATGCTGGTGTGGGTTTCCTCTGGGGTCTCCGGTTTCTCCCACAGTCCAAAGACGTGTGTGCGTGTGTGTGCGTGTGTGTGTGTGTGTGTGTACCCTCAGCCCTAGTACGGGATAAGCGCATATAGTGAATAGACGTTTACAGACATGGCTAGCTAGTAAGTCCATGTACTTTCTAACATATGGAATTTCTGTCACAAAAATCACTTCTGTGTGAAATTAACCAAAAATGACATTCATTGCAGACTAAAGTTGGCCTTGTTTGAAGACCTACAACTGTCCTCATGTTCATTTAAATCAAACTTGATATGCAATATTACTTTACTACTGTGTTATACTTGATTGGATTATTAATATTTGGGTTGGTTACCACTTCCTAGGAGTTTGGGTGGGTGTTTTTTTTGGCTGCAGGTTGCAAAGGGTTGGAAACCCCGGTACAGAGATGCTTACCGACATAGATTTCTTTACGACGTCCAAAATGGTTTTTTTGTTGTTGGAAGTGATAAAATAGTGTTAATTCTGAAATAAACAGGGGTTTTTTTTTGCCTCACAATGCCTTGCTT
The DNA here is from genome assembly GCA_037974405.1 of Brachyalestes nurse. Lineage (NCBI taxonomy): Eukaryota > Metazoa > Chordata > Actinopteri > Characiformes > Alestidae > Brachyalestes > Brachyalestes nurse. The sequence goes on from JBBPCY010000109.1 coordinate 28,386,251, forward strand.
ATACTCCTCTGGCATTCCTGGATTCAAAAAGTGAGTCTTAGGCCAAAACCTTCTCTTCAGAATCACACAATATAATGTTATCTTTATTCTTCTAATTCAGCTTGATTTAATTATCAAAAGTGGATTCAGGGATTTTGGGCTGAGGCGTACTTGGTGGAATGCTGAGGGCCAAAACACAAAGCAATATTCAAACTGAGGAGGTAGGTAGGCTTCAAAAAAGTTTATTTTATAAGATTGACTTGTATGGTTTTTTTAAGATAAGATTGTTACAGCAGCAAAGTGGACAGAACAAAAGAAGAGATTAGAAGCAGCGTAACCAAAAGGATAAAAGCCGTACAACACAACAGTATCAAATGAAAAGTACACTATACAAATATCGTAAAAATATAAATGCAGAAGTGTATCTACCTACCTATCTATCTATCTATCTATCTATCTATCTATCTATCTATCTATCTATATGTATATATATATATATATAGAGAGAGAGAGAGAGACACACACACACACACACACACAGTGGATATATGTATGCATGTACACAGTGGAGTATCCGGGAGTATCTGGTAGCAGCAGACATTTAAAAAAAAGCAGTAGCAATGCACCAGACAAACTGGTTGCATTCAGTTGTATTGTACCACAAATATTGCATATGACAGAACCAAACTGCACTCATCAGTCCTTGGTGTGTGGATGTGTGTGTGGTCAACTATGAGATGTTCACTGAAAAGTGTGACAGCAGCTGTAAGGAAAGAGCTGCAGAATTTCTCCTTCCTATGCCGTGTGCGCAGTAACTAAAATAAGAGTGTATTAACTCATATATAATATACATGTTTGTTTTCTCGCTGTCGGAGGCGGTGGCACTGGGCTTCTCTTCTCCCAGGATCAAAACAACTTTAGTCTCTGGGTCATACTTCAGAGAGCCCTGGTTTAGGCCTCTGTTTAAATATGTTGCAGACTCTGGAGACCTCTTCTGGAAACAGCAGGACAAGCAGGTTTTCTAACACAACCTGCTGTATTCCTGCAGATTTGTGGATGTTGTTTAGGACAAACTGTGACCTACTGTGAGCTTAAAAAGCAGTGATTAGCTTAGACGAAAAGGTTTTACAGAAGAGAAGAGAAAGAAAACTATATGGACAAAGGTACTGAGACACACCTGTTTTTCAGGGTTTGGGCTGGGCCCCTTATTTCCAGTGAAGGACAATATTAATACTTCACCAATCTTAATGGACACCATGCTTCCAACTTTGTGGACACAGTTTGGGGAGGAACCTTTTCTATTCCAGCATGACTGTGTCCCAGCGCACAAAGCAAGCTCCATAAAAACATGGCTGGATGAATCTGATGTGGAAGAACTTGCCTGGCTGCACAGAGCCCTGACCTCAACCCCATCCAGCACCTTTGGGATGAACTGGAATGGAGATGATCCAGACCTTCTCATCCAACATCAGTGCCTGACCTCATAAATGCTGTACAGAATGAATTGACACAAATTCCCACTGAAACTCCAGCTCCATATTAAAGTCTATGTATTTGCAATGTCATTAAAGTCCCCATGTAATAGTCAAGCGTCTCAGTACTTTTGTCAATGTTGTGTAGCTTCACTCCCTGCTGAAGGAAGAGAAAAGAGATGAAAAGCAAAGATGGCCTTGTCCCGTACAGAGCAGCCTTGGCTTGCAATATAAAACGTTTCTAACCGCAACATTCAGTTACAAATCATTAACATGCAGTGCATGTTTTGGACTGCCAGCTGGTCTGGGTGGCGGGAACTGAAGCGAAAAGAACGGAGACACCACTACAGATCCACATAGGCAGCTTTTTATACCCATCCACACCGGTCATTTTAAACATGCAGTTAAGCAGACCTGCTTTCTTGCCGTTGAAAAGGAGCTCTTCCCCAAACTGTGCCCACAAAGTTGGAAGCATGGCATTGTCCAAAATGTCTTGGTCTGCTGAAGCATTAAGATTATCCTTCACTGGTAGTAAGGGGCTTAGCTAAACCCTAAAAAACAATTTAATTTAATGCTTTAAAAGAAAAGCCCCATCTGATTGACATGCAAAATAACCAATGACTGGTCGGTGTTTCTGTGCAATGTGGAGGAATAGGCAAATTTTAGCACAGGGACTACAGCAAAAACACACTCAAAGTGAACTGCATTGGAAAACAAGGATTTCATTTGTTAGCTACTAAAACTCTGAATACTTTGAAACGTACTAACTTTTCAGTTCTGTGTATGCCTGTTTATCTAAAATACTAATAACTGCTTTCAGCTTCACTGCCAGACTGAAAGTTGTGCGCTGCCCTAAATTATCAAGGCAAAAGCAGCTCAGAAGTTGAGCACTGATGAAGGACAAGAGGATGGCTAAAATAAAGAGTCCATTTGGGGTTTGCATCTGATAAAGGAAGACTTCAAACAGGCCTCCATAATTTTACATACAGATTACTCAGTGTGGTTCTGTCTCCTGTGCAGTAATAACACAGCTCTGGAAACAAATAAGAGGCCACTGCAAAAATGTTCAGTTTCTCAGGTTTTATCTTTTATAGCTGCAAGTATTGAAATGAACAGCTTCGCCTTTGTTTTTCAGAACTGCTGACAATATTTCTCCTCATTTCCAAATAAAAATATTGTTCTTTAAAGGTGCAATATTATTAATTCTGTAAGGTTTACATGGTCTTGTGAAATATATGTATCCAGTATGGAAGGTTTACATACACTTCCCACGAATGTCCTACGTTTGTATTTTCAACTTACTGTCTCAGATCCACATCCCATTCATACTGCCGTCTTCTCTATTTAGTGTATTGTGTCTGTTACCTTTGTTGCTAATGGCTCCCTGTGCCATAATCATACTTATAGTGCATCACTATTCACTGTGGAAGGTTTACATAGTTGTCTATTCATTGTGTTGTCTGTTATCTGTCGTAATGTTGCATCGTGATCCATGGAGAAACGTCTCATCACGTAATATATGTGTTCACAGCTGCCGATGACAAAGTAACCATAGCATTGATACTATAGCAATCACATACATTTTTTTTATGAGACAAAAAGTGACCTGGGGGGGGGGACTTGAATGAGGAAAAAACACTGTAATTACTTGACCCCCTCAGGAGGGCTGGAATTTCCCAATGGGAGAAAAACCGTATTACCCATGCTAAACATCCACTACCTCAATAGCAGAAATCAAAAATTGAGAACAAATTTCTACTCAATACGTTCTTTTGAAATTGTTGTTGTTGCAAGATTTATTTTCAAAACGTGAAAACTGTACGTGTGAATGTAAAAATCTTTACATTGCAAACGAGAAAAAAAAAATTCTAACAGGGAACCTTGATTGTATTTCCACATTTTTACCTGTCCAATAAATCTGACCATTACACCAACAGGGACTTGTTGGTCCACCCTTTACAGCGATAACAGCTTCCACTCTTCGTGGAAAGCTTTCCACAAGATTTTGGAGTTTCTGTGGGAATTTGTACCCATTCATTCTGTAGAGCATTTATGAGGCACTGATGTTGGAGGAGAAGGCCTGGCTCACAATCTCCGTTCCAGTTCATCCGAAAGGTGTCGAATGGGGTTGAGGTCACTGGAAATAAGGGGCCTTCTGAATTCAAGAATGAAAAAGTGTGTCCGAATACTTTTTCCACACACACAGTGTATACACAGAAGAAAGTGCAAAAGATGGGGAAGGTGGAATCCGTAGACGACACCAAAGAATGAAAAAAAAAAAAACCGGAATAAAATTAAACATGAACTCGATTTTTTGGTTTGTTTCCTAGCTTTAATCAAACAAATACCCAGCCTAAGGGTGTAGTATGTTCTGGGTCCCAATGTACTTCCACATAATACCGTCTCCTTGTCTCTTCCATGTTGCAACTGTACACATACCTCTCTAGATTTGGGGTTTAGTGGAGGAAAGGCTAATTCTTTATTTGTCCATGTTCTTTAAAATCTTGACTGATTCATGGGTTGACTAAAGCATCTTCAGTACGCCAAGCACTTGCACTTCTTTCCTACGTCTCTTCATCTGTATCCAAGGCTTGTGATAAAGCTGCATCTAAATGACTATGTTCTGCAACAGAATTTGGAAGAGGCTTGGTCACAGTGGGCGTAGATGCAGAAAGAGATGGAAAAGGAGTGAGGGGTCCTAGGGTGGGAGAAGCAGGAACATGGTGTTTGGGTGCAGAAAGCAAGGAAAAGACACAGGGATGCATAGCAGGACATTTTGTGGAGAAACAAGAAGACAAGAGTTAGAGAAGCAGGAACAAAATGTCTGGATGAAGCAAATCCTGAACATATACCTGCCACATATCATACTTGACAATAAATCAGTGTTTCATACAGAAATTATTATAGGGAGCAGAGAGCCATTTGAGATATTAATCAAGAGACTACTTCTTCATTACCCAAATGTCCCACTGAATGTAAATGCTTTGTTGTAATATACACAAGTAATCTATTATTTCTGTGTAAAAATAACAATTTCATGACCTATATAGTGCACTGCATTGGGATACGGATTCATTTGAGATACAGCCTAGGCCAAAATCCTCTCAAAAGCATATTAAAAGCCCATTAATAAAACATTCAAAAGCTTTTCATGTACTAGGTGTATGTGGGGAAGCTTTTAGAAGCATTTTACACATCAGACCCCTCGTTCACCCCCTCTGTGAGCAATTCTGACACAGCAAGTCAGCAATCAAACCCCTCTGAATGACTGCATTTACATGGTAAAGATGTAATCATGCAGATATTGTGGGACAATTCCTTTTTAAGAAAAGAAGAAAACAGTACGGAGCAAATTTATTTAATCATGTGCTCAAAGTGGCAAGTAAAATATGCCTAATTCAAATATTTATACACTTTGACAGACATCTTTCTGCAGGATAACATTTTTCATGGCTTCGTTTAGTTAGGTTGCTTTTTGTGTCATACTTTAATAGAGTATACAAGACAATATAAGATGATTCCCATAAAATTTATTTCAAAAACACAAAAATCACAGAACAGTTAACCTACGACAATACAGTTCTACATTAAAACAGAATCAGTTAAAAGTAAAATGCTTTGTTACGTTTACTTGCGTTTTCCTTCCTCATCACATCTGTCAGAGAGGACATTCGGGTGGGTGGTCCGTAACGGTGGTGAGTGGAGGTCACTGGAGGGTACTGCTCAAGTCTCTCTTGACTTTCTCCAGCAGGGTTTCAGTGTGTTTGGGGCTAGGAGTATTGCTCTGTAAAACTCTGATGAAACTCCTTTAACTTTGCCAAAACTATCTTCAGCTTCTCTGTAGGTGGTAGAATGGTCATCCTGAATGGAAAGAAATAAAAGGGCTTTTTGTTAGACTTATAAAAAATGCTTTACAGACATGCATACACACCAATCCAAGTGTAACCTACATTAATCTTATATCATGTACCCTTGTGGACAAAGCTTCTAATGACTTGGCGTATTTTAATCGTTGTTCTGTATTGGTTGCCAAAGAGCCGATGTCACAAGGACTGCGTGACACAAACAGCTCTGTAATGCTGCATGTCCAGCAAAGTATGAGTCAGGCTACATGCTGTTGCTGTCATAAGACCACTTCTCTATCTCTGTATACACAATATGGACAAAAGGTTTGGGACACTTGCCCATTACACCAACAGGGACCCCATAACAGCTTCCACTCTTCTTAGAAGGATTTTGGGGTGTGTCTGGAATGAGGTCAGATGTTGGACAATAAGGCGTTGAGGTCAGGACTCTGTGCAGGCTCCTCCAGCCATGTCTTTATGGAGCTTGCTTTGTGCACTGGGGTACAGTCATGCAGGAATAGAAAAGGTTCTTCCCCAAACTGTGTCCACAAATTTGGATGCATGGGGCACTAAGGTTGTCCTTCAGTGGAAGTAAGTGGTCTAGCTCAAACCCTGAAGAACAGGTGTGTTCCAATACCTTTGTCCATAAGGTATATTTGAAGTGAAGTGGTTACTTTAAAGGAAAATTAATAAAGACTTTAAATTAAAATGTACGATAATGTAACAATTTTATTCCAAATAATTTTTGATATTCTCCTATCAGCTGTTTTTTTTTCAACTTGTATTTAAGCAGACAACAGTATGCCTAAGAAAATGAACTTTGGAGTAAACAAAAAAAAAAAAAAAAAAAAAAGTCGTTATCAACACTAGGTGGCCTCTAATCAGCACAGATCCCAGATGACTACTATATTAGCACCCCTGGAACCACATTACTGACCTGAAGTGGTAAGTGCCATCCCTCTGTCCAAAGCCACTGCCCGGAACCAGACAGATCCCCTTTTCTTCCAGCAGTTTCATACAGTAGAACATATCGGGAGCAACGCCTTTCTCCTGCAGAAACACACAGAACAAATACACTTTAGGGAAACCTGCTTGAAACAGTATGACAGTAATGTATCATGAAAAACAGACAAATCTGAAGATTTCAGATTTTTTATTTGACATTTTCTTGACTTTATAGTTATTTCTAATATAGCATAATGTTAAAAGGTCTATCAGACAAGTGAGTATTCCTTATTGAGTATTCATTGCTAATCAGAAAGATGGGAGGAGAGAGAAGGCCATCCTACCCACCCAGAAAGAGCATAGTGCATAGTAACAACATAGTGCATCAAAATAATAATGTTTAAAAAAAAAAAAAGAGAATTTCTACAAGGACTGGGTGGACAGACTCACCTTGGCTTCTGCGATGGCTTTAGCAGGGAGTTGGATGCGGGGAAAGGTGTACATGGCTCCCTGAACTGGATTACAGGTCATTCCTGGTATCTGGTTCAGTATCTCTTCGGTCATCTTAGCCTTCTCTGCCAGCATCGCCAGAGTGTGTGTGCGCTCCTGAGAATAATCATAGATAAAATAATATATACATTATCTATATGTGTATACATGATAGACATATAGATGGACAGACAGACAGTAAAGTGGCAACTTATAGTCACACGTGAAATTCTTTCTCTGCGTTTAACCTGAAGCAGTGGGCTGCCACTAGCGTGGTGCCCGGGGAGCAGTGTGGGGGGATGGTACTTTGCTCAAGGGTAGCTCAGCCTCTGGCAGCCATGGGATTCAAACCCACAACCTTCTGATCGCAGGGGCAACTCCCTAACCACTAGTCCACACTACCCTTGATAGATATGCAATAGATATACATGTGGGCGTGTGTGAGAACACCTTCATGAAGGTCACGTAGGAGGTTTCGTCTGGTTGGGGCGGATTGACCACCAGGTCCAGGAGAGCTTGTCCAGGCACTGGAGGACATAAGCGGACTGACACAAGCTTAGTGAGCTGAACTTTAACCTCAGGGTCCAAATTCACCACCTCCATGTAACCACCACGAAAACCACACCTTGAAGAGAAAAGTATAAATGCAGCTGAATTCATTTTTCAGAGTTCAGTGAAAGGACAAATGATTGAAATGAAAAATGGAAATGCCCAACTACACCTTCTTTCACATGGATAAGAACTGATGGAAGACAACTAATCTTTACAGAGGACTGGATCAGAACATGTCTATAGACCAGTCATTATCAATTCAATCAATAACAAGTAACTCAGAATTTTGGTGAATTTACAGACAATTTTTCAAAACCACTAACACTCACTCTAATGACAAAAAATTAGTGGGTTTGTCCAAAAACAGGGAAAGATTTATTCAGAAGGAAGTGCTGAATTTGAAACCCAGAACCTTGACTACCTTGCATGAGGTGACTTCACTGACTGATCTTGAACTAATTTACTCAAGGAGAAAAAGGAATGAACTGTGGGTGAGAAATATCAGACCTTTTCTCCAGAACACTTACTCTCCCATGTAGCACTTGGAGGTTGAGTGAAACGAGGCCAACTCTACTTTTTCTGAATACTCCGGTCCCATTTCAAACAGGACCTTCTTAAAGGAGTGGAACTGACAGCCATCTGCATACACATTATCCTGATACACCTGCACACATAAGAGAGGAAATGAGATCATTATAGACACGGACACCTAGCTTTTCAAAATGTCATAATCAGTGAGGATATTTTATATAACAAACTTAGTAGGAATCTATTTAGGCAGTTTCTAGGCTATTAAAAAGAAACCAATTCTTCAAGCTAAAAAATACATACTTTTAACAAAATGTTTAATACTTAAACAATATTTTTTAACAAAAAAAAAAAAATTCCAAAAAGAAGTAAAGTGTCGCTATACTTTTTTTGACAGGCTGCGTAAAACTCGATTGGGAAAATATGTAATTGTACTTTGTTGGTATATTTAAATGTTATTTTGGAACATTTTTATTTAAATGTTCAAAAGAACCTGTTACAATTCTCCCAAAGCATGTGACATTTCACATTTCACAAAAAAAGATCTAAGCCACAGAAGTGGTGGTAGAAACCAGACCTCCAAAGAGTTAAATACCTCTCGAAAGTGGTCACATTAAATTATTAAGAATATACTGGATCATAGTATGGTTCTGGGAAGGCTTTGATCTAAAATATTTTCTATAAAATCCAACCAGAGTGGAGAGGTACATATATGGCACTGTAGGTCAAAACCGTATATATATATATATATATATATATATATAAAAAAAAAAATTTTAGACTTCTCGCTACTTTTAACTAATGTCTTGACACAGTAGCCATACATTTAATAGGGAATTTCAAAGATTTGTTAAAAAAATGCATATATAAAACATTTAAGTACAGACAAAATAATTCATAACAGTTTGATGTTGACCATTACTGTTACTGCTTGACCATTATCAACATTACACATGAAAACATGTGAAGCTTCGTTTGTGTTTTTTTTCTATGATATGACTATTGTGGGAGAAGCATTCTTGCTAGCAGCACCCAACGTGGCTCCACACGAGGCACAGCTGAAGACATCTACGTCCCTGCCTGACTTTTACAAACACACCAAGCTGTTTCCAGAGAACTGAGTGCAGCTATTCCAAGGACACTGCTGAATGTGTTTGTATTCTTTTCCTCAAATGTTTTATATGCACTGGATAACTAAAAGCAGGGGAAAAGAGACTGTATGCCACTGGTTCTACAGCTTTAGGTTTTACAGCTTTTGCTCACCTCTGTCCCCCTTGGCTTGCTTGCTAGGGGCTTGGACCTGGATTCTGTAAAGCTGCTTTATGACAATATTTATTGTAAAAAGCACTATATAAATAAAATTTAATTGAATTGAACCTTGCTCCTATCTCCACTCTCACCAGCTGCTTTGTGCCTCAGGGACTATTTGAGGTTTGTGAAGCGTTATGTTATGCTTATATGTGTTGTGCTTAGCCATCAGATGCAGAGTTGTTATAGATGAGGTCATTTACAAAATTAAAGAAATCGGAGTCGGTCAGTTTCTTCAATTTTTTGAAAAATCAGTGGGATTCCCTTTTAAAGAACATTATTCTCTTTTTCAACATAAAAGTACATTAAAATGATGAGGCGCTTTTGGGTACCTCATCAGCCATCAGAAACAGGTTTTCTTCAGCAGCAAACCGGATCACATCCTCAATGCACTGCCTGCTCTGCACCTGACCTGCCATGAAAAGGGAAGCATTTAAATGCAGTCAGACCTTTTACAGTAACAGTGCAGGCACACTACTAACAGTACCCGTTTCTGTAAAGTGAACTTTTTAGAAAAGTTGTAATAGTAGTAATAATCATTTCTTTTTATGATAAATTATGATAAATGACCAAATTTCCTTGCCTGTTACTTACTTTCATGCATCTTTTTGACATAGGTGCCACCAAAAAAAAGGTGATCATGACACATTTTCAATAAAATGTTTTAACCATCTCATACATTTTGTACAACAGATTATGTTCGATATAAATGATGCATCCCTTACAACCCAAAGTATATACGGTTTTAGGAACAACAATGTTTTTAGGGTTTCTTTTGGAACTTATTTTATTTGATCTGAGAATTTTATAATGTAACCACATATTTAACATTCTCCTGGTATTGTCACAATTTACTTAATTCTAAGGGGCAGCAATTTCCAAAAGAATGTATTAAATCAGACTCAGTGCATGACTTTTGTTCCAGAGCAGAGGCCCAGGTTACCTGTGGGGTTTCCTGGGTTGATGATGCAGAGAACCCGCGGCCTGCAGTGCTTCCTAGCTTCCTCCAGGGCGCGCCGCAGTTCATTCACATCCAAACTCCAGCACTTCTCCTCATCCAGATAATAATTAATCTGAACTGCAGCTAGTTCAGCAAGAGCAGCAGAGTAGAGCGGATACTGAGGGATAGAGATCATCACTCCGGTACGAGAAGGGCCTTCGCCTGAAATTAACAACTTCATCATGGTCTGATGAGCAGCACAGAGAAAGAGAGAGAAAGGTCAGGACAGTCTGGACAGAAAGAAAACAGACAGTAAGAACAAGTAACACAGGTGTTTATGTCCTTTAAAAAGGTACCGTTTTCTTCAAAAGATGTTGCACTATGGATTGTGATACAAATGAACATACTGTACTGCTGTTTGGTGCTGGTATTTTTTTTTTTATTTACCATAATTGCGTCACTTGCTCCTGCAGAGAGGTAGATGTTGTCAGGATTACAAGAAATCCCTCCGTCTCTTCTTTCAATATACTGTGCAACATCACGCCGAACAAGTTCAATGCCTTGACTAGCACTGTAAGCACCTAAAGAAAAGTTAATTGAAAATGTATTACAATACATTCTGTTCATATTTTGGAATGCACTGACACATTTAACTTTCTGAAAATAAAAGAAACAATAGTATAGGTGCACTCTAATCTATTAAAGGTTACACTGAAATGTACAAATATTTGTTTCAATACAAAGTTGAGACAAACACTTTAAACATATTACACCGGCAGGATCCTCTGCCACTAGTTTTGCTCTCCCTCACCCCCAACCCCATTTGCTAAGTGTTGTTCTTATTATATATTCGTGTTCAGCAACTTGTGTAACTATAAAGCTGGGTTTGTGCAGAATCAGAGCATATAGATCATTTGATAACTACTATCACAAAGTTACACATATATTTGTTTATATAAATTGCATGTTCTGTAAGAACACTTACATTTTCTTCATTAGCTACGTAGCTCAAACATACATTTGCAAAAATATCTACAGTTTTCAAAATAAAGACATGAATGCCATTAGTTGAGAATCTTAGCTGTATAAGAATGCTTTGCTTGTTTAGGAGGATTGAGATGAATATTTTACCGATGCTCCCTCCCCCACAGGCCTGAAGGATGCGTCTCGCTCGGTTCTTCGCATCCTCTGGAAACTTGTCGTCTTCCAAGAGTTCAGGGTAAGCGCACAAGGCCAGGACCTGAAGTACAAAGGAATACAGCAAAGAGTGAAATCGGCATGTTGAAAAGATTTCAAGTTTCCATAATTTACCCCATGATCAGACACAACATGTTTAATGGTTGATGTCTGCTTGTAATTAGCCTAATGGCTCCAACATAAATCTAGTTAAGTAGGTTTATTTTCATTTCAGCTCTATGCAAAGATCACAGTGGAATGAAACACTGTTCCTCTAGAACCATGGTGCAGCACAGGAAGAAAAACAGAACGTCCGGACTACGTCAGTGCAGACAAGACGAAATACGCAGAGTGGAAGGAGAGCAAGAGACAGAGTGCAGAAAGCCCACAGGAGTAACAAAAACAGGACAAGTCAATATTTAGTTCAGTCAACATTTAAATGAATACAGTATTATAACCATTAAAGTGGGAGGTGCACTCTGCTGGGTGCTCTGGGTGTGAGCACAACAGGACGATAGTAGAAATGATAGTCAGTGAGGCAGGACTTCTTTGGCAGGGGGATGATGGTGGTTGAAGCAGGTTGAATCAAAAGTGTTGCACTGAGGGATATTGAAGGTGAGAACATCTGTCAGCTGGTCGGCTCATCCTTTGAGCACACGACCAGAAAAAAATGAGAGAAACTGAGAGAAACTGGGTTTTAAAAGAAAAAAACAGAGGATGCGAATTTTCTAAAGGGATGGAATTCCATCATTTTGGAGCTGCAACACTGAAGGATCTATCTTCCACGCAAGACAGACACATTTTGGGGTCTTTAAGCAAGCCAGTACCAGATAAACGCGAAGAGTGGGGATGAGTGTATGAGTGAAGCAATTCAGCGAGATCAGTGGGGGCAGAACCACGGAAAGCTTTAAAAGTAACGAGAAGACCCTTAAACTGAACCAGTAAGAAATGGCCAGTGAAGTTGGGGAGATGTGTTCAGACTTCTTAGTAAAGCAGAACATGAGCATGAGTTTTACACATACTGAAGACTACCAATGGTTTTTGCTGGGAGACCAGGAAAAAGAGCATTGCAGTTGTCAAGACGAGAATTTACGAAAGCATGAATAAGTGTTTCAGCATGCTTCATAGAAAATGATGCAGGACATATCATGAAGATAAAAACAAGTGCACTTTTGACTAAAAAGCTAAAAATATTTAAACAGAGTGAGGGGGCACGATGACAGTGCCATCTATGAACGCTTAGAAATGACCGCCTTGTTGCCAACCAATAAGAGTTTCGTTTTATCTGAATTAAGCTTCAGAAAAAATGTGATGTTAACCAAGCTTTTAAATCCTGCATGCAGGCTGTAAGTGAAAGGAGCATGGTGGCTGCAGTCTAATAATGTGACCACAAGGATGCATGTAAATTATGAAAAGCAGAGGCCCAAGGACAGATCCCTGGGGGACACCTTGCTTAACAATAACCAAGTGATCTGCTTCCACAGATGAAGGTGAATTCTTGTCTATTAGTATGATATGAAGAAATCCAGTTCTGTTATTGTTTAGCAAGGTGTCCCCAAGGGATCTGCCCATGGCCAGGAAAAAACAGTGCCGGAAAGTCGGAAAGACATGAAAGAAGAATGTTATGATTAACAGTGTTGAATGCAGAACGTAGATCCAACAGAAGAACAACAGTCAGCATTAAGTAAAAGAACATTGGTGACTAGAAGGAGAGCAGCCTCAGTACTATGTCGAGGACAAAAAACAGATTTAAAAAAGCTGAGTAGCCAAAACTCTTTCAAAAATCTTGGAAGTTAATGGCAGATTTGACATCTATAGTTATTATCAGGATCCAAGGCACTCTTTTAAAATCTATTCTTAATTCAACGGGAACAATACCAGTGTCAAGAGAGGTTAATTGGGAGAGGCAAATAAAGGATTGGCATACATTCTTTAAGAAGAGTAATGGGTGCTGGATCTGTAGATAAGCTGTGACAAAGTCCAGACTAGTGAGAGAAAATTCAGAGAATGGTTGTACAGGTGCAACTAAGGGCTGTACAGGGCAACTAACAATTCCCATAGTCAAGCAGATCGAGATGGAAGCAGAAGGCTGAGAAAGTTAGTTTATAGTGTTTAAATAGAAGTTTCGGTTTACAGGTGTCACTGATAACAGAAGTCAGATAGGAAAAATCAGCAGTTTTAAGGGCAGATAAAAATGTTTTAGCATATGGTCAGCATAAGCTGAGCAGTTTTTTAAGGCCATTCAAAGTGCCTGTCCAGAGCTTCAAATACCTCAACTCAGGCATAAACCAAGGGGAAGACTGGAAGGAAGGACTTCAGCAAAAGAGAGAACTTTCCAGGAATCAGCCATAGAGGACAAAAGTAAGGCAGCAGGGACATAAGCCAGGTTAATAGTTTTAAGGTTTCAATAAGAAATCACAGTTTTCTTACAAGATTAATGAATGAACATTTGCCATACGTGAACACACCACAGGCACACCACTGTGAACAGGATGAAATTGTTCTATGCATTTAGCCCATTCACCCGAGAGAAGCAGCGGGCAGCCAGGAACACAGGACCCGGGGAGCAGTGTGTGAGGACGGTACCTCAGTGGTGCCACTAGCAGTCCTGGGATTCAAACCCATATCCTTCCATTGCAGGGGCAACACCCTAACAGCAGCTGCCTAGTGGTTAGTGACTGCATGTAGTGGCAAGTCAAACATTTTTTTAGTTCTAATAAGCAAATATATGGTCCAGTGTATGTGAACATTTTGAACATGATTAAAACATTGAAGGATATTTTAAAACTTGGTGGTAAATGGAAAGATAGTACCAGCATAAAAGCTTAAATCACCAAGCAAAATAACAGTATTAGAAAAGCACAGGCAAAAGGATGAATTTCACTGAGATCAGAAAAATGTAAAGATAAGGAAGCCTTGTTAGGTGTTTGATAAATTAACACAACTGCAAGTGGAGTTTGACAGTCCTGTACAGCAGACACTCAAAAGACATAACGGCATAAAAATCCAGGGCTTCAATTTAAACACCGTCATGGATGACCAGAGCCAAGCCACCACTTCTGCCATGTTCATGAGACTTGGGCAAACAGCTGGAACATGGAGGAACTCCAGCAATTATTACTGACTTGTGTCTCAGTCAGTAGACGCATATCTAAATTTATATGTCAATAATCAAATCCTGAAGTAAGAGTTTTAGCAGTTAGTGAACAAATGTTAATAAGGAATAAAGGCCAGACAGCGACCTATCCAATACCTACATGAACAAGTTGCACACCTCCGTTCTTCTGATGCACACCGGTTATTAATTCTTTTGTGCATTTAAGTTGTTCTCCATGAATCAGCTTTCATCTGACTGTCATTCTTCTCATTTCTTTTGTTCTTTTTGTGCTCCCATTTGTTTCGTTTTGCAAGGCTTTAGATATTTCTGTAGAGGATGATTTGGAGGTTTGGACTGAGCTGCTTGACTGAATGTGGTGCTTGGAAGCATCAGTCGTACACTGGGTAGTGATAAGGAAATCAGATGCCAAGTGGCAAAAAAATGAGAATAATCCTCCATTGAGTGTAACATGAAAATTGTAATTCTAAGATGGTGGTATGTATACTCTGGAAACTGCATTTTCTCTTTCTCACACTCGTACACACCGTTCTATAAAACATACCTGTCTGAAGAAAGTGATAGGTTTCTGACCCATGGCGTGGCAGTCTCCAATGTTGGCCTTTATGACCTCAGTGAAGGGCTTCTTCACACCCTACAAGTGAGGAACAAAGGAAGATTGAAATTAGAGACAACATGTACTCTTAAAAATGACAACAGTACAACTTCACGATTTTTCCACTATTCGCGGGTGCTCTTGGAACGTAACCCACGTGATTGACTTTTTATGGACCGTTCACCGTCACCAGAAATGTTAATCACACTAATCTAAAATCATCAGTTTTAGAACATTGTGTACTTTCACAGCGTACTGTGTACATGGCTGAAATGACAATAAATCTACTTGATTTGACAGATAGACAGAGAAATATATTCATTATAAATACTGTCATCAAATTTGAGTATTTACATTATTACTGAATAGTTTTTTTGGGGAGTATTGCAGTATTTGCTGAGGCTTCTTTATCAAAATCCATATGAGCTACATTTAATAATCATCCTCCTTCCCAGCACCTGTCACCATATTAGTTTTTTTAATGTTTACCAAGTCATGGTGCCCTGAGAAAACATGGAACACACGTTTACTGCAGTTGTGCAAGCTGGACAGTAAACTCTGAGACGGACTGAGGTCAGGATAATGAATATGTGACAAGTTCCATTGCTCTTTAATTTTCAATCCATTCAGATTGATCTTTGAATGTCAGCTTGGGTTTGCTGTCCTAGTTAAAATACAACATTGCTTCAGCAGTGGGGTGACTACTATTAGTACAGGACACACACACACACACACACACACGGTCCACCCCTCTCGTTAGAAGCCTTGTATCTGCACCTAGCACCAAGTGGCCTTGCTGGCAGAGAGACTGGGAACAGGATGAACAAGCAAGAAGGGGCCATGTAGGGGTCCAGAGCGAACACAGGCACCCACTGTTTCAGAGTGAAATGAAGACCGCTCCATCAAACGCCATTATACTTTTATTTGGGCCACAGAAAAGTTCAATACAACGCACACTTTGTGGAACTTCATCAGATATGCAGTAGCCTGACTAGTGATACAATTTCCAGCAAAAATGCTTTCTAGTTCTCACTTGTTTACTGTAATATGAGTAATGGGCAAAAAATATATAAGATTCTCTTCAGTTCTCCTACAATTAATGTTATATAACAGTTGCTTTTTGCACAGTTGCATTTGCTTAACGCCAAGAAGTACCTTTACATAACTAACTATATAAAAATGCATTTACGTTTGAATTATATTGTATCCAGGCTGTTTTTTTATTCGTTTCCATTTTTTTCAATGTTAAAAAAGACAAAGTGGTGACTAAATATACTAAGGGAATACACATAATTTATCGAGTTCAATAGAGTAATGTAACGTCCACAAATCTCCACTTGCTATAATGCAGTAAGAAGGACATTTAAATAGAGTTTCATATGCTAATCCCAGCAGTTCCAACTAATCAGCCTTAATAAACCTTCCCTGGTTTGAAGCGGGTGCTTAAGAGCAGGAAAAACACTACAATTTTGTAAAGTAGGGGGGCCTTCAGACACCAGTGCTATGTAGAATTACCGGAAAACAACAGCTACGATGTTAAACTAACTTTACAGATATTTATTTTACTCAGCCCTTTTTTGAGGTGATGGCAAGTGACCAAAGACCACAAGTGAAATTTCCAGTTTTGCTGTAGAAGACTATAGTAAAACTAATTTCTTCATCATAAAATGAGAGTCATTAGCTCCCACCATTTTCTATATTTGTGATCATTGGGTATAATACATTTAAAATGATCACAAAGTGTCAGTATTTTGACCAAAACTCAAACTTTCACATTTGGTACAGTGGGATTTTTTTCCCAGTGATGTGTGAAGCTTGTTCAGCCTCATCATTGTGGGCATGTTTGAGATGAACTTTGTCTTTTTGCTTGGAGTAGACAGTTGCATGTGGAGGAGGACCTGAGAAGAAAGCAGTCCAGCCAAACCCATGGCATCCCCACCAGCATTTGCACATGAGATAAACCATTTCTTTGAAGAATATTTGAATCCAACCACGAACACTCCACATTTTATTAATCACACAGGACTCCAGATGGCGACTAAAATGTCACCAATGCGACTAGTTTTTGCATTTCAGCCGCCAGTGGCGATCATCTCTCACAATCAAGAGAAATTAAAATAACTAAAACATACAAGAAAAGGTGACACCTCACAATAATGTGCAGATACGCTCAACCCGAGTCTCCTACTACACTGTCACTTGATTGTAGTGAGGCTCGATCTAGAGCTAGTGATGGGAATTTCGGCTCTTTTTAGTGAGTCGGATCATTTGGATCTGATCACCAAGAAGATCCGGCTCCTTTGGCTCCCAAACGGCTCTTCGTTTTACCAAAATTATTCAGAGAACCGACTCGTTCAGGACCAATACGTCTCTATCGACTCGCACGGCCTGGCAACCTGTTGAAGAGCGCGTTCTAAAATATAAGAAAAATAAACATTAACTACATGAGAAACATTATGTTTCACTTTAGTTTAGTCCATGTCGTGATTTCTTGTTTCGTGGGGTAAGACTGGAGAAAAAAAACGTGCAATGACAATATTTATTTATATCACATTTGACAGAGATTATGGCTCCCAAATATTTTGTGTTTAGGAGTCATTGGCTCCTCAGGTTTTTATTTTGTCTGGAGCCCTGTAATAAGCAATAATGGATAGTGTAATATTCACTACAGTTTGTGTCTACATCACTGTTGCCTGAGCTTTAAGCCAATAAGAACGCCGCTCTGTCTCCTGGCTGCTGAGCTTGTGAGAACTGATTATAAGAGATTATAAGGCCATGTTTCATTAGGGTGCGATGGATGAAATGACAAAAGTCGGGCAACATTAAAATCAGACAAGCATAGTCACTACAAAAATGCATTTTTGACTGGAGCATATATATATATATATACACACACATACACACACACACACACATTATTTTTTTGGACTGAAACTGAAAATGCTGAAACATTTGGCCGAAAACTGAAACCGAGAGAAATTATTACTAAATTATTAAAATGATAAATCTGTTACAAAACTATTAAAATATTTATTTAGCATTCAAACAATGCACAATATAAAATAACATTTAGCCTAAAAGCAAGATTGCTGAAATATTATACCATTAAATATCTTCGCTCATAAAACTAGTGAATTCAAGTGCATTTTAATATTCTGAACGAAGTGCATTCAGAACAAGTGCTTTAAAAACTGT
>JBBPCY010000109.1:28404489-28439297 GCA_037974405.1 Brachyalestes nurse
GTAATTCTGCACCAAGGCTGAATTTCAGAAAGAGACTTCAGATACAGTATTAGGGGACCACTAGGACCTATATAAAAACAAATCAGCATGTCATGGGACCTTTAAGCTAGGCTAACATAACATGTAGACTTTAAATGACTGTAGATACCAAAATTTTATACTCTACCACATAACCAAGTGTATTTGATATTACTTAACTCTGTCTGAGGCAAATGTGTCATTTATGCATGCAGTTTGAACCACCCTATGCATTTTTTATGCTTCTACCAAATACATCTGATAAACTACACTTATCAGATACAAGATTTTTTTCTGCTGGACTAACAGATTTCAGTGCTTTCAAGGTTTCCTTACCATCGCAGCATGCTGTTTCAATTCAGCGTCAGTCTGTCTGTCCTCATCATCGTCAGTGGTTTCGGGTTGGCCTCCTCTCTCCTGCCACACCATCGCCTCCTTATGGTGCTCTCTTCTGTACAGGCTGCTGCGCTCATTCACACTCGTGCGCCTCACCACCTTACTGCTCACAGAAAAAGAGAGATGAAGCTGAGTAACTTGTTGCTGCCGAAAAGGCACCTATGTTTTGAGAGTGAGTCAATTATGCAAACTCTGCTGATATATACACACACACACATATATATATTTACACACACACACACACATTATTTTAAATAATTTTAAATATAATATAATTAAAAAACTTAATATAATAAAAATATAACCATCCTAAGTTTTTCAGAAAACTACTTGAAATACTGTTTTGTTTTCTTTTTATAATTCTCTCATTAGTATTCAGACTTAAAACTGAGCATTAAGAAATGCATATACTGTAAACCCCTGCTTATACATGGCTCAGCATTCGCAGATTTTTGTGGAAATCGCAGATATACTCTGCAGTTATTTTTGCTTTTGTGACATCTGGGCCTCGTCCGCCACACCCCTTGTCCTCGTGCTGGTTGTTTATGTTTGGGCACAACGGTTAGCAGGGCAGTCAGATGCACCTGAAAGGAAAGAGCCTCTGCTGTTCAGCGTCCTGATTGCCTTGCTAAGCACTGCACCCAAATAAACAGCATGAGGACGAGGGGGTGTGGCGGACAAGACGTCACAGCTTTTTTCATGGTAAATGATTAAGAAAAATATAATTTACTAATTGAATTACAGTACAGTCTATATAGGGACATCATCAGTATGCCCCATAATCAGTATTTTACATTCTAGCACTACAAGAGACAGTTCAGTGTAAACTGTACAGTACGGATACAGGTTTCCCTTTACATTTTCTTTTATTAAGCTTTACCCTTTAAAACGCAATTAAAATAATTACCATTATTTTGGGAGCATTTTTAGGGTTTATACTATAAAATAGGCATATTTAGGCCTTTTTTTTTTCCACATCACAAATTTGTGTTTTTACTCTATTTGCGGGACTCTTGGAACATAACCTCAGTCGGGGGTTTACTGTATTCCGTTTGTACAAGTGCACTCACACACACTCACCCTCTGCTGCTGGCGCTGGATGCTCGTCTCTGCAGTGTTCCTTTGTGTCTGTCTTGACTCTTCATGATGGCGTCATGTTTGTGCTTCAGCTCTAACATTTTCGCCCTCACCTCCTCATCGGCACATACATCTGCAACACAACGCCTGTGAGGCTATATACACACCAAAAGACCAGAACACTCAAGATTTCAAGCTATGAGGACCTTAAAGCATCTTAATGATGCTTTTGGTACTGAGGTCTGGTGAACACAAAGGGATGTCTTACCTAGAGGAGTTTCTTCAAGGGTTGATTTGGCGTTTAAATTCGCCCCATGAGCTACCAGGAGTTCCACCATGTGCAGCTGGTGGGGGTAAAACATGATAAAGCACTGGTCACACAAACTTTAAAAATAATAAATACGAAGAGTATTTAAACAAAAACAAGTACAACTATTATTATTTCTATTAGAAGCTATTACTACTAATAATAATATGAAGAATTAAAAAAGCTAAGAAGTCTTAGCTTTTACTATTATTATTACCAGCAGCAGCACTGCACCAGTATTATAATTATCAACATAAAAATAAAAATAGCAACAACAATTACTATTTGTATTATTGTTAACTTTTATTTCATGACTATTTCTTCATTATTTGAGCTAAGCAGTCCAACAGTCTCTGACCCTGATTTTGTAAGTGCCTGATTTAATTAGGTAAACTCTTAGAAAATATTATAGTACTATAACCCTAAAATAAAAACAAATCATTAAAATACAGTGATCTTTTTTAAACCATATTTTTTGATACACAGTTATATACAGTAATTAGAAGAGTATTGCAACACCCATGTGTAGTACTGACCTGTCCCCAGCAGGCAGCAGCATGGAGAGGAGTCCAGCCGTCACTGTCCTTCTCTTCTTTACGCACCCTCCGTTCCAGCAGCAGCTCCCCCACTGACAGGTAGCCGTTAGCAGCCGCAATATGCAGCTACACAGAGCACAGCAGATGAATGAATAAATCTATTATGGAACATCAATTTCAATCCACTGTCATATTTAAATAATGTGTAATAATCTTCTCCAGAAATGTTAAGCCAAATAAATAAATACATCGTTTGGTGTATTGTATTGCCTTTGTTCCTGTGCTGTTTAAAGTATAGCTCCTCCAGGCATGCCTATACTTTCAGTTTATTTTCTAGTATTTCTAGATTATCAAACAATTTTAATGTGCTGTGAAAGAATCACAATTAAATCACTTTGAGCTCAGGGATATATTTCCAGCCTTTGTGTTTTTATTTAAATCTTGCTTTAAATAATCTCGTTGTCTCTCTTACCAGAGTAGCCCCATTATCATCTGGCACATTCAGATCAGCTCCTCTCTCTATCAGAGCTCGAACGTCCGCTACCATCTCTCTCTCCTTCGCTCCTCGACACTCGTCAATGCGCTCCTGAGTGATACCTGTTACCAAGAACACATTACAAGTCTATTACAGTCCCTGTTACAGAGGTAAGTCATTCACTTGGACAATGATGGGGGGAGTGTCCAAATGTTGCCGTTAGTGGACAAGGCGAGTGTATTAAACCTAAATAGATTCAAGATTCAAATAATCGGTTAAATGACTAATTATTAACATAATTAAGTTACTAAAGTATTTAGTTGCTAAACAGCTGGTGGTTAGAGAGTTACCCCTGCGCTCAGGTGGTCATAGGTTTGAATCCCAGGACTGCCACTGATACCCCTGAGGTACCCTTGAGCAAGGTACCGTCCCCACGGTTGATGGCTGCCCGCTGCTTTACTTGGTGAACTGGTTAAATTCAGAGAAAGTATTTTACACTGTTCACACAGTGTGCTGTGGTGTGTTCAGGCGTGACTATAAGGACCACACATTTTGGTTTTTTTTGGCTGAATATTTCAACGCAAAATTAACAAAAGCAAAAGAAAATGTTTGTTTTCCAAAAATAATTGAGCAAAAGTACCAAAAGTGAAAATATTACAACTTCTTCCACAAGTGGAGCTAGCTGTAACAGACTGAGCCAGTAATGTTTTCCAAAAAAAAAAAAAAAAAGTAAAATGAATTCAGTATAATTCAGTGTTGTTTGAACCAGGCGAGGTTTATACATAAAATACATTTAAAAAATATGCATCAAAAATCCATTTGCATATATTTTTACTAAAATGACATTTATAGCACAATATTGATGAAACTGTGCACACAAAGTTCCAAACAAATAACTGGTAAATTCATATGGGACAATTAGGACTTCTTTTAAATTGTGCTGTTAAAGTCGAGAGGCTGAGGGTGAAAGGGGGGTGCCTAAAAGAATATGGGAGTGATTTCTGTCATACACAATTCAGCATTCACAAACATATAAGAAGAAAATGCCAAACTGTTCACGCCGAAGCTTGAGAAATCAGATTGAAATATGCAGGTGATGTTGCTTTTGGAATTTGTGACAAGAAAGCACATTCTACATGAATCAGTTAAACCACATGAAAGTCTGTGTTACACGCTACCTATCGATAGACAGGGTGGCAAAATTATAGGAATTTTCAAACTTAGAAACTTTCCATAGGAATTAATGGGAAATAACCGGAATAAACGGGACATTTGCAAAATGGTAGGTTAGTCTATAAAAGGGAACTTAAATGCAGCTGAAAAGAATAACATCTTGCAGCATAATCTTGGCGAAAACAACCAGATTTGATGCTAATCGAATTTCTACCCTAGACTGTGAATTCCATCACATGCGCAGATCATTTCTAGAATCCTGCACAAATCAGCAGGACTGTTGAAACCATCTGAGCTCGAGGACTACATCCAGTCAAGTAAGTTCTGATGATATTACCAGGGTAAATATATTTGATCTATGGTATTAAAAATAAACAGGCAAATGCCTAATCAAAATGTGTTCATACAACAGCTAGTTAGCTGTAAATATAAGCTAAAGAACAGAATTTCACTGACAATTTAAAAGGATAGCTATTATGGAGCTACCTAGCTCAACTGTGACACTGTTTCTTCTGTCTCCTGCGACCCTGCTTTCAGTTATCATACAAGAATGTAGGTTATAGCTAGATTTAGCGTGCTGACAGGGGAGTGTTCATCAATTCATCTGGCATTTATCACTTGTAAAATATTTTTAAAACCATTCCAACTGTCTAGCTAACTATGCTAACTAACTTAGGTATCTTGTATTTTTTCCTCATCGTATTGTACATCTTTCTGATGTGTGGATACATTTCACTCAAGGTAATGTAGAACAAGACGCAACAGCACTTAATCAAGTGCCCAAAGTCAAAGTAAAAAATGTATATTTGAAAAATGTGTATATTAGAAATGTTTGCATGCATGTCTGCTTATAACAAAAGAAAATGTTTGTTTGTATATGATAGTTTGTGTAAATTACTCCAAATTTCCAGAGACCTAGTGAGTCATACTGCTATTAAAGGCACGTGTGGGATGTAGGTATACAGTTCAGACTACATTTGGACATTTGGACTTTCAGCTTTAATTCAAGGGGTTTAACAAAGGTATTGCATTAAGCTTTCAGAAATTACAGCCAGTCCCTCTATTTTCAGAAACTAAGTAGATAAAAGGTCTGGAGTTGATTCAAAGCTCTGAAGTTGCATTTGGTAGCTGTTCACTGGAAATCAAGATGAGGTACAAAGAAGAAGAATACCATCATCACACTGAAAAAATGAGAGAGACAGCCAAAACTTGAGGAATGCTGAAATCAATAATTTAGTACTATCTTTAAAAATAGGAATGGTCGAATGAGCTCAGCAACACCAAAAGGCTTGAGAGACAACTGTGGATGACCACAGAATTATTTTGTTAATAAAAAAGCCTTGACAAGGGCACTCTTGAGGAGGCAGGCGTATCACTGTCAAATGAATGTGAATACAAAGGGTTTACCTTAATGCAAATCACTGGTATGCCAAATCTATGCAAATCACTGTTAACACTGAAGAACAGGTAGGCCAGATTACACTTTGCCAGAAAATATCTTCTGGAATTATGTTTCTTGGACAGATGAAACCAAGATCAACTTGTACAAGAATGACAGGATGAAGAAAGTATGGAGAAAGGAGGACAGCTGATAATCCGAAGCATACCACATCATCTGCCAAACATGGTGGAGGCAGGGTTATGGCCTGGGCCTGTTTGGCTGCTAGTGGAACTGAGTCACTGTTGTTTATTGATGAAGTAGCAAAATGAATTCTGAAGGCTACACACTCTGCTCAGATTCAACCAAATGCTGCAAAACTGTTTGTAAGGTGCTTTACAGTGCAAATGGATAATGAGCCAAAACAGGTGTTTCTCAAGATAATGAATTGGGGTATTCGTCGATGGCCAAGTCAATCAACTGATATCCCAGTAGAGCATGCTTTTCAGTTACTGAAGACCCAACAAAAAGTCGGCACAGTAAAGGCCTGGCAAAGCCTTGCCAGGAGGAAGCTTGGGATTGGTGATGCCCATGGGTCCCAGACTTCAGGCAGTCATTGACTACAAAGGATTTCCATCCAAGTATTAAAACAATACATACATTTTATATTACATTACTTTGTCCAATTACTTTTGAGCCTCTGAAAATGAAGGAATTCTGCAAAAAATGGCTGTAATGTCTGAAAGCTTAATGCAGTACCTTTTTTAAACCCCTTAAATTAAAGCTGCTTAATATCAATTTAATTGTGGTGGTACGCAAAGAGAAAATTACAAAAAAATTGCATCATTGTCCAAATACTTATGGACCTAATTGTATGTATTGGGGAAGTGAAGGTGGCAGGTTTCCACTTACCCTGCTCTGCCATCACCACCTCTATCAGCTCCAGCGTGGCCTCGTCCTCACACAGATCATATGGCATGTTCCCATCTGCATTTACTGCCAGCAGATCTGCACCACTGCACGCACGCACGCACGCACACAAACACACACACACACACACATATATATATATATCTCACATGGGCTCTCAGAAAAACTCACCAGCAGACTACATCGGGACCTGCTGTACCGCCATCTACCAAAATGAATCCCCCACTAATAAAATCACGGCTCCCACATATGAAAGAGAACAAGGGGCTTATAAGCAATTTTTTATTTCTATTCACCATTTTTATTTTATTTTTTTACTTAAATGTCATGAATTGACTTTTGTAGCATTTAGCCCAAATATCAAATAATGGTTCTAATTATCTCCTAGTTGAGAAAACAAAAAGCAAAAATTAGATAACATAAAAAAAAAAATACTACATACTTTTCATACTACATAGGTACATAGGATACTGTGTAAATATTCTAAATGGTCTATCTATCTATCTATCTATCTCCTGCTCAGCGTGGTGGATGAGGCCCGAATGTCACAGTTTTTTTTTCATGCCACAATTTAATTTTTCATGCATTTTAGAGCAAAATGATTAAGAAAAATATAATTTACAAATTTTGTAACAAATATTACAGCAATTTCATTTACATTTCCATATAAAATATACCTATACATTTTTTGGTACTGTCCAGAGAACACAAAGAAAGCACATCTTGGTGAAATACCGTTGTACTCAGAGTCGGGAGGTTTGAAAGTAGCCAATCTGAGAAGGCTATTTATTTCTCCTTGCTGCTGACTGGCTGCTGCCCTTTGACGCAGCTGCAGTCCAGAATTTCCCCCGTGAAGCGTCTCGAGTGCTCTTATGTTTCTAGTTTTGTTCTTTTTTTAAACCCTGTATTTTTATTACTGTAAATTAAATTAATTTATTACTGTATTTACCTGCTTATACCAAAGAAAACGCCTGTGCATGAATTACAGTACAGTCTATACAGGGGTAACACCAGTACTTTACATTCTAGCACTGCGAGAGTTCAGTGTAAACTGTACAGTACAAATACGGGTTTGCCTTTACATTTTCTAGATTCTAGATTTCTAGGGTAATGTATTAAGCAGAGTTTAAAATGAAATTAAAGTGTTTTGGAAGCATATCCAGGGGAATATTTAGAGTTTATACTATAAAAATAGACATTTTTAGGCATTTGTTTTTACATCGCAACTTTGCGATTTTTCACTATACACGTGAACGTAACTATATATATATAAATAATTAGTTTGGAACAATGGAATTTTCATTTGGATCGATCATTCTCATTTTCTATAAATGTCAGAGAGACTTACGCCTGTACAAGCAGCTGGACAAGGTCAGTGTGACCGCAGGTAGCTGCTGCATGCAGAGGAGTCCACAGCTCACTGTCGCATGCATTTACGCTCGCTCCTGCATCCAGCAGACAGCGCACCACCTCCACAAAGTCATCTATACAGCACTGTGGAGTAAATAGCTAGTGTTACATTTTTAGAAACATAAACCAGTCACATTAAATAATAGTAAGTTTCACTTATATACAATTAGAAATGCGACGAAGTTGTGTAAATCAAATGGTGCTAACCAGCCAAAAATCCATTTTAATTACAAGTTGTAATGCTACAAAAAAGACAAAAACCAAGTCACTGTGTGTGCATACATAATTTCTAACAATTCTAACAATAAGCTGGTTTTTGTTACTGTGCCTTTGAGACTGATATGTAAACGAGCTCTGCTGCGACTGCCTGCCCTCAACTGTGTTTCTTTCACAAATCATTCTGGATCAAAACACATCTTTTCTTCAGCATGAATGACCATGATAACACAAAAGCAATTAATTAAAACACTGACTGTAATGCAGCTTAGTTGCTAAATATGGACTGTGTGGATTTTCCATGATATGGAAACTTTAAGGTACAGTCATCAGAACAAGACATTAGCGATAAACAATGTAACCACACACAAGGACACAATATGACTACTACAATAATTCTGGTGTTATTCCTGTTCAGGTTAAAGGAGACAGGAAAAGTAAGAGTGGGGGGAAAAAAAAAAACATTTTTTTTGTGAAAGTGAATGCATGTGTGTGCTCTCACCTGGTGCAGTGCCGTCAGTCCATCTTCATTAAACAGGTCTGGGTTAATGCCACTATTCAGCAGCTCCCTCACTGTAACGCAAACACACACACACACACACACATTATACAGTCATTATAGGGTATTTAAATAGAAACAGGTGTCCAGTTTGTTAGGTTCACTGACCTTGTACCTAGGTTTACTGACCATTGTAGACTTAAGGGACCACTATAGAATCATAACTAACAATTTATTACTTAATCCTTTCACAACAAAACAATGACACTGACATGGCAGATGTGTGGTAGTGTGTGTGATGAGTGTAATAAATCATAGCATTCTTGTTGGGGTTTTTATACACTCGTGGCCCAATGCTGACCATTACAGTGTATATGTATTATATGTATATATTTTGGCCATGTTACACTATGTGATTAATGGCTTGCGCCACAAGAACCCAAACATATTGTTCAGTAAAAATCATAATGAAGTTGCAAAACATTGACACTGAGATGAAACTGCTGAAAAAAATAAAACAAATAAGATGGACATTAGATAATTGTTTTGGTTTGGGACATTACCACTCATCTAACTTTCATTAGGCACAAAATACTTGATTTGAAGTGGAAAATGCTTTTCCAAAAATGAATAAAGTGGTTAACTATTTTATCCCTTTTCTGTCTCACATTATCCTAAACATCACAGCCATTCTCCACTCTGGTTACTTTACAGGCTCTAATAGACCCCCTCTCTAATAAACTGCATAAATGAAAGGAGATGTCAGCGGGTTCAGTCTTTCATTTCTTGCTAACAATAAGTCAGGAAGTCAAATCAGTTTGCATTCTTTTCAATGTAGAATTATACACATATGTAATCAACTACAAATTTAAACTGCAGTCTCAAATACGCCAGGGTATCATTATGGTTAATTATGAAACATAATATTCCATGCTACTCAGAAAGGATTGTGAAGTAGAAAGGCATCCAGTCATGCTCAAATGTTTGTATAAAATGCTCCTAGCTGAAGTTCCTCGGGTTAGCTGTTTTTGAAGGCAGAACAGATACATCATCCTTCACTGCCCGACATTTCCCATAATCCTGTGTCAGCCCCGGTCTACTTGATCTCAAAACCTGCAAATTGCTCTATTTGTGGCCGTGTGTTCTCCTTCCCAGACTTGCTCTGCAGTTCATAACCAGGAGTCTCTGTGCCATAGACGTGAAGGAAGTGATCTGAAGGGAATAAAGGAACTCCTTAGAAAAACAGTCTACTGGTCTAAGCCAGTAGCAGGATTGGTGTGCGCCCATTCTATGCGGGCATTCAATGGCTCCAACATATAGAACCTGTCAGCTAGGCAGCTGGTGCCAGCTGGTCTCTGATGGCTCTGATGATTTTTCCTCATCTAAGTCCCATGTGTCCAGGGCCACTACTACTGGGGTTTCATCCATAAGATAATATCAAGTGAGGGCATTTTTCGATCCAGGTCAATAGGTGATTTGAAAATTAAACCATGAAAAGAACAGTCACCGCCTATTTCAAGTTCACGCTTTCTGCCTGACTGATATATTCTAAGTGCCGGTGGTTGGTAAATTCCTGTAAATTACCAACGGCGCCTTGATAGCGAGGATCTGTGGGTTGCTGATATCATAATCATGCTTCGCTTCGGTGAGTGTCCAAGAGAAAAAGACGCAGGGATGCAATTCAGAAGTTGGGACAGTACAACTCTCAGGGACTCTCTGGGATTGACAGGCATGTTGTCCGGGGTCCGACATTGTCCGGGGTGCGGGGGAGTGTGTGTGTGTGTGTGTTGAGTGGGGGGGGTGTTTGTGTTGCGCATGTGCCGTCTCTCACCCGTTATTTGGGAAACAAAAAGTTGGGGTAACGAAACAAATGACTCTGAAGAGTGGTGGGGACATGTCCTCCTCTGCTATAATGGTTCCGGCACCCATGGATGGGTGGCATCTCTTTGACAGTCTGGAGCTCTAGCCAATCCATCACCGCTGTAACCTTCCGCATGTCTGAGATTTTCGACCCGTGGAATTCACATTTCTCAGCCTTTACGCACAGTCCATGCTCAAGAGGTGGGAGCGGACTCGCTGTACATGGGCTACGTGCTCCGTACACCAAGATATCGTCTATGTAGACGACTACAAACCGGTTCTGCTGGTCTCTGCGCATGTTGTTTATGATGCCCTGAAAGACGGAGGGGGTGTTTACCAAACCGTAAACACAAACTGCGCACCAGGTTGTATGCACTACGCAAGTCTAAACTGGTGAAAATCTAAGGACCCCAAAGTGTGGCCCAGTCCTGGGCACACCCAGTGAGGTGTTGGATGAAAAATGACACTTTGTGGAAGTCTGACATGCCCAAAAACTTGGTGAAGTAGAGCTCAAAGCCCCAAACGAAAGTTCTGGGAGCCTACAAGGTCTCTGGTAGCAAGGCGTGGCTCAGTTCGCTCCGGTGAGTTGGCACAGAGGGATTAAGCAAAGCTAGGCTAGTTCAAAGCTGGAACACAGAGTCACACACATAGAAATGGCCAGTTGGAATGATGGTAAATGGGCAGTGAGCCCTGGGCTGGCCTGGCTTTAAGCTACTGAGGGAGAGAACAATTGTTAACAACAATTGGGGGTTGTGGAAGGCATGGCGAAGGCGCACTGGCCAGGACAGGTAGCACAGAAAACTGTGGTTCAATTGGAGCATCAGGTCCCTTACTGGAATCCTACTGTTTGCTTTAATCATATGATGAAGAAAAAAAAATGAACCTGGAGGGACACTTTGAACTTGATCAGATAAAACAAAAACAGGCCACTATTAATCACTGCAGTAACATAATTATTGGCTCCTCAAAGTTTCATTTTATGTGTGTCATTTTACAAAACTGGCACAGGAAAAAATGTATCGTTCAGGAACCAGTATCTAAGTCAAGATGTCAAAATTTGAAAGATAAGAGAGAGAACACCCTGGAAGAGGAATCAGAAGCAACAGTATCAAGTCATGTTCCCTTCTCAATCACTTTTAGCGTCATCCTCACAAATTGGCTTTTTTTCCCCCCCTGTTTTATTACCGTTTTCACCTGAAGCTCAGACTGTGTATGCTAAACTAAACATCAGTGTTTAACACGGTAACAATATCAGGCAAAACCACTGCCAGCCACTACCTGTACCACATTTTACAAACAATACAAAAAGATAACTCCCATGCATCCTGGGAAACTCTGCTAAAAAGTCTACACTGGTACATATGGCTATGCTGGTGCCACATTGTGCTTGGCTACATTATTGTTAAGTAATTTATGAACAATCCTCATGGTGGTTACTACAGTCCATAGAAATAAACTGCAAGTTCTAAAATGACCATGGTACCCTGCTTTTCTTGTAAACAATGATGCACATTAACCATTTTCCACCCCCCATTTGAAAGGTACTGAGAAAATCTAATCCGTGGCAATTTGTTATTTTTTAAGTATTTATCAGCACCATTAAGTACTGAATTCTGTTTATTTGTCTTGTTAATTTTTATAAGGGTATTGCTAGCCAGTTAAACTCTAGATTTAGCATATGACATCATAAAAAAAACAGAAAAATCCCCTTTAGATATCATCAGGAAAGCACTGTAGATGTATGTCAATTCTTACTAACTCCTAGAAACACTTTTTATTCGTGTACCCAAATGAAGTTGATGTCTGGTGTCTAGTTTCCATCATTCATCAAATTACATTCTATTCATTCCATTTCCTCTTTTTCCCCCGTTCCCCCTACTCTCACCTTCCTCCAGGTCGTTTCTGGCTGCAGCCTCCAGCAGCGTGATGTTGTTGGGGAAGGTCACTTTCCGGCTGCCCTCCTTCTTGTTCTTCTTATGCGAAGCCTTTCCCGCTCGGGCATTGTCCTTCTCCATCTGAGCCCAGCCTTTCAGTTGCTGTGACCGGCGTTTCTGGGCATGCTTCAGACGCTCTGTGGCAGACAGTCGTCCGACGGTAGTCATTTCTGCTAGAAGCTCCGCATGCTCTGCCATTTCCTTAAACTTAACACCCGCACTGCGTTCTCCACACTGGCTTTCGAGTCCTCTACAGCTTTGGTATTAAGGAGTTCAAGTCAAGGAAGACATTCCTTGGTTTAGCTCACCCTGTCTTATCAGTCAGTACAGAACTAAGGCAACTACAGGGTGATGGTCTGATTTCCGCAGTTCATTCAGTTCAGATAAATGATACTAACTTGGAATCAGTAATATTTACCCAAAATAAATTACAGTCTATTGAGGTCAGATAGCAGATGGAGGACAAAGCCCAAGAAAGGGCACTCAGAGCAAATGTCTGCCCCATGCAATAGTCCCAGATGGGTTAGACATAAGTTTTTTGCAGTTTGTGCAAACTATTCAGTGATATCCAGATGCCAGTGGACCATTCCAGTGAAGGGTTCTGAGGAGATGAGACGGTGATCAGAGGCCTTCATGGTGATGGTGTGAACCGCTTACCTTAGCCGTTTAACTAACCGTGCTTTTCCTCCTTTGACGGGCACCTAAACACGACGTCACAAAACAGATCATTAATAACGAATAACTCACTAGATTCTAATGAGGAACCTGCTTCAGTCACACGAGATATAATCCCAAAGCAGGTCCATTTCAACAGTCACTGAGCGATCCTCTAGGATCAGGTACATCATGACTCCATGTACTGTGGAATATAGACTAGTATCCAGTTTTCTCCAGTGACACACTGTCTGTCGGATATTTGTCAAGAGGAGAAGATCCAGACGAAATCATCCCGTGACACTGGTGTCGGAATTATCAGGAGTCTCAGGAACAGGGTTTAAAGTTGTTAATCCCCATTCCACCTCTCACACAGCTGGTAACAGTCTCTTCTAATCTGGAGCCTAGGACCTAAGGAGATGCAGAAAAGAGACATACAATACAGTTTAATATCAGTAGTTCATTTGCAATATAATAGTTTACCCAAGTGATAGTTTACCCCTTACCCAAAACGTATTCCATCAACTAAGCGTCTGAACTTTGCTTCTTAGTTTTCCATTGGGACTACGAGACTATTGTAGTTGACAAATTACAAAAGTTTACACCCTACAATTTAACACTGTGCTCTTGTCTTATCATTGAAAATAGACAAA
Source organism: Brachyalestes nurse (assembly GCA_037974405.1). Lineage (NCBI taxonomy): Eukaryota > Metazoa > Chordata > Actinopteri > Characiformes > Alestidae > Brachyalestes > Brachyalestes nurse. The sequence continues at coordinate 28,418,006 of JBBPCY010000109.1, forward strand.
AGTCTAGTACATTTTCAGTTACGTGAGATACATAAATACATAAAAAAAACAAATAATTCTATTTGAGACTACTAAACAATAGCCCAGTTTGAGGCAATGTTAGTAAATTACTCGGAAAACCTGATTTTGGGCCAAAGTAAAACTTTAGCATTACAATATCAATAAATGTTACATGTTTAGTATTATAATATCAGTCAATGTAAAAGAACAGAAAGCCTGAAATGAGGAGAGAAAAGCAGCAGCACCACTGTGTAAACCTAACACAGAAAGCGGGAGTAGTAAGCATATCTGCTCTCCTACGAGTAGTAACTTGAGCCCGTACTGGCTTTCATTAATGATTGACAGTCCGTGTAGCACCTCTGCACCTACAATGTATCACAATTAGGGGGGTGTAGCTCCCATGGCTATCCCCCTCAATCACAACCCTGTAATTTCAGGTTTGTGGCATTAGCTCACATTTAAGCTTCAATGTCTTCATCAGCTACTCTCACCATCCTCAAATTACTAGAGCCTATTATTTAACATCTTCCTAAAACTGAGCTTCTCTTTCCTTTCCTTTCTCTCTCTCACTCACTCAGTCACTCTCCCTCTCCCTCACTCATTCCCTCTCTCTCCCTATCAAGATGGATCTCACGTAAGGTGCTCTCCAGGCATCGCATGCATTATTAAGCAGCTGTGAGAGGCGAGGGAAGGTCAGCGAGACGCCTGCATCATTAGAGCTATGACAGCGTATTAGAGCAGCACAATGTGTTGTTTCTTAATGAATTCTGTGATGCTGTCCTTTCTAACGTGTCGCAGAATGCTGCAAGAGAGCTTTAACAAATTACAGGCTTCTCTTGTGTGTAGAACTGTCATGACTTTTTGACTGAGCTCAGTTGTTCTACTGGAAAAAGATCAATCAATTAAAATGTACATTTATAATGAATCACTAATTGTTTTCCACAATGGTCGTGCATATTTTAAATTCTCCATCTGAATCCTCTCACAATACGAAACAGCCTGATGGCCAGCAGGGCTGCACGATATGAATAAAATACAATATTAGGTTTATGTTACTACATATTGAGATTACAATCTTTTGGCCATGTAACTGACAATACCTGAATAGATGACATGGCTCCACTACAGTGGTTTACAGACCAGTTCTCAAGTAACTCCTGCCCTACACAGTTTTGTATTAACGTACCCACTTCATCTCAAGAACAGCTGGATGATTAACGGAAAGGTGGGATTAGGAGTGTTGGGAGCATCAAGTGTAAAATGTCCATTTGTGATACATGAATATACTACAGTGCGGCACACAGTGTGAACAGAGCAAAATTGCCGCTCACAGGCTGGGAGGCCTAAACACGCACCCGGAAACACGCAGAGACATCGGAGCGAGTGCAAAGCGGAGACTTTATTTTAAACAAAAGGCGTAATCATAAACAAAACCACCCCCACTTAGGACCGAAACCTTAACCTGGGCTCTTTACCTCCCACTCCCTCTGTCTCTCCTCTTTTTCTCTACAGTTCTCGTTCTACAACCCTCTTCTTTCCTCTCAGAGAGAGAGAGCCCGTGTTTTAAAGAGTCCTGGCTCCTCCCTTAACTCAGCACACCTGGCTCTTGTAAAGGGAGGAGTCCCATGCTCAGTCCTGCAGGCCTGTAAGAGTGCTCCGACCACTCGCCTCACAAAGGTTAAAGCCAAACTCTGATAACGCACCAATTAGTTCTCTTAAAGCATTAAACCATATTCAAGAAATATTTGTGAAAATTCAATAGACAGAATAGGATAGTGTGGAATAGACATAGATATAGAAGCTTGCAACAAATGCAAAAGCATTCATGCAAATCCAAAACTTTATGCTTTGGGTACATGTTCTACAGTACAGCAGCTCTGACCTGCCCGGCATGGATATAGCTTCTGTTTTCCAGGGTTTAGTTACACACTCAGGCTGATTGCTTAAATACTGCTCGGTATAATACAGTGTGAGATCTTCAAATGAATTATTCCAAGTGAAATAGTCCCCAATTATCTAGAGAGCACTTCACAATCATGAGTACCGTTTATAAGTCTAGAACACTTCTAGAACTGGATCATGAGAAACACATTCAGGCCAACTATAGTGAAACACAAGCAACTGAAAACAACCAACACCAGTGTACAGTCCCTGTGTAAACTGCACAGTAACAATTAGCTAACAAGTAAATCTTCCTTTAAAGGGGACATATTATGCAAAACTCACTTTAGTTATAATAGGTCTGTGGGCTATACAAAACATGTTCATGACGTTCTTTGCACAAAACCACTCTCATATAAAGAGATATCATCAGGTTTATTCTTCACAGTTTCAGGCCTTTTTGAAATGAGCCGTTTAGAAAAAGGGTCCAGTGTGACGTCCCAGTGGGCCAATTGGCATCTGTCGAGACCCCACCCCACTAGATTAGTTGAAGATTTTGTCTGCTGGTTTTACAAGCTTAGCGAGAGCGCTACAGCTACAGGCAGAGGCAGGTCACTCAGGAAGTGTTGTGGTGTTGCCTCAAAGAACAGCACAAATCCCTCCACAAAGAAAACCGAAGGACTGCGTGGCTCAATGTCCCAGCAACAACCGGTTTCATTCCACCTTAAGTATTTAAGGTGAAACGGAAAATTTGAATAAGGAGCTGTGAATAAGGAGCTAACTTCAGCGTTGTGGGGGATCTGTACACTGTCTGTGACAGGTCAGCATATGAGGGAGATGTAAATACTTTCAAATAATGACTTTTGTGTTTCTATCGCAGTTAAGTTTTGTTTTGTTACAAGCAGCGTAAGAGGTGGGTGGAGCATGGGATGGGGGGCGTGGCCAGCAACAGCTTATTTGCAGAAGAGGGACAGAGCCCTGAAATGACGTGTTTTGAACGGGACTGAAACTGTGAAGAATAAACCTGATGATATCTCTTTATGTGAGTGATTTTGTTCAAATAACTTCATGAACATGTTTTGTATAGCCCATAGACCTACTATAACTTGTTATAACTTAAAAGTGAGTTTTGCATAATAGGTCCCCTTTATTAAGCTCCTCCTATGTAGTTCTGGGCTGATCCCTGACCTTTCTCCTGGTCATCCTCACCCCCATAAGGCAAGATACTGCATAGAGTTCCAGACTGAGGGCAATTGATATTTTTTCCATTTCCGAATAATCACACTGTTGTCACCTTCTCACCGAGCTTCTTGCTGATGGTCTTGTAACCCATTCCAGCGTCGTGCAGGTCTACAGTCTGGTCCCTGATGTCCTTTGACAACTCTTTGGTCTTGTCCATGGTAGGTGGAGAGGTTGGAATGGAACAAACTGATTCTGTGGACAGGTGTGCTTTATACACATAATGAGTTAAGATCAGGAGTAATCTGTAATTGATTGCTTGATTGTAATCTGTGTGCAATATGGACACACAGCCAGTCTGTGAGAGCCAGAAGTCTGGCTGGGTTGCAGAGGATCAAATACTTATTTCACTCAATGACATGCAAATCAATTTATAACTTTTATGTAACATGTTTTTTGGTGATTTTCGGTTGATATTCTGTCTCTTTCCATAAAAAATAAACTACCTTATAAATTAGAGACTGTTCAACAGAGACTGTCAGCAAACTTACAAATTCAGCAGGGGATCAAATAATTATTTCCCCCATTGTATAAACAGTAAACTCCCACTTACCGCGGGGGTTACATTCCAAGAGCACCCGCGTATAGTGAAAAACCGCAAAGTTGTGATGTGGTAAAAAAAAAAAGCCTACACTTTTATAGTGTAAATCCTAAATATGGCCCCAAATGAATTTCCCCCATGGAGCATCTTGAGTGTTCTCGTGTTTTTCAATTTGTTCTTCTAAAAGCCCTGTATTTTTTACTGTAAATTTTTTACTTGATCAGAATTCAATTGTGCCACCCTCTCCATCATGCTAACGTAAAAAGGGCTAGCTGAAGTCAGCCTAGCTGACCTGAAAAATGAATATGCAACTTGAAATAACATTTCATCATTGGGAAAGCCGCAGCTCACATATCAGATAAAGGCTGGGGAACTGTGCTTTGAAGTAGAATAAATAAATAAGCAGGTAAAGTGAGGGCTGTGACTGCTGGCGGTGGGCCTGTGATCGAACGCTGCCAGGATTAGATGGAGATGCTATCGGTAGCAGGCCGAGTCGATATCCAGATGGCCGCTGATAGGCATGACAGAGACAGTCTCGCAGAGAGAGAGAGGGAGAAGAGATAGATGGAGAGAGAAAGAGGCTGCTTAAACCGTGTGGCTCTTTAGATTGAGGCCAAGGTGAAAAAGCAGGTTATGGGGCACTTTGACTATTAGCATCCACCAACTGCTGCTATTAGAAATCAAGCTGTCCATCATGAGCAGTGAAGTACTAAGATGTCTGTTGGGCAACAATGGAATGATTGTTGAGTGAGCCTCGAGTGATCTGATCATTAGTGGACACAGAGACATATGGCTGCTTTACGCATTTTCATGTGTGATCAGATAAAATCTGCAGATCAGATCTCTTTCATCTGTGATCAGATTAAAGAGGTTGTGCCATGGGCCAGAGTCAGGTTTCACATCTCTGTTGTGTGTGAGTACAAGTCTTGAGTCTCTGGTGTGTTATTCTGAATCGAATTCTGTGTCTTTAGTGTGTGTCATTGTCAACTTTTGCATCTCTGGTCAAGTCTTGAATCTCTGGTGTGGAAGTACAAGTCAAGTCTTGTGTCCTTAGTATATTCAGTATTGAGTCTCACGTGTCTGGTGTGCAAGTCAAAGTCAAGTTATGCATCTCTGCTGTGTGACCCTGAGTCAAATCGTGTGTCTTTGAGGTGTGAGTCTGAGACAAATCTTATGTCTCTGGTGTGTGAGTCAGACCGAAGTCTCAAGTCTTTTGTGTGTAAGTCAGAGTCAAGTCTCAAGTCTCTGGTGTGCAAGTCAGAGTCAAGTCTCACATCACTGGTGTGTGAGTCCAAATCAACTCTGGCAGTCGAACATTGTAGAAATCCTATGAACAAATGCCTTTAAGATCCTCGTTACTTCAGTAGTCTTACCTATAGATTAGGAGCTTAGTTTTGCTTTTATAGCCCATAATTATATGTTTAATTACATGTTAAATAATGAATAATCCTACTTACAAACACAAATATGATATGGATTGAAAGTTCTTTGCACTTTTAACCAAATTTCTCTGCTTTTAAGCTGTGAACAAGAACATTTTAATGGTAGTTGATGTAAAATGATTGACCTCTAAGGGCTAAACTGAACATACTACTGTTTTTAGAACGAACATCTGGGTGCACATCAGCAAATTTCCATTTAATTAAACTGTCCAAGGGCCCATGATTGAGGTTTTGTATATGTGTGGTGTTTGTACAACCCTGCAGATGAAGGGCCATATCTATGAGAGCTCCTGGGGAGATCTAAGCAGGATCTGGCTGGGTGTTTGTAAGGTAATTACAGATAGTGCCCTGTTTTTATGCTGAGTCTGGTGTCTGCAGATTATCGGAGAAAATCTCTCCAACCTGTCCGATAATCATCTGTTGTTTCGCTCCGGCTGAAGGGGGGTGCGGTTATCCGGAATGTTTGCATGTGCCTTTTTCCGGAGTATGCATAAAGTTCCCTGCATCTTTTGATGAAGTACATTTGCCTGTTTGACGTTTTACTGATAGAAATGCCTAAAGCAATCCCCTCTGAAGTACAATACCAACACAAAGCCTTGTGAAATGTTTATAATCAAGTGGCAGCATGTAGGAAGGCTGTAATGTGGAGCTGTTCAGAGGCAGTGGATTGCTAGATGAGCTCTTTCAGTCCATTTCCACATGATACAACCAATGTCGGCTAAGAAGTTGATGCATTCTGTTGTTGTATCTGTTAAATTGTAACTTTAAAGGAGAAGGAAGAAATTGGTTTGTGTTTTGGGTGTCCTGCATGACTGTCAACTGAAGAACAATTCTTATCATTTCGATTTAGGGATTTTTGCACTTTTTAATTTCCTTGGTTGAATTTGAGGTTGGGTGGGATTATATCAAAAGAGGTTGATGTCAAGTAATCCGTCTTTAGTTGTACCTGACAGGCTACCAGTGAGTGAGCTATGCATCATTTAAAAAATATGAAAAAATAATAAGAGGAACAGGGACAAAGAAAGACAGACAGAAAGAAAGAGAGAAGGAAAGAAAGAAGAGTACCAACAGTGCTTACTTTGGACAGCAGCCGTTTCCTTCTCTCTCTCTCTCTCTCCCTCTCTCTCTCTCTGTCTCCCTCTCTCTCTCAGTTGTTGGATGTCTATGTGCTGCCAGGCAGTTATGCAAGTAAATAAACTAAACTTCTGTCCGCATAATTTGTTGGCTAGTCTTACTTTCCTGAGAAATGCTAATAGCGACTACAGCAGGGTGCACAACTTCTCTCCCGGAGGGCCGGTGTCCAGAACAGTTTGGTAATTCCCTTACTCAAACATGCCTGCCAAACCTGGCAATTTACAGATGAGTTGAATCAGGTTTGTTTAGCGGGGAGATCACCAAACTTTGCTGGACTCTGGCCCACCAGAACTGGAGCTGTGCAGCTCTGCTGAAAATTTCTCTGCAGAAAATAAGGTTAGAATTTGCAGTGACTATCCGTTTATAAATCCTTACTAAGCAGTCATAAGAAGTTATATCAGTCATAATACACTGATGCAGGCTCACTATTTGGCAGGATCTCAGATATTGCTAGCTGCTGAGCTTATCTTGCCCCTTTCTCAGGCCAAATGTTAAACTGTCAACTTCAGATATGTTACTACCAAATGGTGAGCCTGCCTCAATGTATGACAACTGTTATAACTTATTTAAAACTGCTTATTTATTTATAAACAGTCTACAGCCTAATTAACAATTTGATTATAAATAATTTATATACCCTTTAAAAGGGTAGTCTTATTGTAAGGTGGTATTGAAAATAAAAGAAATAAATAAATATATGCTGTAGGGTTGTTTACACTGGCTTGACCATGTTCCTGTCAATCTATGCAGCCTGAAACACCAACACTGTCCTATCAGCCAGTGAAGTTTCACAAGTTTTTAACTTTTTGTCTCCATTTAATGATAATCTCTGAGATCGCATTAGTCTTTGCAAGTGAGGCATTGATTAAATGTACATCAATTAATGTATGTTAAAAATATTTTATTGTAACTTGTTTTGGACCATTTCTATTGGTTCAACCATCAGAAACTTCATTTTCAAATCGTATTCGTAATCGTATTCTAGTTGGTTGCTGTTGATGTGGCTATGATAAAAAAAAGTCCTAGATTTCCTTTCTCTTATAAATCAGGGCACAGACTTCGACTGCAGTCTTGAGAGTTCTTTTCACATCTGTTCTGCTATAATCACCCAACCCAGAATCTCTGACAGTCCTGTTTGATTGAGGATCTTGGAGCGAGCCCATTTTTTTTCTAGGACAAAAACGACCTCAGTTTCTCCGCCTTCCCCTTCTCTCACAAACTCTTCCCTTCAGGCAGTGAGTGAATTCTTGGAGGCTGTGAAACTCTCAGAGTGTGAAATGTTTCATGGCCAGTGAAGTGCCGGAATCGTGTTTGACTTGTTTAGAGTACACAAACTCTAAAGCAATCGGACTCTGTTCAGCTCTTCCTGGTTTTAGTTTATTCTGGTTTTGGAATAGTTTCAGGCAAGAAACTGGGGCATGATTTGATTGGTCTTGTTGGAAGGTTACTGAATCACATATAAAGGTAAAATTAAGTTCAACCTTGGAGTGAATACGGCAGGGATTCACAATTCTAGTCCCAGAAGACCAGTGTCCAATACAGTCTGGTATTCAAAATTCAGGGTTCAAGATTTATTTAATGGATGTTTAAAAGTGGAAACTAACATATGAGTTGAATCAGGAGTATCTGAGTAGGGAAATCACAAACTGTACCCGTCACTTGTGACTGAACTGAATTTTACCTTTGTAATCAAATATCTAAGTAAAATAAAATTTTAGTGATTTAGTGAATTTGGATGTTGACAAACAAATGGGATGCCAGCTATTTTCTTAAAGTACTTTATTTTCTAATTTGAGAAAAATCTTATTTTTTTCTAAAATAATATTTATTTTGTAGTTAGAGACATACACTGCTAGTTGATACATTATTTGCAGATAAAAAGCAAACATAATTATTATTAATAGTTCAATACTGACCGATAACGTGGTGTAATAAATTTATTGTCACAGATGAAGGAGTGAAGCTAGAACCTGGCTGCTGAAGTTTGCCGGTGTAGCATGATGGAAGAGCCCAGATGCGGGCAGAAGCAAGAGGGCTGGTTTAGTCACGCTCTTTGCTCTGCGAACGCTCTTAACTAGAGTAGGATTCCCACCGGAATCTTTGTTCACACTCTTTGTGCACAAGAAAAGAGGGTACTCACGTGAGTCGAGGAGTCGAGATGACAGGGCGAAGGTGAACTCAATGAATGAGCACCGAAGGAAGTCCCGTTTCCTGCATGTGCTGTAAATTATCTTAATTTATGGAAATTTCCCTTCTAGACCCCACAGGTACATCTTGTAGCATTTCTGTAACAGCTGAGGGCAGCCAGATGGACAAAAACAGTGCAGCTAAAATGACTTTCATCACAAAATACATTTTAGTGAGATATTTCATTTTTTAATCTAATTATTTTATTTTTCATCTATACACTTGATGAATAAATGTTTGAGTAGTCTCTTTCAGACAGAGGCTTTCATATCCCAAATGAACCAAATAAATCCCTTAACCTTTTATCTCTGTCTTCAGGTTTGTCACAACTGTAAAATGAGACTGAGAAATGAGACTTGCGCTTAAAAAACAATCTTCCATTTGCTATTCTCGTGTCTACTTGTCCCTTTCATGGGTCCCTTTGTTTGGAGTGATGACACTTCTGGCTCCATAAAACCTTTCGGTGAATGTTTCTTTCTTGAAACATTCACTCTTTTAAATGAGTGTGAAGAACCTCCACATGATGGCTCTTCAGGGAATCATTTTTGTAAATGAGATGTGAGAGTGTGAGGAACCTAAAGAAGCTCCATAAAATGTAAAGGTTCTTGAAAGAACTAATAAGGAACCTTTATGTTATGTTAGGTTCATGCCTTTAAACAGTTAAACTCACATATCTTTTCTAAACATGGTTCTTTTGGTGAAATTGGTTCTTCTATGACATCTTGTAAAGAACCTTCTGTGACACCTGTTTAAAATTTGATCATGACCGTGAAGCTTTTAAAGCCAGTGCAACTTTTCAGTGCCTTTTACTGTCTAATTGATGCTGAAGTAAAGCAATGCATGTCTCCAGAACATCATGGCGTGAACTTAGCATGCTGTGATGCACTGCATCAGATCATAACTTTTAAGGTCAATAAAGAATGGCCCTCAGGAGGACCTGGCCCCTGGGGACCCACTCAGCTTTACTGCCCTTCGCTTCAGATGTAATCACCTTGATAGTATCTATTTACAATTCACTATTCTCTTTCACTACAGACCAACATAAAGCGAAGCTGTAGAGAAATCCCACACAAACAGATGGCTCACATCATCATAAGATACGCATGAAAAATTAATTCACTCGCTTCTGGGGAAAAAAATAAAAAGAGAGTGGGGGAAAAGGGAAGAAGAAAACAAGAGGCAGCATATTCCCGAACAAAACAAAAACAAAGACGTTCATGGATGGATGTTGAATAATGCAGACTGGGGAGGGTGGAGCGGAGGCCCCTCGGCTGTACAACACGAGAAGAAACACTGATACCGTCACACTTTTCACTGAATGGAATCAGATGAAACAAGCCCTGGAGTGTAAAGTCTCTGCTTCGATTGTCCATGACATAGTCATGAAATAGGTCCTGAGTGTTCAGGAGGTGGTATATACTATAAAAGAGCTTATGTGTGGCTATGTTAATTAGTCAGTCATCAAGCAGGAAAAACCAAACCCTAAAACTTAAACTTCCTAAAACATGAAGTGAATCTTGAAAGTTTTGAAAGGATTTATACTTTTTATGTTATTATTACTATTATCTATTTCTTTGGTCCCACTTTATATTAACTGTCTCTAATAACTGTGCAATTACCAAATAATAACACGTGCCATAACAGGTGCAGCTTATGTTATTGCATGTTTATCAGCTTCAGTTTTTATTTATGTATTTACACAAGTGTATCCTAATATATGTAATTAAATTTGTTCATTAATATGCACATATGTCTGCAACAAAAATAATTTTATTTGATTTAATACAGCAGTGCTTTTGGACAGTAGTGTCAGCTTTCCAACATGTAGATATTATTTCAAAAAAAGTATTTTTCTGTGTTTTTTTCTATCACACATGTACATATGACATCATCATCCTGAGTATTTTTGTCAGTGTGATGAACCTGAGTTCTGAAATGACCCGAATGTGCAGGTTATGCCAGCAAATGCTGCAGATGCCTTAAAGCATTTGACCTTTTGTCAGCTCTCAGCAGTCCATGATTAGGGGAGGAGCTGACAAAAGGCCAAATGCTTTAAGGCTTTTGCAGCATTTACTGGCACAATCTGCTTCTGCTGCTGAAGCCTTACACCATTTAGCCTTTTGTCAGCTCCTCCCCTAATCGCGGGCAACTGAAAGCCATTCAGAGCTGATGATCTTTGTTGAGAAGGTTTGACTGCGATCAGGTTGTTTCAGGGCACAGGTTCATGTACACTGACAGAAATCTGTCACGTGTGAACCATAAGACAAAAAGATGAAGAAAATTGAGCAATAAGGCTTGTGGTGTAGCCTTAGATATCTGCTGAGGGAATTGCTCCACTCATGCAGAGACATAAATGTCAGTATTACCCTTATTCATATTTTCTTTAGGGTTTGTTATCATTCAGAGCTTGGCTAAGCAGGTTCTTATGGTGCAAGAATGGTCAGGAATGGGTGATCTGATCATGGAAAGAGCGTGGTGGGTGCACTAGAAGATTTTCAGCATGTCAGTACGGGTCCAAAAAGAGTGAAAAATTACTTATAAGCAGTCTTTATTGCCACTTACTTCACACAGTGCAAATTATTTACAATCACATTTCAGCAGACAGCTTGTGCACAGTTTATTCAGCTTGTCGCGGGTTTACTGTCCATGAAATGGTACCTTTTAGATCCGTAGCCTTACATAACCTTATGTCACCTTGTAAAAGGGCGACAGTGCTAAATGACATGAAATTGCATACTGGCAGTATGGCCAGTTGATCACCTCCAGTTATCCATACTTTAAACTGACTTGCGAAAAGGCCACTATTTTCAATTAAAGCATTAAATTGAGTTATTGCTTTGCCCTGACGTGGTATGCTTTGAGTAACTAATGGCTGCCGGCAATAGTAGAGCCGTCACTCGCCCTGATTACAGAGCCCTCTCACCCACTCCCGCAGTAATTATGGCCTTTTTTTTTGCACAGCCATCCATTCTAAATGAGGTATAATCCACTGCCGCGAGCATCAAATTGAGCTGCTATATCCCAGCTTTTAGGCTACCATGGAGCCGGCCTATTGCAACTGATTGGTCACGGATGCTTTAAAGCAGTGCTTGACTTTTAATGGGCAGCAAACGAGACTCTTGAACCTTCAGCCCATATTCAAACTGGACAATGCAGTAATGGAGGCTGTGGTGAATGTAGAGGGGAATAAAGAATGCAGTGAGAACTGACCCAGCAAAGCCTAACAAACCCCAAACTTTTGTGGGTGAATCATACCTGTGTGTGGTTGTCGGGAGAATTTACCATGTACTTGTACTGCTTACATTGTTTTAGAATGGTTTTACCAAGTACACTATTTTATAATGTTCTCAACCTCACTGACACTGTTCTAGAATGCCCCCCTCCATTCACGTTACTTTAAAATGCCCCCACCCAAAAATGTTTGCCCCTTACTCACACTGTGATAGAACAGGTTCTCCTCATTTACCCTGTTCTTGTTTCCGTCTCCTCATACGGATCTAGAAGGTTCACCTTATACATGCTACTTTCACATTATAGCTCTAGAATGTTCCTCATTCATGCTACTCTAGAATGTCTTGCCCATTCACCCGGCTCCTCATTTACACGCGTGTTCTTCTCCCACACACACTGCTCTTTCCTCGTTGATGCTGATCAATAATGTTCCAGTCTATTTAATGTTCTACCCTATTCACACTATTGTTCTAGAAAGCCAGCATCCTCCTTCACCTAGAATTTTCTCAACTTTTTCTGGAGTGTTCTACAGCGCTCTCTCCTCTCATTTATTCTGTTCTTGAATGTTCATTCACACATTTTTCTTTCTCTTCATACTGTCTTGGAAAGGTGTCCCCATTTCATATGATTCTACAATGCTATTCCCATTCAGATTGTTCTAGAAAGTTCTTCTCATTCACATTGTTCTAGAATCCCCCTCATTCACACTTTCCTGGGATTTATTCCATAATTCAGTTTTTGTTTGTCATTCCTCTTGTGTTCTAATAGAACTTATAGCACTGGTGTTTTGGAGGATTCTTGGGTATGTGGGCTCTGGCTGTAGGTATACAGGATGCAGGACAATGTAGGACGCTACAGTGAAAGGATGATAGTTTAGGTGGATGAGAAAATGAAAGCCAAGTCCTTAAGGTTTGTCCTTCCACTCTGACCTCTACTACTATCCAACTTGTAGCATCCCACTGAGAATCAATTATGGCTGACTTTAACTAATCTCCTTAGGGTGTTGCATATTTAGTGCAGCATTTTCAGGCAGAGAATGGAATGAAAGGGTCCTGTGTGTGTGCGCAAGATGAGTGGTGTCATTATAATACACCAGTCTCACATATTGTGATTTAATGGCAACGGATCACGATTATACGGCTGTTTTTCATATCCCAGGCAGTTGCAGTTGTGTACCAACAGTGGCTAAACTGACTAAAGGTTCTGTGTGAAGTTCTGTTGTTCAACGTTCCTAGAAGTCACCTGTTATTTTAATACATATTTTGAAACAAAATCGTATCCCCATTTAGGACACGTGAGGGTTAGGGTTCTTACTAACTGTTTGGGAGATAACTTTGGATTGTTTTCATAGAACCTTTGTGCTACTGTATTTGTGTATTTGTTTAACCGTATGGAACTGAAAATGCCAAACGAAATTTTTTTCTTCTTCATGTCAGAATAGATGCAGTCACACCAGCTCACCTATTTCTTTAGGCCTCTGTTTGTGTTTTTTGACTGGACTGAAGGTCCCATGGGCTGGTATGTGCACCTATATTTTGGGTGATAGGGGCTCAAGAGGAAAAATGGGCAACCTAAACATCAGTTGCAGATATAAATAGCCCCTATCCTAGATAATAGCAGAGACAGGAGTGGCAAGTTAGTAGTGACAGTGGTATAGTGCTCTTGCCTCACAGCAAGAAGGTCTTTGGTTCAAATCCTGGTCAGGGCCGTGCAGATTTTGTTCTCCTGGGTGTTATGGTCTCCTCCCACAGTCCAAAGACATTGCCCCTAAGTATGAATGTGAAAATGAGTGTGTTTTTCTGTGCGTCTGTTCTGTGAGGGACGGGCGTCCTGTCCAGGGTGTGTCTTCACCTTTTACCCATTGACTGCAGGGTAGCCCCCCTCACTGATTAAAGAGTTCCAGCTCACATGATTTTTGAAAGTTAGTAGCGAACCTTACTGCTTAATGACAATTGTTTCACACACTGAGCAAGACAGCACTAGCACAGTCTAAGGGCAAAATAGCAGGGGCTCAAGTCCCTTGTGCATGTGTCCGCCCATGGGTCCAATTATGAAAATGCTAAAGCTCGAAAGTGAGGGGCATGAGCTACAGTGAGGCAGTCAAGGTGCTGATCCAGCAGAACAGAATGAAATTAAACCCAGAAAAAGAATTTAGGAATAAATGCAAAGAATAAAAATGCAAGTAAGGAAAAAGTAAAGACCTTTTCTCACAAAAAAACTTGTACAAAGAAATGTACAAAGCCTTTGAAAGTACATCGTGCTGAGTAAATTAAAGCTGTTACTACCCACCTGTGGCTCCTATACATGCGTGCACTTTGGTAACCTGAAGTTTGAGCCAAAGACTAAATTATAGTACAAAATGGCAACAATTTGCCTGATAACAAATATAGCTTTGTACAGTTTCAAAGAAGATTCCTGTTCTTGTAAAATAAGTTCTGTACATTACCAAATAACATCTGACACAGACAGCAGATCAGAGACTTGGCACCGTCTGGAAGTGGACTCCTAATGGCAGCTGTAGGATTCACCTTCTCACCTTGGCACTGGCGAGCGAGGCCTTTTTTCATATTTCCTTGAATGTAAGGCCATGAGGCCCATGGTGGAAAATGAAATACGTGTGGCAGAGTGAGAGAAATACTAAATAATTTCTCTTTATGAGTTGTAGCCTTGAGTTCCTCATCAATAATAAAGGCAGTCACAGTGCAGCGCTGCAGCTCCACAGGGGAACCCATGTGACCGGGTCTATTAACAGCTCCTGCTCAGCCACCAAAGATAAAACATTAGATCCCTTACTGTTAGCAGCCCTGCTTATTCCTCACTTTAACTAGAGACACCGCTGCAATGCAAGGATTTAGGGATTTGATGCCTGCATTAGTCGTTGATTTGTCTCTTTTTGGGAGTGTATGTGCTGTTGCTGACTATGTAGAAAAAAACAGGAAAATAGGGGAAAATGGTTCAAACTATGTAATGTATTTTTCACAAAAGCTCTGGTTTGTTTTTTCAAAAGAGCCAGAACATTTTTGTTTCATTCCCACTGTTAAAGTTAGGCCTGGGTTTGGACTTAGTATAACCAACATTACATGCTGGACTAATATTTCTATCATTGTTTCCCCCACCATTAAAGAGGCCAAACCTAAGTCCTTATAGGAAAATCTGTTTACCCACAGGTCATCTTGGCAACACCCTCTGGTTGTTTTTATCTCTCTGAATGAGGAGAGTATTCTGTAAGTGGATGCTACACTAATATTTCAAATGTTTAGTTGAAATCACTGTTCAAATCTGACAACATTAGAGCAAGTAGTTTGTAGATTCTGGCTAAAATTAAGAATGAAAGAATCATTTCATGAAATAGTGGCATTTGATATCATGAACATGTGGCAGAAATCTCCTCTTTAAAGCCAAAGTTAATTAATATTATAAATGAACTTATTAAATGATACTTTATTATAAATAAAAAAGTAATTATTATTTAATTCTAATTACATTTATAGTACAGATATTTTACAGGTAGCTCTGTCTCAAATATAAAAAAAAGAGACACACACACACACACACACACTCGTACCATACTCCCTATGCAGATATAAAAATCATGTACTGTCATAACATAATTACTGAAGAGTAACTGATATATTTTTAGTCTTTGTGAGACTAACATGATAGTTTTCTACATCTTTACCAACTTATGAAGCATCGGGTCTTCTCTGTCACACCAGACGGACAGAGTGAACCTTTTTTCATGTTTTTTTTTTATTTGCTGTGAAACACTAACAAAATAAGGCCTTGAAAACTGGGGGAGTTGTTTCTAGTTTTGCATTGAATTTTCCACCCCATCACACTATGACCTGAACATTCCAAGCTTCAGCATGACAGGCTTGGAATTCTCTGCGTTTTTTGGCACAAAATAAAACAAAATGTTCACTAACGTGGGACAGTCAGCCTTTGGTCGGAGAAACATGTCATTAAAACTATTGACATGGAAAATCTAATTAGCAAGTTTGGCACGGATGTTAAGGGACGATTCAAAGAATGTGCTTTATTAGGTTGTTCTGGCTACTCCATATTTCTCTATATCAAAGGGAGATTCTCCTGCTTACACTGTTACCAATATAGTCAGTGGGTGGAAATGTCCATAACGTGGCCATCAGCATTATGAGCTATGCCAATGGCTTTCCAACCAGTGAGCTGTCTCCTCCTCCTTTTATAACATCTCTGGCCAAACTTGGCTTGGATGAGATAAAGTGTATAAATAGCAGGCTGGCTTTGCTTCTTAGCATTCAGTTCTTATGTTATATGCATGCATTTTGTGGTCAAAAAGACTCCCAGTCTACTTTCAGATGTAAAGATATAGCAATGCAGCGGGGATGGAGGGCTGGCCTGTCCTGGAGAGGAGTACTGTCTATCTGAAGCTTTCTATCTTCCAGTCACAATAGACTTTAATCACAGAAATATGGTGCTGTACCCGTGAACAGAGGGTGATAAAATGTGTGCAGCTCAGAAACTATGTTTCATTTTTGTTGTGGTATTGACAAGAAAGGCAGCCAGAGCTGACTCATGGACTGTACGGTTTCCGCCCCAGTGAAAGGCTCGTCGCTGAGCATCGTTCGGTGCAGTTCGCTCATTACGCTGGAGCGGTGTCACAGGAGCAGTCAGAGAGGAATTTACTGCGTTTCATTAGTTGCTCTGCTTCACTGCAGAGCAGCTGGAGAGACTCGCCTGGAAGATCACATGCTTCCACCAGTGACACAACTGAGGGGATTTTTTGGGTGAAGGAGGGATCCTCTTGTCAGTCAAGTTACAACATGACACTCATGTCGGCATCAGCTGTTAATTGCTTTTAGAAACTGATGAGCATCTGACAGGTGATTAGACTTAACCTGTATTTCATGCAGATGTTTGATGATGCATTTACGAAGGTTTATGGGGGGGAACAATATTCAAACACACATTTAAGTCCTGTAGTTATGCACTTCAAACTCACACACAAAGCAAAAATACTGTATTCATAAGCCAAATTGAGTACCGAGTTCCAAAACTGTTATGATTTGTCTGCAAATTTGTTTAAAAATATTAGATTCTTAGATTAGATTAGATAGTTTTTAAGAGAGTTTTGCATAAGGTAGGATTGCAGATGATTAGGGTGCAGTCCACTGCTAATGCTTCTTTCAGTTCACCCTATTCTATTCAAGTGACCGCTGGCTTCTCTCTTACCTTCTTTATCATTAGTCTGACAGACATCTTGCATGGCACTCCAATCCAGGGACAAATCTTCTTGCATTGTATGGAACCCTGGTGACTGATATGTTCATGGTGTTTGCCATTGCTCTGTAGTGCTGTTTAATAATGTCTCTGAGAACTTTGGGAAGCTCTTTCACTGTCTTTTACGATGACAGCAGGTTCAATATGGTAATTTACATAAAGAACTAGTTTATTTATTTAGTTATTTTTTAAACCTTACAGGACTTAAATGATCTGCTGCTAATGTCTTGGTGCAGATACCACAGCAGCACTTCCGAAGTCTTATGGGGTCCATGCCTCGATTAAGAGCTGTTCTGGCAGCATGGGGGAACCTACAAAATATTAAGCAGTTGTTTGTAATGTGATGTGTTTATGAGTGCATTTCATTTGGATTCAGCGAGGGTTACCAAGGCCGTCTGTGCTCTAGGCTGAATCCTTATGTTTCCAATGTAACGAGGAAAATGCTGCTCAATGTTTCGCATAATTAGCTACAAGTAGGAATCACGTAAGTTCACACTGAAAGTGGGCTTCTAGTACTGTTTCCATTCTGGACGCTGATGTTTAACAGGCTGATGTCTCTCCTGGCTCGCTCCAATACTGTGCTTTCAGCTTTTTCAACCTGTTCTGTCTCACACCTCTCCTGCTGCAGCGGCCTTGTTCAGCCTCCACCAGGGATCGCTGTCAGAAAGCTTCGGAGCGCTGGCTCTCTTGATCAAAGCCTCGTCAGAATGAAATATGACAGTGGGCGAGCTGTTCTCCCTCGCCCACAACCCGCTCGCATGCACACACACACACACACACACACACACACTTGGGAGAGAAATCGGCAGTGTTGGGTGCGGACTCGAACACTGCTACCGATAGGGTTCAAAAAGCATGTCATGGTTCTAAACACAGCCCCTCATTACATGGCTCTCTATTACTTACAGCCTGCTGTTAGTGGAGGAGATGGACTGTGTGATGTCTTTTGTTTTTTTCTCTTTTTCTCTTTTTCCCCCCCAGGTCTGTTGGACTGTGTGATGAAACGAGAGGGCAAAACTGATGCAAAAGTTATTTCAGAATTATTGAATACAAACCCATGTTGATAGAAGAGATTTTGCTTTGAATTCAGCCCTGCAAGTTGTAACCAGTGTTGCATTACTAAGAACCTTCACATAATGCATTGACCCACCTCTTCTATGCATGCGTTTAAATATCATATTGACCCGTTAGAGGCTGTAGCCCATCTGCTGGTGCAATTTGTGGTAGCCACCCTCTAGCCCTTTATCACTGGTCAGTTTATGACCACAGAGATGCTCTTAGCTGGATGCTTTTGGACCATATCATATTTTGGTCAGTAGCAGTCCTGCGGTCTGAAACTGACTGAGGATGAATGAGGTGCAGTTGACATACACATAGCATTCTGCTTTATGAGGGACTGATTAGTGATCACCTGAATCACATCTTATTTAATGAGGAAAAGAATAAAAACACTGCTGTAATCAACACTCTCCTCTCAAAATGAGACCAGTTGAATGGTAAAACACTACTAGAGGTTCCTCAAAGGTAATTATTGCCATTTTGTTTAAGAGTGAACTAGAGATTTATTCAAGTTCTGTGAACGTTGCATCGATTCTCTTATTTTGATGTGTTGTCATGTGACAGTGGAACATATTGGGCAGCAAGTGATCAGTCAGTTCTTTACGTTGATGTGTTGGAGGCAAGTATAAGGATCTGAACCAGGATGGGCCAATCTGTGGTGGCTTGATGACTGGGTTGGAGCATCTCCAAAATTGCAGGAACTGTTTCATTTTCCCAGCCATTTTTGTGGAGTTCCTATCTAGAAAATTGGGGCCCTGCAGAGAAAGTTTGGAAACCACTGCTTTAGGCCAAGTACACACCTTCATGCCATCTGCATTTCCTAACTGCCCTCACTGGATTACTCTTAACATCTTGGTGCAGAGGTCTCTTGGAGTCTATGCCTCAATGACTCTGAGCTGTTTTAGCAGCACGAAGGGGCCTTACAGAATATTAGGCAGGTGGTTTTGATGTTATGGCTGAACAATGTACACACATCATTATTGCTGTCATCAGAGGAAATCCTGAATACTTCTTGCCAGCTCTCCTTCTGTACAAAGATGATATCCCTTGGCAGGCCACAAGCCATTTGAACGAAAATCACTTGTTTCCACTCCAGTGCTTCTCTGCACCAGACGTCGAAAAAATCTTTGGAAAAAAAACACTTTGGGTTCTGTTTATCTAACATTTTCAAAGTCTGCTTTAATTCAGCTCTAATTGTGTCTCATGCATTCAGCACTTAAAGCAATCAAACATTTCAGATTCAATGTTCAGCTTTTTCACTTCACGGCTATGTAAGCAAAACAGCAAACAGATGCTTGTCAATCCACTCGATTCAAGTGAGGTTGGTGTTACTGTAAACAGTCTGCAGCATGCATCACTCTTTTTTCCATTATTAAAGGTAAACATTTGCTCTGTGCTGTTCGCCCTTTGCTGTTGAGAGGCGACAGTGACGGTGGCCAGTGTGAAAAAAGAAAGGATGACGTGTGTGTTTGTACACCGCATCTATTTGTACATTTTTTAAAGAGCAGAAGATAATTAATTGCATGCATGTCTGACCAGTGGAGCCCTTTATCTCCAGCAAAACAACGCTTTCTAAAAGATGAAAGAGTCGCTCACAGCAATGTGGCTGTTAGCGTAAAGGGCGCCATAAGAAAATGGAGTCCAATGAACGGGATGAACCCAACACTGTGAAGACCTTTCTAATTAAACCAGCATCAGCACTTTCTCCTTATGTCCCAGGACACAGTCCCTCCCTTCTTTTATCACCTCTTTCTGCAGTCTCATTTAGCATTGGGAAAGGAGAGAGAGGGAGAGAGAGAGAGAGGGAGGGAGAGACAGATAGAGAGAGAGAGGTAGAAAGAGGGAGGGAGAGTGAGACAGAGATAAAGAGCGAGGTAGAAAGGGAGAGAGAAGGAAAGAGAGGGAAGAAGGGGGAGGGAAAGAAAGAGAGGTGAGAGAGTGGGAAAGAGAGAAAGGGAGAGACAGAATTAGAGATACAGGGAGAGGGAGGGAGAGAGAGAAGAAGGGGAAGGTAGAGAGAGAGAGAGAAAGACAGTGAAGAGGGAGAAAGGCTGAGAGGGAGGGAGATATATAGAGAGACAGGGAGCGAAGGAAAGAAAGAAAGAGAGCAGAAGGTGGGAGGGAAGGAGAGAACGGGAGAGAAAGCGAGGGAAAGAGGAAGAGATGGAAAGAGAAAGGGAGAGAGAAGAAAGGAAGAGAAGGATGGAGAGAGTGAGAGAGTAGCATGGGAAGGGAAAGGGAGAGAAGATGAGAGAGAAAGAGAGAGAGAGAGCAAGGGAGATGGAGAAAGCGTGACTTATCTTTATTTTCTCACCCTCGCTCGCCCTCTTGTCGAGGACTTGCAACTGTATGACTTTCTCTGATAATGATTTGTTCTATGCTGTTCACATAATGACTTTGCTTTATCTTCAAAGGCTTTTTTGATTTCTGCGTTGTTGCTTATAGGACAATTAGAGGCCCGAGGCTTCTTTGTGATGAGCTTATAAAAGGGCTGCAGAAGCTCTGCTCGAGACACGCTGAGCTGACCTCATGTTTAATTCAGCTGGTTACGCTCTTTCAGTGTATGGATCAGATCATATCCAACATTTACAACTGAAGTTGAAAACTGAATTTTTTGGAGCTTTTTGTCACTTTTTAAAGATTTTTTTTAGCCACAAATTGTCAGCTTCCAGTTGCGCTTGGAAGGCACTTCTAGGCACATAACCATCACAAGAACACAGCAGTCATGCCCGACTGTTTTCCTCTAAACCTGTCAACTCGCCATTGGGGACGCCCCGACAACTTTCTGTGATAGCTGAAATGCTTAAACCTTCATTTGACTGAAACGTTTGTGGTTTTCTCACATTTCCGTATGCATTTGCTTTTCACTTGACTTTTCATATTTAATGAGGAGCAGTCGTGTGGGAGCTTGGAAATGTCACATTAGAAGAACAGTATTGTCTCCAATTACTGTTTGCTTTTACACCATAATTAGAGATGGATATATGCTGTCCAGGGTCCGCAGGTCTGGGTGAGGGCTCTTATTTAAATGGTGAACTCTTCATAATATTGTCTGTTTTTCATATTTCCTGATTATTACTCAAAGGCTGCACTCTGACAGCAGGGGTGAGGGGTTAAAATTAGATTTGTGTTTTTTCATTACATGTAAAAATGGAAATTGCAACAGAAAAAAACTGATTAGATGTAGGGCTGTAACGATATACGATACAAAACCAAATTCAGGACACTCAGTTCCACGAACTCGTGTCGCGGTGTGAGGAGGGTGAATCGCGACACACCCCTTCCCGTATAACTCCTTCCCGTATACAGTTCCCGCCCA
>JBBPCY010000109.1:28439337-28460122 GCA_037974405.1 Brachyalestes nurse
CAGTGTGGAAGAACTTGACTGGCCACACAGAGTCCTGACCTCAACCCCATCCAGCACCTTTGGGATGAACTGGAAAGGAGACTGTGCGCCAGACCTTCTCGTCCAACATCAGAGTCGGACCTCATAAATGATCGTCAGAATGAATGGTCCCAAATCTCCTCGGAAACTTCAAAATCTTGTGAAAAGCCTTCCAAGAAAAGTGGAAGCAGTTATTGCTGCAAAGGGAGGGCCAACGAAATATTAAAGTCTATGTTTTGGAATGCAAATGTCATTAACGTCCCTGTTGGTGCATCCCAGTACTTTTGTCCATGTAGTGTACATATGGTTTGCCTCACCAGTCCACAGACTTAGTGTTTTTGGACCAATCAGAGTTCGAGTTTGAGTAATTAGCGCTAGTGCTGCAGGTGAGGGGCGTGGTCTTCCAATCTCACTCAGCAGCTCTTCCTCACATTTTATCAAACTCAAACACTGGCCTCCATCATTATTGTTATTTAATCACCTAAACTGTCATTTTTTTCAAGGGAATCCTGGTCCAGCCAAGTTGTGAAGACATTTATTATCAGGTAATTTTACAAGACCACACTCAGAGTTGGTCAGCTTCTATTAAAACTTCCTTTATCTTTTTCAGAAAGCTTGAGAAGCTTTCTGAGAGGAGCAGTGTGTCCATAGAGAGAAAAAATATACAGCATCTAGTTGCTTATTATTTGGTTTCCACACTTGTCTTGTCCACTCTAGTGACACATTTCTTCACAACACTTAACTCAGTAAACCCAAACTACTCAAGACTGTGACTGAAACAACTGATGTACATGGGCTTCCCAACTCTCAAAGCGATTACCTCCCAAATTCCTTGAGGCTATAAGGTGTAGTTTTCAGCGCTCCCTATTGTATGTTTTCTTTCTGCCATGTAAAACTGGACCCCCTGAGTTGCAGGGTCGTCGACCAGGCAGCTAATCCAACTTGTTTTCACTGTCTCACTGAGAGGTAAGGGCCCACCACATTAGCACTGCATTATGGAGCACAATGGCAGCAATCTACACCCCAGAAACAGAAGGACCGCCATGCATATTCTGGAATATCTACCCTAGCGAGGCTCTCAGTTCAGCCTGCTTTGTAGATTTTAGTTCCAACACATTATTTTCTTGACCTATTTTGAAGGGGGTTCACTTCTATGTGAGAAAGTTTTGTTTAATTCTGTGTCAAACTAACTTTCTGATCCGAACCTTGCTTTAAATCTGATTTAATGGCATTGTAACATGCTCAGTTCCACTGCTGGGTTGACTGGAAATGTCTTATTAATATCAAACTCAGCCCATGATGATAAGTCCAAGCAAGCCCTTCACAAGATTAAAGCTAGTGTGATGGGTAAGACAGCACCATTTTATAATCGTTATCGCCTTTAACGTGTTTGTGAACAGACACTTTAATTGACCGACAAATGCTCACATTATGGGCCTGTTTATTTCCAGTTAATTCTGGAATTGGCCTGTGTTGCCAGTTGCTATAAAGAATACTTGGAAAGAGGCATGCAGTCTGGAAAAAGTGTAATGCATACATCATGTATGTATGTGTATATATATATAAAAATTAGTGTGTATGTGTTTCATTTATTACAGTGATTTGAGGACTGAAGTGTTAATCTCTGCATGTGGGATCTGAGTATGTTTATTAGCAGCACTAGTGTATGTATATTGCTCTTTTGTTTATTGAATGCAAAAAGGACCAGCGTAACAGTACTGCTGTCCTTTATTTTTTTTTTCCTCTACAGGGCAACTCCCCATCCTGTCAAAAAGAGTTTCTGTCTCACTCAGTTTTGCCCCCTCAGTTTTCAGCTGTTGCCCTCCCCCCTCCAGGAGCCGATGTGTCTTCTGCTGGTGTGACTTTCGTACATCTCAATACTTATCTGTGCTTACTATAAGCAGACTCCCCCAGTTCAGGGGAACCAGGTGGGGTGCAAGGCCTTGAGGGGGGTAGGGAAAGGGGAGGGGGGTCTCTTCATGTCCCCTGTTTTTATTTTTATTTTTTAAATTTTAATGTTAAAAGGGTAACCTATCAAAGATTTGTATTTATTTACAGGTTAATTAAAGATTTCTATTTGTTACAGCATAAAGTAGATCAAGAACTGAAAATGAAAGGAAATCACTGCCGGAAATCCTAAAAGTTATATTTAAAAAAATCTGATTTTGCTGAAAATAAGCTCTTGCTTAATCATAGCTGGTGTTATTTTGTTCTAGTAAGTATAAAGGCCATAAAAAGGCTATGATGATTGCACACTGAAAATGGAAAAACTTAAAGCACATAGAAACATAGTTTGTATACAGTGTGTATCAAATAAAAATGCATTAAACTAAAGTCATTTCTGGGAGCTTACAGGAACAGTGATCATTTCAAAATTAGTTTTAGAAACTGGGAAGACTTTCTTCTCTAGACACTGGTTATTTTCTCACACACAACACCCCCATACAGACCCCCTCCGCTCTTTAATGGTGATCACTCTCTCCAGAAGCACCGATGGCCCACCATTCTCCTGCTCCATCACCCCAGCGGGACTTTACATGAAACTGTTAATTGTTTACTCCTCAAACAGAGACGGACCTGGAGCCAGAGGTCTGCCTGGGGCTTAAGGATCGACTCCTTGTCGGGGCTAATCAGCATGACAAAGCTCCGGGCGGTCCCGGGGGTCTGCCTGCCAGGAGCCCCGGGAGACCCTCACCTTGACTTCTGCCATACCCAGCTGAGGCGCGGCCACAGAGGAGGACTGGAGGCAGGAGCCCTGCCCCGGGCCTCTCCATCCACTACGCTGATGGAGAAGGAGCCCCATCCGCAGCCCCACGACGCCCCCGGGACCCTCTACCCTGGGCAGGGGGACAGGCAGCCGGACTCCTGGGACCAAACCTCGACCAGCAGCGCCGGGAAGAAGAAAAACTACCAGCGGTACCCCAAACCGCCCTACTCCTACCTCGCCATGATCGCCATGGTCATCCAGAACTCACCTGAAAAGAAGCTCACGTTGTCCGAGGTACATGTTTGTTTTATTTAAACAACCAAAGGTATGGACTTTTAGCGGATACATGTACAGAAACACTTTCAACTAAACCTTTCAGTTGTAACTAAAGTGGCATAAATTTGAGAAACCTGCGACATAAACAAACGGTTTCTCTCGGTCGTTCTGAGGTAAATGGCTTTGATTTTTATTTTAACGACCAACTTTATGAACTTGTGAAGTGTAACTTACATGAAAACATTTTCATTTGGAACTAAATCAGCATTAATTTGATAAACTCTGTATTTAAACATGAACGTTTTCTCTCGTTAGCGTTCTGAGGTAAATGTTTTGATTTAAAGAACCAAACGTATTATATGATTCATATAAAATCGACATGAAAATACTTTTACAAGGCAAAACATTTTGAACGAAAGTGGCATTCATTTGATATTATTTTAATGTTTTCTCTCGGTCGTTAGCGTTTGACTCTGTCCTGGAGTTCTAGGGTAAAATTGGACTGGTAAAGTGAAAGTTGTAGGCCTACCGATCAAAGTTTTTGGTCTTTGCGGGTCATTCTTCTGGCCGGTACAATCGTGTGCAGGCGTTTTACTTTAATTCTGAAAAAACTGTGTCATGGAGAAGTGATGATTTCCATGTTTTTTGTTTTTTTTAATTGGTGCCAGTTTTTTCTTCAGTTTGGGGCAGTGAAACCGGAGCTGAAGGTGATCAGCTGTGAAAAGACTGATAAGAATGAAGAATGGGGAGAAGAGCAAATACTGTTACTCATCAGTATAATTTAGCATGTCAAGCAGTTTAATTAGTGGTAGTGGTAGTCATTTCAACCATATACATGCAGTACACAGCTCGTTACCTAGTGGTTAGGAAGCTGCCCCATGCAACCATGGGTTTGAATCCCAGGACTGCTAGTGGCACCACTGAGGTACCACTAAGCAAGGTATCATTCTTCCACACAGCTCCTCAGGCACTGCTTTCCTGGTTGCCCGCTGCTTCACTTGGGTGAATGTGTGTGCAGTGTTGTTCACATATCGGATAAAATAATCACCAAAGTCATTTTTTGGCTAAATTGACTTTTTTTGCCTAAATCATCTCCTCATGATGCTGGCCACCTATGGTAAAATTTCCTACACCGTCAGTCGATCAGGTGATATGATTCTACCACTTTGGGACAAGGGCGTGCCCGTTGAAATGAATAGGAGCTGATTTTTTTGCACATAAGTACAGAAGAGTGCAAGAAAAACATGAGCAGCAAAACAACCGGACAAGACAACATTAATGCAGTCAACAACAGCTAGTACAAGTCTGAGTGAATACAGTATTATGACAAGTACTGTGTTCCTGGTGTGTGGGTTCTTTTAAATAAAAAAATTGTCATCTCCTAGAATCCATGATGAGGTGGTAACTTTGAAAGCTAGTCCTAAATCGGGTGTTTAGTCCTAGAATGATTAAAATTATTGGTTGTACCAGTCTTCCACTGAAAAGGGAATCATTTTGCTTACATAAGAGTAGTACTAGTTGTCTTGACTTCGTCTGCCTTGTTTAAAGTGCTGGGGCATGTGGAAATTTTTCTATCTAGTACTGTTGATCATTTTGTTTTAATGTCTCTTTTTTTTCTTTCTCCCTCCTTAGATTCTGAAGGAAATCAGTACTCTCTTTCCTTTCTTCAAAGGCAACTATAAAGGGTGGAGAGACTCGGTCCGCCACAACTTGTCTTCATATGACTGCTTTGTCAAGGTGTGTTAACAGTTTGCATTCAACTTTGCATTTTATCCAAAGGATCTGAAACACTTCGGTCGCTTTTACAGGTTTAAATAAAACGGATTATCTGGGCGTTTCTGAGGCACATGTTTGTTTTGGGTATCTTATCTTTTCAACTGTCCCTATCCCCCTTTCTCTCTAGGTGCTGAAAGATCCTGGAAAGCCTCAGGGTAAAGGGAACTTCTGGGCCGTGGAAGTTAGTAGGGTTCCGTTGGAGTTGCTAAAGCGCCAAAACACTGCTGTATCCCGTCAGGATGAGACCATTTTTGCCCAAGATCTTGCCCCCTACATCCTCCAAGGACACCCCCACACTCACAAAGCTGAAACGCTCCCGCCTGAACCTCCGCTACCTCATGTTCCCACTCGACACTCCTCTCCTCCTCCAGAAGACCCTTACCGCCCTAAACTGGACTCTTCTTTTGCTATCGATTCCCTCCTCCATAGCTTTAGGCCTCCTAGCACAACTGGAGAGGGGATTAGGGTTAGAGACACCTGGGGCTTAGAACTCCCCCCTCACGGCCGCCCTGCGTCTCCGTTCCGTCCACACTACTCCTCGTCCAATCGTAGCGCGTCGGCTAGCTCTGCGAGTCCTGCCTCCTCCTCGTCGGATGAGGATTGGAGAGGATTTTCCCGAGTTGGAAAACGAGGAAGTGACGGAGAGCCAAACTCAGACGGATATGATGACTCTTGCCCGCCACCAAACAAAACCGTGAAACGTGGCTCTGCACCTCCCTGGGAGTTACCAACGTCTTATGCTAAATACACCCCTCCCAATGCAGTTGCACCCCCTAGCATGCGATTTAATGGGAATCCATTCTTGCCCCTTGGAGGTATTCCATTCTATGGCTATGGTGGCCCTCACGTCGCGCCTAATCACTTCAGCAGCCATTCTTACTGGCCTCTCCTGCCGAGCGGACGCGTCTCATTACAAGCCCCGCCCCTTTTAATGGACTTGGACAGCATGTTGCAGTCAGTTCCGCCCAATAAAAGTGTGTTTGATGTCCTTGGTACTGCAAATCAGACTGTACATCCTCATCCAAATCAGTATGCCTTGCAGAATGGGCCTCCACTCGGCAGGTATTCGCAGTGCTAATGCTAATGAACTGTTTCCTTTGAAAGGATTCACACCAGGATGGGACACAGTATGGCCTAGTTCCCCTAACAACAGTCATTTCATACATTTTACATGCTGGATTTCAAAGGATATATGTCAGGAATTCAATTCCAAAACCTATCCAGTTCTAAAACTAACTACCTCAGTATGACTGACTAACCGGGACAAATGAATGTAGGGCTGTATGACTAAAGACTTTGCACTGACAGCTTGCACTGTTATTTCTTTCTCTGTCTGTACTACCTCAGTCTTTGAATGTCTTTGAAATCTTGTTGTTTGCAAAGTTTTCC
This sequence comes from Brachyalestes nurse, assembly GCA_037974405.1. Lineage (NCBI taxonomy): Eukaryota > Metazoa > Chordata > Actinopteri > Characiformes > Alestidae > Brachyalestes > Brachyalestes nurse. The sequence goes on from JBBPCY010000109.1 coordinate 28,445,504, forward strand.
TTAAACAGGGTATGTATTTAAATGATTTTTTTTTACAAGAGTTAAGTGCCCAACACCTGTCTTTTTAGAGACAATTCTTTGTGTTTTATCTTTATTTTAAAAATAGCCTTATGTGGTTCTGCATTGTGTAATTTTCTTGGCAGGTTAAACATGAATTAGGAAGCTTGAATGTTTTTTTTTTTTTTCCTCTGACCAAACTGTCTAGTGACTTGTTTGTTGCTAATCAGGTTTCACGATTTAACACTCAACATTCCACAGCTAACTCATGTCCTAAATGCCCCCATTTTCCAGTTAAAAGCAAGAGTTTAAACGTGAGTGTGTGAACACTAGGCATTGCAAAAAAGTTGTGCTATTTTTCCAGAACAGTTGAGAAATTGAGACTGAAGTTTAACTAGTTCTCATTGCATTATCAGGTGGATGGTACTTTTCATGTGGCTACTGACCAGCCAGTCCATTTTCTCCTGCCTGAATCCACCAACCCCCATTGTCTCAGCCCTTTCCCAGTTCCTCGTGCGTTTGCCTGTGCATGTGGCTCTCAGAAGCTGGGAGTTTGGTGAGAGGGTTGATAGTTTGTCAATAGTCTGCATTCTCCTCAGCTATTCAGAGCTATAAGGTGAGAGTTATCTTAAAGTGGGCTAGGCTATCTGTGTAGATAGTTCTGACCATTGTAACTCCACCCATAGTTATCAGGAGCAGCTGCGTTTTTAAAATAGTGTTTTCTTTTCTTGATCAAGGCCAGACAATGTTATACTTTCCAAGAATTGTAACTAACATGACAGTGAATGTTTAAATGTAAAAGTTGTTGTGCAAAATGTAGTCAGTGTTTTCCATTATGGTGAAAATGAAATTCCAAACAGTGTTTACTATTTCACCTGGCTGCTCATGTTTTTTTTTTTTTTGTTTGTTTTTTTTCCCCCCAAGCAGTAAGAATAAGATGGAAATTGTGGAAACTCAGTCATCAAAACTGTTGCTTTATAATTGGGGAAAAATGGACCAGATCAATCTTTGTGCAAAATCATGTAAACTGAATTGCACATGAACACATTGTGTAACAGGTACAAGTTGGGGTGTGTTATTTATTCATGATAACTTTGCCTGTAATGACATGAAGTTTAAAGAGGATATTCCAAAATAAAAGTCCTGGATGTCTCATAGTCTGGGATGAGTTTTCCAAAAGTGGGGTCATAAACTAGTGACAGTATTCTTTGTTGGATGCCACTGGTCTGTGGTAAGTAGCTTGTGCTACACTTGACAAATGAGTTCAAGTGTCTCCTACAGACGTGATTTGCCTAGTACAACTCCAGCGTTTAACATAATGCGGCCTAGATGCAGGGTGCGTGGAAATTCACTAAGCAGTTAAAGTGCATAGAACAAGAATCAGCAGTTAACCGAGGAGTGTTAAATGGGCCACGGGGCTGGAGAGCACAATGTCAACTTGGTTGGTCATTTTGGCCATAGACACTATATACAATGAAAAGAAATATGGCTCTCCAGGACCATGGTGCAATACAAAACAAACACAAGACTGCATGAGGGTGGGCAGGACAGAGTGCAAGAAAAATGATCAACAGGACAAGACAAGCTGACAGAAGCAGGAACTAGTAGTTTGAATGAATACAATATGATATAAATAATTGTACAAAAATAGCCATCACAAGAACAGAATAGAGATTGTGCCTCATAATAAACAGTATTTAGGGGTGTATGTTTTAGTTCATGGCAATTTAGTTTATAACTGTGTATATTTGTTGTGTTTAGGAGAAGTTAGTAGTTTAGAAGTGTTCATGTGTGGGTGCAGTTTATGATTCAGTTCATGAGTCTGATGGCCTGAGGGAGGAGAATATTTCCTGTTCTGGAAGTGAAGGTCCATATGCTATGAAACCTTTTGCCAGACGGAAGGAGGGTGTGGAGGGGCGAGTGGGGTCATCAACAATAGTAGAGGCGTTGCCGATGCAGTAGTGCGGTATAAATATCTGCGACAGAGGGGAGAGAGACCTCAGATAATCTTTCCAGCTCTGCTCTCTATCCTCTGTAGGGACTTACGATGCAAAGCGGAGTGATTCCCGAATCCAAACCATGATACAAGTATGCAGGATGCTTTCTTATAGTGGGTCAAAGAACAAGCAATATATAAATAGAGGGGAAAGAGGTTGAGTTTTGTTTAGCACTAACCAATCAAACACTAAGTAAATCTGACGACCTGCAATATTTAGTTGAAATGACCCAGCTAACCTAGACCTTGTTCAAACCAACAGTGTGGGTTTTGACCATATAGTTATTTGACTGACCTCAATCCATCACACACACACACCTGTGTTGAATTAAGTAGACTTGCCCATGTGGTGTCACTGTTTGACGTACCATTCCATGTAGAAGACAAAATCAAGGTTCGAGGCGGATCTTGATGTCCGTAGCCCTGCAGGGCACTTTGGTCCATTTGTCATGATGCTGACTGGTGATGCATAAGCTTTCATCACCACATTACTGGTGAACTACTATCTGGCAAGGAATAATCTGTGATTTTTTTATTTGCGGAACCACTGCAGTGTTTTTGTGGATCCGTAATACCTTTGATCTGTAACTGTGCCTATCACACGGCTCTGTATCTCCAATCTCCTGTGGTTCCCGTCCACAAGTGTTGATACGTCCTCTATGATGTTTTCTGGATTTGCCAGAAATTGCTTTTTAAAGGCACCTCAGATGACCAGCCAGACGGTTAAAAAAGTTTTCATCAGCTGTGCCCATCTACGGAATATCGGAAGAAATTTGATTTTTTGAATCTGAATATTTGAAGTACTTTAGCAGTTCCAGTTGGACTGAAGTTCTGCTAAAAAGTACTTTCTAATGACATAAAAATCTTAAAACATACACAAATGACATACATTTTGTCAAAAATGTATATTTTTTCTTACTTTATTTTAAAAAATCATCATTAAATCACTTGTGTTCCAGCTGTTAGGTATAACGGGGCTAGGCTAGGTAGTCAGAGTTCTGTGCTGCTAATGCTGTTTGCTGATAACGTCACTAACATTGTAAAAAACTCAAAATGAAAAATAAGGCTAAAAATGTGATAAGTAGGTGGAATGATCTGATTCGGGCCGTGACTCCCTGGCCTGGCTGCTCCTCTAATCTGGCTCCCTGCTGGCTTCAGCTTATCTTGCTCTTATCATGCTGGGGTCTTCATGAAGCTTGACTGGATTCGGCTTATTTATTGCTTGATCACTGGGGGGTATGGGTGTGTATGGCTCTTTTCAGCTCAGCAGGGTGTTGAGAGCACTCGGTAAACTTTCGCTTAAACATGAGCATAGGCTGTTGCAATACACGGCTCAGGCTTTACTATGACCTGATAACCCTTAGCTCTCTGTCTAGTCTAGTCAAGTAGGTTTTATTGTCATTTCAGCTATATACACAGTACATGGAGAAGTGAAACAACGTTCCTCCAGGACAAAATACACAGGAGAGCAAGAGAGAGAGTAAAACAGGACAAGACAACATTTAGTTCAGTCAATATTTGAATTACTATATGACAGATACTCTATTCTAGCAGTGGAGTTGTTAGGTGTGCAAAAATGCAGAACAGAGATAGCCAGCAATAAATAATTATTGTGCAAATAATAGCAGCTGACAAAGTGCAGTATATGAGAAAGTGGTATTTACAAGGGCAGATGTGGTATAAGATGTTTGTTTAAGGCAGAACCGTGTTTATTAGGATTGTATTAGGAGAGGAAGACGTTCAGTTCAGGGGTATGTTTGTTTGTGTGTGTGTTTGTAGGTACAGTGCGTGTTTCAGTTCTGAGTGAGGGTCTGATGTCCTGAGGGAGGAAGCTGTCTGGGCAGAGGATGCTACGGAACCACTTGCCATACGGGAGGAGAGAGAAGAGTGTGTGTGAGGGGTGAGTGGGGTCTTCCACAGTGCTGGTGGCTTTGCGGATGCAGCATGTGGTGTAAATATCTGTGACAGAGGGGAGAGAGACCCCGATTATCTTCTCAACTGTCCTCTGTGGGGTCTTGCAAGCCAAAACATAACAATTGCCGTACCAATGCAGCTAGAGAGAATGCTGTCTGTATGCTGGGATCTGCAGAACAGAGATGATGTCCGAGTAGCCGAGGTGCTCGACATGGTACGCACCAGCGATGTTTGTCTAAAGTCCAGCACATACGTCCCCTTCACATACGTCCACATCGCCGGTGACAGTGACCAGTCCAGCTGGGTGTGAGTTTTGGAGCTCGAAGTTTGGCCGGTGCGTTGTTAGCGTTACAGCTGGGTGAGATGTACACAGTGACTATGAGCATGGTGGTGAATTCTCACAGTAAATAAAGTACAGCAGTGGTGAGTACTAACTAGAGACCAGCACAGCATTCATACCCCAGGCGATATTGATGCAAACACAGAAGCCCCCCACCTCGCGGTTTGCCAGCACTTCTGTCTGAGCAGAACGTTAGCGTGTTGCTAATCTGAGTAGCCATGTCCATCCAGAGTGCTGAATGCTTCTGGAAGTCTAGGCCATGGATGGATGTGGCATCTGCCGGATCCAGCTTGTGAGGGATCATAAAACTACAAATTAATTTGTTTTCTCATGTGATTTATGCTTGTCTAATGGTTTTATTCAGAGTTCAACGATGGTGTTAATAATTTACAGGGCATTGTAGGTGCAGTAAATCCCTGCTTATGGAGGGGATTGTGAAGTGGTATAAAATAAAGCCCAAACATAAACAACCAGCACGAGGACAAGGGGGCGTGGCGGACGAGGTCCAGACATCAAAAAAGCAAAAAAATGCAGAGGATATATCTTATTAGTTCGGTTCTCAGAAAAATCTGTGAGAGCTGAACCACATGTAAGCGGGTTTACTGTACTCCTAATGAAATGGTGGGAAGTCAAAATGTATTTGCTCACTATTTTCTTTCGTTGTAACGTATGATCCCTTTTTTTTGTCCTCTAGATTTTCAATTATATATTTACATACCACAAAATACATTTCCCCCCTTAGTATTTTTATTTGTGACACACTTTGAGGTCAAACCCCATCATACTGAAGGTGAGGAGAATGTTAGAGGTGGAGTATTTTATTCAAAACTGGTTGTTCAGTTTCCTGTCTTCAAAGTTAGACTTTTCTAATGGCAGTTTTAAACCATGTAACACATGTATTCTGTAAATATTGTACAACAAATCATGTCTTTTCCTAAAAACACTTCTTTTTCTGACCAATGAGAAAAATAAAAAAAACTGACCTCCTGTAAATTTAACCCAAAACCTCATCCAGTTTCTCATGGTACAGTGCAGTGAAAAAGTATTTGCCCCCTTCCTGATTTTTTTTTTTTTGCATGTTTGTCACACTTAGATGTTTCAGATTATCAAACTAATTTAAATATTAGACAAAGATAACCCAAGTATAACACAAAATGCCGTTTAAGTGATTTTATTTATTAAGGAAAAAAACCTTTTCCAAACCTACATGGCCCTATGTGAAAAAGTAATTGCCCCCTAAACCTAATAACTGGTTGTGCCACCCTTAGCAGCAACAACTGCAATTAAGTGTTTGCGATAACTGGCAAGGAGTCTTCCACATTGCTGTGGAGGAATTTTGGCCCACTCTTCTTTGCGGAATTGTTTTAATTCAGCCATATTGGAGGGTTTCTGAGCATGAACTGCCTTTTTAAGCTCTGGACTTTGACTAGGCCACTCCAAAACCTCTTGTTTTTTTAAGCCATTCAGGGGTGGACGTGCTGGTGTGTTTTGGATCATTGCCCTGCTGCAGAACCCAAGTGTGCTTCAGCTTGAGGTCACGAACTGATGGGAGCAGAATTCATGGTTCCATCAATCACAGCAAGCCGTCCAGGTCCTGAAGCAGCAAAGCAGCCCCAGACCATCACACTACACTTGGATTGTTGGCATGATGTTCTTTTTCTGAAATGCTGTGTTTCTTCTACGCCAGATGTAATGGGACACACACCTCTCAAAAAGTTTGTCTTTTGTTTCGCCAGCCCACAGAACATTGCCCCAAAAGACTTGGGGATCATCCAGATGGTTTTTTGGCAAAAGTGAGACAAGCCTTTATGCTTTTTTTGGTCAGCAGTGGTTTTCGCCTGAGACTCTCCCATGCATGCCATTTTTGCCCAGTTTCTTTCTTATGGTTGAGTCATGAACACTGACCTCACTGAGGCAATTGAGGCCTGCAGTTCCTTAGATGTTCTTCTGGGTTCTTTTGTGACCTCCTGGATGAGTCATCACTGAGCTCTTGGGGTATTTCTAGGAAGGTTCACCACTGTTCCATGTTTTCTCCATTTCTAAATAATGGCGCTCACAGTGGTTCACTGGAGTCCCAAAGCTTTAGACTTGGCTTTATAACTTTTTCCAGACCGATAGATGTCAATTACTTTGTTTCTCATCTGTTCCTGAATTTCTTGCTTTATTTGGGATCTTTTAGCCTACTTTTTAAGTGATCTCTTGATTCAGCGGGTCTGGCAGTAATCAGGCCTGAGTGTGGCTTGTGGAATTGCACTCAGCTTTCCAAACAATGTGATTTACCAAAGTTACCTAATGATTTTACAAGGGGGCAATTACTTTTTCACATGGGGCCATGTTGGTTTGGATAGTTTTTTTTCCTTAATAAATCACTTAAAAACTTTATATTTCTAAATGGCACCAACTGTCCTTCTGACTCCACATTCCTTTATCTTTGACTTTCTAACTCCATTCATGTGTATGATAAAGCACCAGTGCTGCAGTTGGCAGTGAGGCCTGCAGAGGGATCCTTTTGACAATTGTACAGACTGAAACTTTTACCTAAATCTAAACTTGCGTTCAGTTACCACGAGAGAACCCAGTGTTGTTAATTTAGTACATGCTGTTAGTTTGAGTTGTCCTTTTCTGAAATTGTACAGTCTTGTTTTCTTTCTCCCAGTTTTGTATCCATTGTGTTCATCTTCCTGTTCCTCCACCTCCGTGTTTTAACGGAGATTGCTTTGTGCACTGGGACACAGTCGTGCTGGAATAGAGAAGGTTCTTACCCAAACTATGTCCACAAAGTTGGAAGCATGGCGTTGTCCAAAATGTCGTGGTATGCTGAAGCATTAAGATTACCCTTAACTGGAAGTAAGGGACCACCTGAATCCAATTATTAAGAGGAGTGTCCCAATACTTTTGTCCATATAGTGTGCATCTTCTCGAGGGAATAAATGCTATGGAAAGTGGAATATGTAGAATATGTTAATCTGTCCTTTGTTCAGTGGATTCCTTTAATAAATGTATTTTTGTATTTTAGGTGGAGGAGTAGTTTGTTCTTTCGCTTTTTAAAATTAAATTCTTGTAGTTCACTGGACTGACCATACCCTTCCCTTCATTCTTGAGTCATTATATAATAAAGGTGTACATTGCTTTTTTAATTAGTACTGTCTTTTTCCTGTGTTCCTATTAGAGGCAAATCACTTCAAATGGTACTTTGCTCACTCACTATAATGTCTGTTCTCATTGCACATTGTTTAAGTCTACCTTTTTAAATATGACAGGTAGATAAGATAAAGGTTAATGAAAAGTACATACTGAAAAAAAAAGAAGATTACTATTAATTTATACATTAGTAGTGATGTGCGATGCCACTGATTTCCTCTCCGATCCGATACCAAGTAAAATTCAGGCTGGTATCGACAATACTGATCCGATACCGATACAAAAATGTAATGTTTCTGGAAAATCAAAATAAAAAGTAGTGTAAATCAAATTATAGCTTCATAATGAATTCAGGACATCAGACTACTTGTTCTTATTGTTTAATTAGGTGAATTAGCTCCACACATGACTCCGTTTATGCTCCGTTTAGCCATTGTTGCGAGAGCGCACACCTTTATATGACAGGCGAATAACGTAGTAGTTCTTTCTAATTTAGATGATCCAAATAATATAGTTACTTTCCACCTGTGTTCCTGTTAATGATGAACTAAGCATTTACCCCAAATGACTAAAATATCGATACTTTAATATGAGAATCGATTGTAGAACATAAACAACTGGTATCGGAGGAATCAATATTTCAGTATCGATCCGCACACCACTATACATTAGTCACTGTGTGCAAATGAATGCAGTGGCTTTACTTCTCTTTCCTCTATGTTGGGTGAATGGATTCATGTGTTTACTGACTAATGGCTATGATGGGGCATTAGGTGAAACATGAATTTGTACTCGTTAGTTAAATGAAATTTATATAATATCAGAAACACTGCATGAAATTGTCATACAAATGACATTTTATTGATTTTCTAAGTGAAAATAGGTTAACATCCTCTATAAGGAACAAAAATCAATATTAAATGTTTATACTGATATCAATATACATTTTCTATTTATTTACTAAGTAGGTATTTAAAAAATAAAAAAGCACTATACCTTTTTCACAGGACACATTTGATGCATTTTGTCCTCAGTATTTCAAATGACTACCCAGAAAGGTACAGTATTTTTAGCTTTATATACTTGAATTCCCTCTTTCTATCAACAGCTACACTGTGTCCTTGCGTACTTGCTAGTCCAGCTCCTGCACATTTTGTTCTTTTTTTTTATGGAACAGCCAGTCAAACTCATTTTATTATACAACTATGCTAACTTGTGCAAATACCAGTACTGTCCTTTAGTCACCACAATACAAAACCAAAAAACTCTAAACATTCCATTTTATGTTAAGCCATTCACATTTTATGTTCATATAGATGACTGTGTTTTATCATAGTAACACTATATGCCTAAAAGTATATGAACATCTGATTATCACACATATAAGTTGGTTAGTTGGCTACTGTCTCGCATTTTGCTTGCTTCTAAAAAAACAACAACAAAAAAAACCCTTATCCCCATCTCTTCCTTACTTCTGTCTTAACTTCTGACTTTCTTTGTCATGTGTTGTTTAGATATTGTTTGACGGGTGTTGTTTAGGAGTACGGAGCATGCAGTAACTTGGTTGAACAGTAGACGTTGATTTAAGTTTAGCCTACAGGTTTAAGAAACAGATGTGGACTACTTGAGCACTGATGTACGTCGCTCTGGATAAGAGCGTCAGCTAAATGCCATAAATGCAAATGTACATTTGATACATTTTGTTAGTGTGTTTCCTGTCACCATCTTTTGGGAGCTGCTGAAAGGTTTTCAGTTGTGATGCTGGAGCACGATGCCATTTTCTCATTGCCTGTTATTTACAGATTTTAAGGATCTTGAGACATGCTGTTGATCTACTCATTGTCATCAGAATGACTCACTTGTTTACTCCAACGCAGGCTTCAGCATAGACCACAACAAACAATTCAGCTCCGTCTCCATCAGTACTGCAAGACCTACACTTCTGCAGAAACTGACATCCAATCAAAGCAGAACATCTTGGAAATAATAAGAAAAAACCCCACTGTATGCAGTGGAACACAACAGATCTGAGTCAACACGCCTTTAAAGGAGAATTACACCTTCTCAACTAAATCAGAAGTGCCCTCAGGCCTGTAGTCTATTGAACTGCACTCTGACAATCCAGCTATCGACTAATTCATGCTGTTTTAAGGTCAGGGGGAGTAATTCAAAGACATGCTTAGGATAGTAAAGTTTTCAAACAGCCCTGAATGAAGGCTGTCAGTTCAGCAACTAAAAAAAGTGATGTCTGACCTGTTTTTTAGTTAAGCATATAATCTTTCTAGGACCTGTTTAAGTTCCCCGATGATCTTGTTCTAATAAATGTTGTCAAACACTGGAACTAGATCACATTTAAATACCTCGCTATAGGATACAGTGTGAAAATATCATTAAATGATAGAAATGGTTGAATTAAGATTGTTAAGATTGTTTTTCCCACTCCTTTAGGAGATGCAGAGTGATGTGTCTGTGATCTGGTTCAGTTGCTTGGTGATCTATTTCACCAATAAACACTTTAACACCGTTAAACGCTGTCTAATATCTGATCTGCCGGCCTCGAATGTAGCATTTGATCTGGTTATGGGGACAAGAGAACCGTTGGTCAAGAGACGAAGAGGAACAATAGTAAACCAGATGAGTGAGAGTCGAAGGATCGGATGACATTAATTGGCTGATGCAACTGATTCAGAGAGAACAAAGGGCCAGTGACAGGCAGGAACTCAAGATCCTTTTAACAGCACACTGCACCAAAACCCAACACGTGTGTGTTACTTATACATGCCACCTGCTACTACAGTGTGAAAGGTCGGCGGTGTGAGTTCTTCACTCCACCATTGGAGTAAAGAACTCAGAGCTGTCTGTAAGTATCAATCAGTGGAATACCCCATTTCATCAGTCACATTATCGTATTGATTAGCCCAGGAGGCCTTGACTCTACGAGGTCAATAGTGTTGTGCGTCCAGTCCTAGTTGTCCATAGACAACAGTCAATACAATTCACACTTTGTTTTCCGAAGCTGATGCCCACATACTAAGCACAGAGCATGGTTTGTTTTTACCTTATGTTCTGAGGATGGTGGCGCTGGTGGTGGTGAGGGTACGGGGGGCTAATGGGCATGATGAGCTGCTTTTGTGAACTTTTTTATTCCCCCCAGCCAATTTTAAGACCCTATTCAGCCGGAGAAGAGCTTGTCAGTTTGAGCAGGTTTAATAGAGGCTTGGACAATGAGAGATGACATCTATCAAAGAGACGTTTTGGTTCTTTATAATCAATTTAAACCGTATTAAATTGCCACAGCCAGCACTGAGGGCCAGTTTTAGTTGATATATGGCGAAGCTTCTCACTTTTAAAAAATAGGAAATGTTACATCTTCCTTCAGAATGAGACCGTTGCACAAGTGCAGAAGTTGACTGGGATTTTCCTAGTCATAAGACAATTCTCTTAACACACAGAGAACAAAACCACAATGTTTTTCATCTTCTTTGTGTTATACCGACCTTAAGAATGAGCCATCATAAGAATCGTGTCAACACATTAACTGTAGTAATGTGGAACAAAGTCTGAAAGCGTATACATGTTTCATATATTCACAGTTTTAACAAGCGCTTTTCAAAAAATCAATTGAAAATGATACGACCACAATGGCTTTTCTGGCTGCCAAATTTTAAATGTGTATTTAGAGATTTCTGCATTTCTGTAGCAGGATGCAGCTGACAATTAGAACCATTTCAGAGGATATCCATTTGTGTCAAGCCCACAGTGGTCACATCTCGTCACTGGAGGCTTGTTTTATCAGCTGGTCATGCACAGTGCGGTCTGTAACTGTTATGGTTTTTGTTCTTGCAGCTCTCCACCTTAGCACACTCTAAATAAAACAATAAGAAACCAATATACAGACTATATTAAACCTATATATTGGGTCAGCTTAAGAGGAACTACATTACTTTTAAATCATCTTTCTCTAATTTTAGAAGACCAAAAGTAATGGATAGTTGTTTTTTTGGACAATTTTATAGTTTTATACCACTTGCTAATGAAACAGGTGCCTTACGCTTTCCTGCACCAACTGGCCAGGCCAATGATTTTAAATGGGTAGGCTATGAGAAATAGTGTACAGTCATGTTTTTCTTTGGATGGCTGTGGCAATGGAGGGGGTTACTGTTCTAACGAGTGGGGGACAATTAAGGGAGGCCAAGTTTTAACCAGGAGGCCCATTGCCCCTGGTAGGACCTGGTAGGTCACGGTCATGGATGACTAAAGAAAAGCTCCCTTTCAGCTGATTTAGCTAGCAATGTTATGAGCTGACTGATAAAAATGATGACAGCACTCCCTTAATTCCTCTCTTAAACGATTATTTTTATCTTATACATTTGCAAATATGTTGTTGAAATACTGTGTGTCAACATCACTCTGGGTAGCACAATGTCTTGTGCAGAGCTTAATATACTGGGCAAATAAGTATATGAGCAGTTCTGAGGTCAGTAGGCAATCAATCATGTGACTGCTGACAGGATAGTCTTGAGGTAAAAGCTTTTCTGAGTAGCGGTATAGAAGCTACCGCTTTATCAGGTTGTTTCTGTTTCCACTCTAAATCTCCAGACAGGAGATTTTTTGTTTTAAAAACTAGTGTCTGTGTCCTCAGAACTAGCAAAGGCCATGCCCAGATTTATACATACTGCCTTAAGGAGAGGAATACACCACCATGTTCCCAGAGGTGAAAATGACACACTGATAAGAATCAAGAACAAAAAGGTTAAGTTACAGTTTACAGAAAAGGACTTGAGAATGCCTGGAATAGTCTTCTAGACAGATGAGAAGCATATTAGCCTGAATAAGAGCACAAGAGAAATGGACTCACTTGTTTTTATTGATGATGTGACTGCAGCGGGACTGATAGCAGCAGCAGAAGCAATTCTGATGCAACTTAATGACAATGGATTCCAACCAGATGCCTCAAAACGTGTCAATAAACGCTTCACCTTGCAGCAAGATAATGATGGGATGATGCATAGACCTCGGACAGTCCTGGACTGTAAAACATTTACATAACAACTTTATTTAGGATTATTCCCGAAATGAGGGGAGTACATACAAAAAAGGTTCAAATCCAATAAGTCGGATCAGAAACAAAACAAAATTTGGGTCATTTTCCGAATAGTATGCCATTTGTTGCTCTAGATGAAGCACCCCGGCATAACACTATTCGGCACGAGCGATGAAAAGGAATGTTTATTTTGTAGAGTGTTTATTTTGACTTGTCAATAAAGCTAATTGCCTGGTAATGTGTCTCATAGCGATCCAAGCAGAGAGTCCATTAAAAACAGACCACATCAACAGCTCTGTCTCTGAGTGTGAGACAAGGACAGGTGGTAAATTAACAAGTTGTTTTAGAAAGTTTAATGGCTGGTTTCCTGATGTATGTTGTTTTTCACGGCCGGTGACAGTCTGTCTGCAGCCAGACTTTACTAATGCTGCTGCCAGGTTGTGCATAAAGATTTAATTTCTTGAGTTACCTGACTTAACTGACCTACATCATGCATTTTTCTTGTATTTATTTATTTATTTATTTATTTTAGGTTCACATATAATGTGTTGTATGCACTAGAATGGTCATTATTCAGCTGACAATGAACACTTTATGACTTTCATCTCTTAGGATTGGAAAGTGTTTGTTGCTGTACCTTTAAGATAGTTCTCTCTTCTGATTGGCTGTCCTGTATTAAGTTCAATTCAAAAACCAGTAGGGCCTGAAATGCTCCATATAACTTAAACTTGAATGGGCAGGGCTAAACTCCTGTGGGCTGGATAGGCTAATACATTATATGGACAAAGGTATTGGGACACATCTCTTACTTATTGAATTCAAGTGGTCCCTTGCTTCCAGTGAAGGCTTCAGCATATCAAGACATTTTGGACACCATGCTTCCAACTTTGTGGACCCAGTTTAGGGAAGAACCTTTTCTATTCCAGCATGACTGTGCCTTAGCATACAAAGCAAATTCCATGAAGACATGGATGACTTTGCAAAATTTGACTGTCCCACACAGAGCCCTGACCTCAACCCCATCCAACACCTTTGGGGTGAACTCGAACAAAGATAGCTAGCCAGGTCCAACGTCAGTGTCTGACCTCAATACTGCTCTACGGAATGAATGGGCACAAATTCCCACAGAAACCAACCCCATTATTTAAGGCTTTTATGTATTTGAATACAGTGTCATTAAAGTCCCTGTTGGTGTAATGGTCAGGCGTCCCAATACTTTTGTCCATGTAGTGTATGTGTATATACATTAGTTTTCATATGTAAATACAAAAACTGTGGTTTCAAAAGATGCTCTTCATATATAGAATGTCTAGACTGTTCTTTTGGAAACTAACAATTTACAAGTCTATATATTTCAATTAAAAAAATCAAACTCTTAAGGAGAGTGTACTTTATTTTAGGACTAGAGAGGGTTGTTTTGTCCTAACCTTGTCAGAAATACAGTATCAGCCCCCCTGAAGGACACGCTGAGTAAGCTTGGAAAGAAATGGACCGTTTAACCACAGAAATACGTGACTTTATTGCACCCCACAGGGTGAAGTTTAACTGAACAGGACAAGTTAGTTACAGTGTGTCACTGTGATATGGGGCGCCTTCAAAACACACTGAACTAAAGGAGGGGGCGGGGCAGAGAACAGGCCGCGCTCTGATTGGGCGAGCAGCCAGGCGTACTACTGATATGCAAAGCACGCAACGCTGGCTTGGCTTTGATTGGCCAGGATTGCTGCTATCTGAGAAGCCGGAGAGAGAGTGTGCACGCTCGAGTGTGTGTGTGTGTGTGTGTGTGTGTGTGTGTGTGTGTGTGTGTGTGTGTGTAGTAGAGCAGCCAGTCTGAAATGCAGCTTCCTCGAGCCAACACGTGCGCGTTCGTCACATGACTCGTTGCTGTCACGATAGTGAAATAAATGCACGGTCAGGCAGGTCACAGAAGCTTTCCAAAGTCATCTGATCTCACACAGACTTGCCTCAGACGGAGCGCAGGGGTCTGGCACTGGACATTTCTTCACGCGTGCCCACTTTTGATTACCCCCCCCCCCCCTTCTTGGTCAAGATAGAGTGAAGGGCAGAGGAAGAGGATGAAGGGTCAAAACTGAAAAGGCAGGAGGTGGTAGTGAGGGTATAGGAGAGAAATAGAGAGAGAGAGAGAGCAGAGATACACGCACATAAACACACACACACACACACACA
>JBBPCY010000109.1:28462241-28490673 GCA_037974405.1 Brachyalestes nurse
AGAGGGAGGACCACCCTACCCACCCAGAGAGAGAGAGAGAGGACAGTTATACTGAGTGATGGGGAGAGGGAGGACAACCCTACCCACCCAGAGAGAGAGAGAGAGGACAGTTATACTGAGTGATGGGGAGAGGGAGGACCACTCCACCCACCCAGAGAGAGAGAGAGAGAGAGAATTGGGGACCTCTGGACTGATGTTCTGGTGGTTAATCAGCTCTGTGACCCCTCAGCAGCCCCTGGAGGCCGAGGTGGATCCTGCAGACGACCCCAACAACCAGGGCGAGGACGAGTTTGAGGAGGCGGAGCAGCAGGGCCGCGAGGACGAGGGCGAGGAGGAGCCCGACCCCCACGGACACGCCGACACACACCTGCTCCGACAGAACCAGCAGCCCCCTGCAGACGAGCAGCTGGTGGTGAGTGGAACCTGCAGAACCGCCAGGAACCAGAGTACTGATGGGACATGATTCCCTAACAAATGTCTGTTCAGTTACTTTAGTAACTGTGATGTCCGTTATTAGACCATAACTAAATTAAAAATGAATAAAAAAATGAACAGCTCTCTGAATGTGAGCTTAATCAGTGTTTTTATGAATTAATTCAACAGTTAACTTCAAAAAACATTTTAACAATGTAACATAATATTAATAATATTTAATTATATTTCCTTTTTTCTTTGTTATTTATTCTGCATATGTATTTTTTAATTTGGTATGTTTATTATTTATCTGTTAATAGAATTATTTATTTATTGTATTTTTTGTATGTATTGTTTGTGTATTTACTTTCTCCTGTAAAGGAAAACAGTAAAGTAGTGAATAAGAGTTTCTGAAGTGTTTCCTCTGTTCAGATGGCAGGAAATCCAGACCAGCAGGAGGACAACTTAGAAGAGCAATATCAGGAGGAGGGGGATGAAGAGGTCTCTCTCTCTGTCTCTGTCTCTCTCTCTCTCTCTGTCTCTGTCTCTGTCTCTCTCTCTGTCTCTGTCTCTCTTCCTGTCTCTCGCTCTGTCTCTCTGTCTCTCTCTCTGTGTCTCTGCCTCTGTCTCTCTCTCTGACTCTCTCTCTGTCTCTCTTCCTGTCTCTCTCTCTGTCTCTCTCTCTGTGTCTCTGCCTCTGTCTCTCTCTCTCTCTCTGTCTCTGCCTCTGTCTCTCTCTCTGACTCTCTCTCTGTCTCTCTTCCTGTCTCTCGCTCTGTCTCTCTCTCTGTGTCTCTGCCTCTGTCTCTCTGTCTCTCTTCCTGTCTCTCGCTCTGTCTCTCTCTCTCTGCCTCTGTCTCTATCTCTGACTCTCTTTCTGTCTCTCTCTCTGACTCTCTCTCTGTCTCTCTCTCTGACTCTCTCTCTGTCTCTCTCTCTGACTCTCTCTCTGTCTCTCTGATGGTCTGTGTTCTGTTTCTCCTGCAGGTTCAGGAAGATCTGGCTGAGGAACAGAAACCAGAAGAAGCTGGAGAAGAAGCAGATCCTTATAATGAGGAGAACGGAGAACAGGTACACCTCCACTACTCAAACACACACATATACACTTATACACACAGTCTCTCTCTCTCTCTCTCACACACACACACACACACACACAGTGTCTCTCTCACACAACAGGTAATACGCTGTATACTGGATCAGCAGATATTTTTTTGTGCATCGGGGCCTAATTACGGTGATGGTATTGTGTGGTCATCTCCGTGGCAACATGAGGTTCATCGTGTTTGAATGCTGAAAGTGTTTTGATGGGATTGTAACTCGTCCCCATCCTGCTGTAACTGTAGCCCGGCGGCAGGTGTCCCATTACCCAACACCCAGTATTGCTTTTGTTCACGTGTGTGTGTGTGTGTGTGTGTGTGTGCTTGCACACAGGACGATGCCAGAGAGCAGGAGGAGGCGGGGCCAGACCACAAGCAGGCAGCCAAAGAGCCCAATGAGGAGGAGAACTACGAGGAGGAGGAGGAGGAAGAGGCCAATCACAGAGCGGAGATGTGAGCTGACGGACGGGACGACCAATCACGTCGCAGTCTGGTCTTTCTCTTCTTTTCATTAAACTCTGTGAAGCAGAGATTCTGCTGGGACGTGGAAGTGCGTGAAGGACGAATCTCCTGGGCTTTGAGGAGGACAAGAGCGTGGCTGGACTGTCCACGGCACCCTTCGACTCGTCCCCACAATTTACTGTAAAAAAAAACTGCCTTTTTAATGTCCAAATCAAACACTGTCGGTCAGGGGAGCGAGAAACCAAAGGGCTTTTCTTACAGAATTCATACACAGTGCAAAAACCTTGACCCCCCTCATTTCTTCATATTTAGCTTTGAACCTCCTTGTAGGTACAAAAACACAATTTTCTGTCAGACTGTCTGATCTTTATCATTCTGAGGAGATTAAATGAAAGAAATGTGAACAAATGTTTTACTGAGAGGCTGCAAAGTGTACAAAAACATTCCTGGTCAGGTTCAGGGACTGGACTGGAAATGAGAGCCTGGAAAACTGTTCCTCAAGAACACATTAAAATACAAGAAAGTCTGAAACTCTATAAGAAAACATGAAGAAATGGGGGGGTCTGTACTTTTGCACAGTACTTTTTTACTTGCGGTGTTGCTGGGGGTTCCTTGAAAGTGCCGAAAGTGTCCTTAAATGAATATAACCAGCCGTCCTGGGACAGAATGTAGCCTCCACCTTCTCCTTAAATCTTCTCAGATCTTCTCAAATGTTCTTGAAACTTCTCTGATCTTCTCTCACGTATGCAGTTTCTAGGTGTGTTCACTGATTTTGTCACCACATGAATGTTGACGTCTGGATGGAGATGCCTTGTGTCCTTCAGCCCTTTTTCTGTAGCAAGTAACTGTACCATTTAAACAATATTTAAAAAGCCAAAGCCACTTTTTAACTCCAGAAACACAATCAGAATATGTAGCAGTAAAATTGCAATACTGATATTCTGTCCGTTTCGTGCGGCTCTATGCGCTCGTTATCTTGCTTTTAACAAAGTTTTTTGCTAAAACGCCAAAGAGACTGTGAGACCGGCGTTTGTGCCATGAAACCTTCGTGCCACGAGTTTACATGAAGCACAATTTGTGAGCAGAAATGTAAAAAACAACCAAAGTAAACAATCCAGTGTGCCTTTCAGCTAGCTAACTAGCTAATTTAGCTAACTGGTCATTTTGGTATTTTTCCGCTACTTAATTAGCATAATTAGGAAAATTAATGACCCAGACACATGCTAACGAAGCACAGCAAATGGTACCATAAGCAGCTATATATTTATGTTACCATTGGCTTGGCTAACTACCTAATTAGGTTAGCCTTTGGGTTTTCTTTCCAGTAGTTAACCTCAAAAAAGCTAAAAAAAAATCAGAACAAATGCTAGCTAACTAAATAATTAAGCAAGCTCATGCAGCATGACTTTCTCCCACTGCATAAATAAAACGAATTGTTTCCCCCACCTGTTAGCGTATTTAGGAAATACTAGTAACCTAAACACATGCTAACAAAGTAAGACAGTTGCTAGGAGCTATGTTTTGTTAGTGTAAGATTGGCTAGCTAGCTAATTATGCTAACTGGTCATGCAGTAAATTTGTGCATAAATAATAGCTAGGGTGTGGTTCTGGTTGTATAAAATAAGGTACAATGTTTTCCTAAGCCTGGGCTTGACCTCTTTTTATCATTTTTTTTGAGCGGAAAGAGCAAAACAAACAGCCTCCCCTGTAGCTCGCGCTAAAGAGGCCGAACAAATCCCACCACAAGCAGCTAACAATCAAGTGAAATTTTTAAAAATGTATTTAATTTTAAATATAATGAAGATATAAACTTAATTTTAAAAGAAACGATCTTGTCCAACCTGATCATGTGATTGATTATCTGTGTTCTGATTGGCAGTTTGATTCTCATTTGAAAAAGCTGAGCATGTTGAATCCGAAAATTTACAACATGAAGCTCAGTTTAGTACATTTTAAGCCGAAAGACAATCAATACTGTCACCATCTTCTCTCAGATCTTAGACTCTCTCTGTCTCTCTCTCTCCTTTCTCTTTCAGCTTCAGTGCCGTATGTCAAACATATATATAAGTACATGTAATTACTTTATAAATATACAGTATATATATATATGTATAAATATATTCAATGTAATGTAGTACATCTAAAGACTTTTGCTGATGAAATGTGTAAAGACGACACTTCTACATACTACATTTTAAACTTCAATACCAAAGTAACAGACGATACTCGTTATAATCAGAATATATGGGGCTGTCAGTTGATTATTAAAAAAACGAGTGTTTTACAGTAAGATTCTGTAGATCTGTGGTAGGTTCCATTTGAGGGGGGCGAGAAAGCTCCACCTTTTCACACTGAAACAAAACGTTCTGCAAACATGCAGATTAACACTAAAGCAGTCTTTCACGTTAAAGAGCTATTTTTTCATGGTTTGTTTGTGTTTGAAGCTTCAGCCTAGATCAGCTGCCTGGTTACTGCTCCGTCTTTATCTTCTGCACACGAGCTTTAAAAAACTCATTAGAGTGAAAGATACTGTGCATTTAATATCACATGTCCATAAAATCGACACTAAACTAAGCTAACACTCAGAATACAAAACTAAAGTACTATTTCTGATGGAAAACCACTCACCTCGTAACCGGGGGCGACCCACTGCTGTGTGTGTGTAGACCATGTAAAGCCAGGACTGGAGTTCCAGAGTGCAAAGAAAAAGTAATTGTACTTATATCAGTATTGATTATTAAGGATATAGTGATTAAAGAATTTGACAAACAGTTAATTGACCAATGAATTATTTGAAAATGATTGATAGTCATTAAGTGATCCCAGGTTATCCGACAGGAGGGTTCAGAGTTAGCATGACCTTAGCGACTAGCCTGCTCTCTGCTTTTTTATTTTTATTTTTTACTGCTTATTCTTCCATCCTGCTGTTGTTCTGAAGCTCCACCGTGACCTTTTGTCCGGACGGCGGTTACAATCTTGTTAAAAATGTTAATTTAGAGGAAAAAAAGCAAAAAAGGTGCGTTTGCTGGTTTTGAATGTACGTCACTTCAAAGAGTTCCTGTATTTATTTTAGTGTTATTTTTATTATGAAGAAAACCGACTTTTTGTTACTTTGTTTCTTTCCTCACCACAGCATTGTGGAGGATAGTCCGAGCATTAATACACTGTATCAGAATAAAACCCCGCCCATGCCCCACCCCTTGGGCGAGTGGGGGCGGGGCTTTGTGTGGGAGGGTGTGTGTGTGTGTGGACTGTTGGGAGGTGTGTGTGTGGAATAAAAATGGTAAAGGATTTAATGTGCATTTCTGTGTTTGTCCTTTAACCCCTTCAGACTTTATTTTACAGTGCAAAAGGCTCCTTGTTGGTGTAAAAATTTTGTTTTCTGTCAGACATTCTTTAAATGAAAGAAATGTGAACAAATGTTTTACTGTGACATGATGCAAAATGTCTAAAGATACAAGGAGCATAGATAAAGTTGTTCTCTCTCTTTTTCTTTCTCTTTTTCCTCTCTTCTGTCCTCTTTCTCCCTCTCCTTTCCTCTCTTTCTTTCCCTCCCTCTCATCTCTCTCTGTCTCTCTCTGCTGTCCTGACGCGTCCTGGTTCCTCTGCTCGGGTTTCAGTGGAGCCGTAATCGACACCAAAATTAAAACACAACCCTGAAGTACATCTGAATTAATGAAGCGCTGCTGAAACGCTGAACCGGGCTGAGGGAGCTGCAGTGTGAGCGCTGAAGGCCAGAAGGGTCACATTATGAAGTTCTTCTACTGCGTTTCATAGCAGATCCTGAATAATTCAAGGCAGATGCTGAATAATGTGAACACATCGCTTCAAAAACCAACTCAGCCAATCAGATTTCAGAACCAGGGGGTCACTGTACTCTGTACTCTCATTCTGGTGTGTGAAGCCGTTTTGTGGATTGTTCCGACACGAAAATGGGTTTTTATCGTATCCAGGGGGTGCCTGACTCCTGTCCTGAAGGTCTTGTGTCCAGTTTAGTGATCTCCCTGCTCAAACACACCAAGCTCAACTCACCTGTTCACAGCCAGGTTTACTCAAGAGTCAGAAAACTTTATTAATCCCAGAGGAAATGGCTGAAATACAAATACTCTGCTCACGACACTGAGCAAGTATATATACGTTTTCGGAGATGAGGAGGAAAGCGTACAGGTGCCTGGTCCAGAGTCTCATGGGTGGATGGCGTCACACTGTCAGGTTGACTGATGTAAGAATGTCACAACAATGGCGGCCATGGGTGAGATCTCTCTGGGCAGGTAGTTTGGACGGAGCCCGACTGCTGACAGCTCTATGTCCAGCCTGCAGACGCGTTCCTTAATCACTATGTGACCTGAGTGACACCATCACAAGTCCTCCCTCTGCTCTTTCAACTCTCACCCCAAGTTCTGTCCGCCCCAACCCACGAAAAGCCGGCAACATCCCAGCCAGGATCAGGAATACGCTCAAGCAGCCGTCTTTCTGTGAAACACATCAAACTGCACTGAGGAAATTCTGTTTTATCCGACTCGTGCCGTAAGCTCGTCCATCTTTTAGTCCAGTGGGCTCACCTTGCCCATGATGAAGGAGGGATGACATGGTTTGTATTGCCTCCTCTGCTGCTCACCTGCATCACCTTTTCCTCTTTCCCCTCTTTATCTCCAAGGGAATGTACAACAATTCGCAGGAGGCACCAATCTATGCTAGGCACTACACCTCCAGGACCAGTCAGGTGTCCTCCAAAGTCCTGTTTCCCAGGACTTCCTCAAACACATTCACTAAATCTGGCCATTAAAAGAGGATCACCACACTGTGCTGGGAACTGGACAGCTAGGACCTGATTTGAGCCCCCCTGGAGCCATCCGTCAAAGGACCTCTGAGGACTCCTGAGAAATATTTGTGGAATAAGATTGGTTGCCCAAGGGTTGCCCAAATCTGGTGCTGGAGGTCTGGTGTCCACTTTGGTGGTTCCTCCTCAAACACACTCACTAAACCTGATGATGAACAGGTGAATTGAACCAGATTTATTTGAGCAGGTAGATCACCAAACTGTGGTAGACACCAGACCTCCAGGACTGGAATTGGGCCCCCCTGGTGTCACCCATATTTAATCTGTATCCCATCTCATTCCTGGGATATTTCTCAGGGGTCCTGTTTGTCAGGACAGGTTAGTCTGTCCCTGGAGGACTGGTGTCCAGCACGATTTGGTATTTTTTCCTCAAACACACTCAATTAACACTCAGTTAACCAGGCCATTAATAGAGAAACATTGTGGAATAAGTTGGGCTGCAGATTAAGAATGGATGGTAGCAGGGCTGCCCAAATCTGGTCCAGCATGGTTTGGTAGTTCCCCTTAATCAAATCTGGCCATTAACAGGTGAGTTGGACGTGGTGTGTTTGGTGGGGGGCTAGAAACTGACCCTCCAGGACCAGCTTCTCAGGTTAGTCTGTCCCCGACTCTGGTCCTGGACTTCTCGTGTCCAGCTCAGGTTGATACTGGCCCTGCTGAAACACACCCGTTCATCGCCAAATTTAGTCGGTGTGTTTGAGGTGCAACCACCAAACTGGACGTCCTGGAAGTTGGGCCCATTTGGGACAAACTAACCGGTGTTAAAAAACAGGACACCTGTGAAACATCTGTGGAATTATGATGGATGACAGATTAAGGATGGACCAGATCCAGTCCTGGAGGTCCAGTGTCCAGCAAGTCGTTTTGAGGAAAAATAATAAATGGCAATAAATATGTCCTTCATACATTTCTTTTTTACTAACATTGCTTGCTTTCACACTTTTGGCCTCTTTTAGCATGCAGGTCCACAGTCATTTACAGATGCAGTGAATACAGAAATGTATTTTAAATGATGTCATATATATTTACTTTGTATTTACAGTCATATTTTACATTAACTTGACTTACAGTCATATTTTACAATAAGACTCGGACAATACAAAAATAGCAACAATTTAATCCTTAAAAACAGAGATGGTGTGCGCACAGCGCACTTCAGGAAGGAGGTTCTCCGTCTGCTGGAACAGGACGTGAGATCTGACGATGGCTTCTGTGCTACAGAATGACGCAGAACCTGGAGGACGCTGGGACTTTGGGAGGCACCGAGTCTTCTGGCAGCTTTGGGATGCCATCCAGGACTTTGAGTTTTGGCAAACAGGAGAACACACTGGAGGCAGAAAAAAAACGAGGAGCTGGAGGTCAGTCTGAGAGTCAGATGGGAGTGTTTTAAAGAGCTCACCTTCAAACTGGCCCCCAGGGGATCAACAGTTTTGCTCTATTTTTATTATTCTGTGTTAGATTGAAGCGAAAATGAGGACCATCAGCAAAATTGGGCCCTGAGGAAGACAGAACAAAGTAATGTTTTGGAAATTCTAGTGCTATTTATTTTTTTTCTAAACTGTATTACAAGAAATCATTAGAAATACTTAAAACAAATGTAACTGACTGGCTGCTAAATTTAGTTTAAAAAAAAGAACTCCTCTACCTCAGATTATGCACTTATTTGCACTACCTGCCAGCCTTTTCTTTTGTACTTATATATATATATATATATAAAAATATATAATGTTGCAGCAGTTGTCTTGCTCTTTGTATGTCCTTGTTTAACTTTGTCTGTCTTTGTCCTACACTGTTTGCTTCAGAGAACGCTATTTCAACCTTCTGTGTACCTGTGTATGTGGCTAGGCTGGTGTTTGTATTTGAATGCAGTGTCAGTACTTGGTGTAATGGTCAGGCGTCCCAATACTTTTGTCTATATAGTGTAGGTGTGATGACCGGATGAATTAATGTTTTTAATGAATTTTTTTTTGATGAAATCCTTCTTCTTTGGGTTTTATGCAAGTGCCAGGAGTTTAAAGTCACAGTTCAGAAAATGTCAAAGCATTTTTTGGACACTGTCCAAACACCTCTATGGAAATGAACATGTATTTACCTGAGATAGAGCTCGTCAAACAACAGGACATTACTTGAATATGACAATACATATTGAAATTTCCTGGTGGGAATTATTATCTTTCTTAATATTGACACATTTAACCAAAATTTTAATCATTTGTTACATTTAATATGACTTTTGGTACATTATGCACTTAACTAATTAGTTTGCATTCTCTTTATTTGTGAACACAGAATCTGCAGTAAGGACTTATCATCTAGTCAATAAAACTCGATGCATGTTATTATTAGCCAATCGTAGTGAGGGGGAGGGTCAGTGTTGGCGAATGGTAGCTCAAGAGGTGGGTTACTACCAATCAATCTCGCTCAGTATGCGGGTTATTATTGACCAATAATTTCACAGGAACCAAGTTACTGTTGACCAAACGTAGAGCAGGAGGCGGGTTGCTATTAGCGAATCGCTGCTCAGGATGCATAGGAGGCTGGCAAGTATTAGTCAATCATAGCATAGGGGGCGGTTTACTATTAGCCAATCGTAGCCCAGAAAGCAAGTTTCCGTTAAACCAATCATTTCGTAGGAGCCAAGGTCATATTGACCAATCGTAGTGCAGAAGGCAAGTTTCTATTAACCAAAGATTTCGCAGGAGTCAAGTCACCATTGACCAATCGCAAAAAAGAAGGCTGGTTTCTTTTAACCAATCATTTCGCAGGATCCAAATTATCGTTGCAAAATCGTAGCTACAGAGGCGGGGCACTATTGGTCAATCGTGTTTCAGGAGGTGGTGGTGCTGCTGGCCAATCCAAGTGTAGGGGGCGGGGCTCGTGTGAGAACACGTTGGGAAAAACAGAGCTCCTGTTTCTGGTCGCAGTGTCGCCGCCTGGAGTCCAGAAATAGTCCACTTTCAGACAGCAGAAACACCATCCGGAAAACTACACACTCCCGACGCCTCCGAGCTGATGGCACACCTGCAGCCCGTGTGAAAGTTGGCTCTTCATGTATGGAGTGACAGCGCGATCAGTGTGAGGAGACGCGAAGCTGATCGGTGAGCCTTGGTCCTGCAGCTCTGGTTAAGAGTCCCGGGTTACTGTTCAGGAACCTTTTACACACTTCCACTGAGCCTGGGCTCCAGTTCAGTTTCCCAACTCTTTCCGCTGTTAAAGCTCCACTGCCGGTTTATCAGTCATACGTTCTCATCACTAAATAGTTTATTATTCACCCTCTTGTCATTGCAGCTTGACTTAAAAGGGCCTTTAGGTTCATCCTCTGCTCTAAAAGTTTTCTTAGCTCTTGTCAGGCCGCGCTAGTAAGCTCCGCTAGCCTGCTAGCCGAACTCGCGCTGCTCGTTGCTAGTTCAATTTGAGCTTATAAAAATTAATTTTAATAAAGATACAAAGCTCTTATGTAACGTTATACATTGTCGGTTTCTCGTTCTCCTATTCACAGTTAATATTTCTTTACTTCAATTGGTCGTTGTGTTCGCGTAGAACTCAAGTTAGAATCTAGCTTAGCTAATGTTGCTAACTGACGCTAGTTCCAGAAAAACATCTGAGGTTTATTTAGACTCAAAGTATACCGGAAAAAATGACTCAGAATAGTAAAGGAGCTGTAAAAATGAGGTAAAACGTGACTAAACGCGAGCCTTTGAGACTCTTCTTGTCATGTATTCAACTCTCCCTCAAGTTTGGCGTGTAACTGTCAGGCTGTTTTTGTTGTTGTTTATAACTGACTTGTGTTCACATACGTGACTTGTGTGATAATCAACTAGATGGGCTGTTGAAAGGATCTCTCCCTATTGATGGAGAGACATTTAGCTAGATGGGTGGTATTTCGAGAAAAGAAGGATTAGAGAAGGAAGGGAAAAGTGAAAGTGACTGCAGCACGTTATTAGCATCTTGGCTGCTTCAATTTTTCTGGCTCTCTAACATAATCAGTGTAAAGCCTTGTGTGAAGCCTTGTGATCTGGCATCTTCCTCAGTAAAAACGTTGTTTTTTTTATTAAGCAGATAATCCATAATTGAGGCAGCTGGTGGCCTGGTATTTAGGGAGTTGCCCCTGCAATCAGAAGGTGGTGGTTTGAATAACAGGACTGCTAGTGGCACCAGTGAGGTACCCTTGAGCAAGATAGCGTCCCCACACGCTGCACCGCTGGCTGCCCACTGCTTCACTTGGTGAAGAAGTTAAAAGCAGAGAGAGAATTTCACACTTCACACTGTGTGCTGTGGTATGTTCACATGTGACTATAATAGGTCACTTTACTTTACATTATTCTGGACAAGGAACTGTGTGCCAGTCATACTTTGCTGTCGGTGGTGCCGTGAGAACAGCATTTAAATTAGAGAACTATGACTAAATTGTACCCTGCTGACAGTCTTGTTCATAAGAAATGTGTATTACAGTCCTTGCTGTTGTTTAGTGGTGGTGAGTCAGGGTGGTTTGGGTTAAGGAGAACTCAACTGATTCCTGTTCAATTCAAAATTAAGATATTCAAGGTGCCCATTTGTCATATGTGAACACACCAAAGCACACAGTGTGAACAGCATGAAATTCCATCTCTGTTTTTAACCTATTCACCAAGTGAAGCAGCGGGAAGCCAGGAACACAGAGCTTGGGGAGCAGTGTGTGCGAATGGTACCTTGCTCAAGATTACCTCAGATTTACCACTGTTACCATTATCAATGTTATAGAAGAGCTTGTTTAGAGTAGAAGATAAATTATCTGTATTTGTTTTGTGGATATTTCAACCCCTGGTTCCTCCGATATCCATTGAGCCGAGTTTCTCTACAGTTCTCTTTGATGTGACTTTGATCCGTCTCCAGTTTAATCTTGCAGAAATGTTGATGTCATCTGTGATGTCACTACAAGCCAGCCTGAATCAGTACTGAACTGATGCAGGCCTGTAATTGAAGGGTGAAACATTTTAGATTAAATCACATGTAGAATCACACTGACTTTCTTGCCAGTTTAATGACCTGGATGACTAAAAACATTTGGTTTGCCCTTTTAGCTGGTGGCCTGGTGGTTAGAGAGTAGCCCCTTCAATCAGAAAGTTGTGCGTTTGAATCCCAAGACTGCTTGTGGTGCCACTGAGTTACCCTTGAGCAAGGTACCATCCCCATACACTGCTCCCTGGGCGCTGAGTCGCTTGCTGCCCACTGCTTCACTTGAATGGGTTAAATGCAGAGAAAGAAATTCAAGCTCTTTACACTGTGTGCTGTGTTCACGTATAACAGATGGACACTTTTATTAATTACTTACTTACTTTCAGTGTTCCTAGAACTCTGCTTTCTATTGCTTTCCTCTCCTTTTCTGGCTGGTCTGGACAACCTGTCAGGCATTCTGCACCAGTGAACAAGACCTTTAAACTGTCACTCTGGTCCCGAAGTAACGCATGCTGTGCACATTTTAGTGTTTTTGTTGCTCCCAGAACGAAAAATCAGTTAATGAACACGCCTTTACTGAGCTCTGTAGGGGTTAGTCTAGTACAAGCGTTGGAAATCTATGGCTCACAGTAATAGTTTGCTGGAAAAATAAAATTCACCTAATTGCTCCCCAAAATATGGATGTCTGAAGTATGTTTACTGTCTAAGTTTGGCTTCTTTTACTAATTTTACTATTTTATATCCACACCCAACTGCTGTGGTACATATCAAATCATTTAAATGTGCAAAATACATTTGTCAACGTTGTCCTTAAAATCCAAATTAAGGGTGAAGATACAAAATATCACTTTAAACTAGCTAGTGGTTAGTGAGTTGCCCCTGTGATCAGAAGGTTGTGGGTTTGAATCCCAGCACTGCTAGTGGCACCATCGATGTACCCTTGTGCAAGAGACCTTCTCCCACACACTGCTGCCCAGGTGCTGCGCTGGTGACTGTCCACTGCTTCACTTGGTGAATGGGTTAAATGCAGCGAATGAATTTCACAGTGTGCTGTGCTGTGGTGTGTTCACGCATGACTATAGCGGCCACTTTACTTATAAGACATCCCAAAGTATGCTAAACTACTTCTACACTCCTGAGCTGCATCATTGTTGCGGTTTTTATTTTGTTTTTACACAGAGTCTTGTAAAATTACGAATTCCAGTCAGGGCTGCAAATTCCAGTGACGTTGCAGAGCCTTGTGAAAATGCGAACTCCAGCCCTGCTTGTTGACCACATGTCTAATGACGTGCGTGTAACTGTTCTGTAGCGTAACTCTGCTTCCATGTGGGTGTGAGTGTGTTGGCCTACTGCTGCCCACCTCTACATCTAGCACTCCGCAGCTGCAAACGAACCTGTGAACAAAGTACAGTAAGTAAACACCAGTGCAGTGTGATTGGAATCAGACTATAAGTGGCAGTTTGAAACCTTAATGAAGTTTCATCACCAGTTGCGTAACTTTTTATTTTCTCTCTCTCCCTCCAGGTGGAGATGGCGTTATGGATCCAGGCTCAGCAGTTAAAGGGGGATGCGCTGCACCAGATGCAGGCGCTATACGGCCAGCATTTCCCCATAGAGGTGCGACACTATCTGGCACAGTGGATCGAGTCTCAGCCATGGTAAGAGTGTGCAGGAATTTTTAGAGTGGCAACATTAACCCTAAACTTGTTGATACAACACTGATGCCTGTATAATTCTAATTAGAGGGTTTCATGATTTTATTTACACGTTGCACAGCATACCAACTCTTGGAAAAAGGGTTGTGTTTTATTTCTCTATTTTGTCATTTTTACCGAGCCCGTATCCTCTACCTTCTTGTATTGTTTTCCTGAGGTCCTCTTCTAACATTTATGGGGCCAAAGTCATTAGTTTACCAAGATCCCTTTCTAAGCTGTCTTTATCCTTTAGAATTAAAAAGGCAGTTCTTGGTGTAATGGTGGAAGCAATCACTTTTGTTGTTCGTTTAAAAATTTTTTAATGTATTTATTTAATTGTAATTTTATTACTTTTTTTATTATTATTATTCCACTTGTTTTTTGGCGCCCCTCCTTCTCTGAGCCTGTGTTGAATTTTGACGAAATTCTTTAATTTACAGTGTATTGCGCATGTATTCAGATTGTTGATCAGGGGATGCGTATTGATTGTTAAAAGATTATTGTGCTCGAATCAGCTCTGTAACGTATTGGGAGAGTGAGTAGATGGTCGAGTCACCTTAAAAATCTTTAGAAGAGAGAGTTTGTGACTTCACAGGCGGCTGCAAAGAAATAAACACGGAGCAACACACAGCAGACTCAAAAAGACTCCCAAGACACTAAAATGCTTTTTTGTGGTTGAATAAAAAATAATCAATTTGTGAATGCGGAACCAATAATAAAGCAGCTACTCATACATCGTGCTCTGAGTTTTAGGTTATTTGACCGCAGAGTGGAGTAACGGCCTGTTAAGGAAGTGTGTGTTTGTGTTTTGTTCCCAGGGATGCCATAGACGTGGAGAAACAACAGGAGGAATTTAAAGCCAAGCGGTTGTTGGACAGCCTGATTAAGGAACTGCAGAGGAAGGCTGAACATCAAATGGGGGAAGACGGGTTCTTGCTGAAAATAAAACTAGGCCATTACGCTTCCCAGCTAAACGTAAGACATTCACTTTAGAGGAAGCTTCTGGAGTTTTTTTAGGGATGCTTATTGGGTGTGAAGTAAATGTGGTAACTAAGTTGAGTGCATTTATTCAATGATAAGACTGTTACTAAACACAACTGCCTGAAAAAGGCCTGAAGATGCTAAATACAGTGGGGAACATAAGTACGTATTTGATACACTACTGATTTTTTACGTTTTCCCATGTACAAAGAATGGCGAGATCTGTAATTTTCATCGTAGGTACACCTCAACTGAGAAAAAAATCCAGAAAATCACGTTGGATGATTTGTAAATAACTCATTTGCATTTTATTGCACGAAATAAGTATTTGATACAATAGAGAAATAGATCTTAATATTTTGTATACAATTACAGAGGTCAGACATTTCCTGTCATTCTTGACCAGGGTTGCACCCACTGCAGCAGGGATTTTGCTGCTGTTCTACTTAATTGCTCCTGCTATGTTTTAAACGTGGAAGCTCCATAAAATAATCAGACAAAACAATGCTCATAAATATGGTAAAAAGGGGATCAATAAATGATTCAGAAAAGTAGATGGGTCTATAACTGTTTATGGTAAGTATAGCTGAAAAACGGGTGTAGATGCAAGGTAGGCGTAACTAATTGGGTCATTATTGTACGTAAATAATATTGTAGGACTGGCCCTAATAACATGAGTACATTGGAATTTGTATCTACACTGTATGGACAAAAGGTTTGGGACACCTGACCATTACACCAACAGGGACTTTAATGACATTGTATTCAAATACATAGACTTTATTATAGAGCTGGTCTCCCCTTAGCAAGTATAACAGCTTCCACTCTTCTTGGAAGGCTTTCCACAAGATTTTGGAGTTTCTCTGTGAATTTGTGCGTTTTATTCTGTAGAGCATTTATGAGGTCAGGCACTGATGTTAGATGAGAAGGCCTGACTCGCAATCTCCTTTCCAGTTCATCCCAGTGGTGTGGAGGTCAGGGCTCTGTGTGGGCTGAACAACTCCAGCCATGTCTTTATGGAGCTGCTTTGTGCACTGGGACACAGTCATGCTGGAATAGAAAAAAGGTTCTACCCCAAACTGTGTCCACAAAGTTGGAAGTATGGCGGTGTCCAAGAGTCTTGGTTTGCTGAAGCATTAAGATTACATTTCACTGGGAGCAACTGAATTCAATAATTAAGAGGTGTGTCCCAATACTTTTGTCCATGTAGTGTAGTTAGTATTTCAAAGCTTTTTTTCAAGTCACAAAATGTATAGCCCTATTTCATCAGCAAAGCCCTTTGCAATTATTTCTGCTATTCTACTATATTACTTCTGCTCTGTTTTAAATGTGGAAGCTCCTTAAATTCAGACAAAACAACGCTCAGGACAAAATGTACAATATGAGGTTGGAATGAAGGTACAACATGTGATAAATCATCACAAATATGCTAGTAAAGATGTTTATCTGAATAACTGGTGAGGGTAAAATCAGATCGCGCAGTTCCCCGAACCTTTGAAAGCCGATGAGATGAAGGTAGCTAACAAAAATGATCTAGATCTAAAACTAAAATCAAAACCCTGATGGTCATAAATAAAATCATTGTTTGCTTCTGTAGCTGCATATTCAGCTGAATATTAACACATTGATGCCCCCTACTGGATATATTTGGCAGTTGTAAAAATACTTGGTGTTAATTGTGGAAAATGTTTTAACAATGTAATAAATATTCCTAAAGTCACATTTCATATTTTGAATGTTTTGTAATGTTTTTAATTCATAGTTTATACATGTGTTGATTTTCTGTGTTTTTCATATACAAAGAATGCTTATGACTCCTGTCCTATGGAGCTTGTGCGGTGTATCAAACACATCCTCTACACCGAGCAAAGGCTGGTACAAGAAGCAACAAATGTAAGTAATGCGGTTTATTTCACTTTCAGACGCTGCTGTATTTTAATTACAGACAAAAGAAGAAAAACAAGACTTATATCAACATCCTAGAGGTGGACATATTTTTCTATCCACTGAATTTTGGTTAATGACTACACTTTTAAACATTATTAATACATGTTAATAAAACATCTGCATGGAACTAACCTAAATTACATTTATTTGCTGAATTTAACATATCGTTATTTTTTTGGACAGTCTCGGAGACAATATGTGTCATTTGTGCACAGATCCAGAACATTAGAAATGTTGTGACTCTCCAAACCCCTTTTAAATCTCACTGTAGAGCTTAAACTCCTCTGTGCTGGTCTTTGAGTCACTCGGGTTAAAAGAAGAATGAGAATTTATCCATGTTTAGTTTTTTCCTCTTCATTCTTCTAGTGTTTTAGACTAAAGTGTGCTCGCGTCCCTTATTTACAACATTTGTGTGGTTTTTCATACCCAAATCAGTCATGCTTTTTACATTACCATTTTCCAAAAAGTCCAAAAAATGATTTTTCCTAATAAATAGATGTGTATTAGTATGTGTGATTTTTCTGCCACTGAGACCTCCTCTTTACACTTGATAGTTACGCATTGCTAATGTATGTAGTAATGCTCACACATGTGGGTCTTTGGCGCATGGTTTAGTATTTGCTTCACTTTCTCGTTTTTGTATCGACAGGTGAGCAGTCCAGGATTGGGACTGACAGACGGCACGCCTCAGAAATACCAGCAAATTAACCAAGTGTTCGAGGAGCTCAGGGTGATGACTCAGGATACAGAAAGCGACCTGAGAAAACTGCAGCACAGCCAGGAATATTTTATCATTCAGTACCAGGAGAGCCTGAGAATACAGGGTAAAGCAACACACACACACAGGGTTCATATTGTATTCAGTTTTTTTTAAAGGAACTAAGAAGTATTTTTCTACTGTATTTGATGGAACAGTTTATTGGTTGCATGAGCATTTATTTATGCACTGTTCAGTTTAATCAAATGAATGTCTGGTCTTCAGTAACTGTTGCAGTCGTTGTGTATTCCTACACGTGTCTGAGTGGGTGAGTTGGCGGGTTTATAAAAATAACGTTGCGCAAAAACGTCACTCATAAATGGCTGCATCTTTTTTTTGATCTTGGATGCATTGATGCGCTAGATAGGTAAAACACAGTAATGCAGAAACCCCACATCCTCTATGTCAGCTGCATATTCGTGACGAATTGTTGAAAAAACCTGTGAATTTTCTGTATAAGTAGAAGATATACACTACCAGTCAAAAGTTTGCACACACCTTCTCATTTAATGATTTCCTTTATTTTTATTATTGGCTACATTGTAGATTTATATTGAAAATATCACCTATTGCTTTGATGACAGTCTGATTCATGAGGTCTCGACCTGGAATGGTATTTAATTAACAGGTGTTCTTCATCAAGAGTTAGTTAGTAATTAGTAGAATTTCTGGCCTTCTTAATGTGTTTGGGATCATCAGTTGTGATGGTGGGGTTGGTACACAGTTAGTGATCCTATTCCACTACGGTTCTACTCCACATTATGGAAAGAACCACTTAAGAACATATTCTGGTTTGTTTAACTTGTTTGTTTTTAATATTAATCTACAATGTAGAAAATAATAAAAACAAAGAAAAAACATTGAAGGAGAAGATGTGTCCAAACTTTCAACTGGTAGTGTATCTCATGCATCCTTTCACATTCCATCTATGCACTCATGGATGTTTTAGAATCATTTTTCTTTTTGTTTGTAGCTCAGTTGAGTAGCTTGGCTAGTCTACCTCCAGCGGAGCGAGTGCAGAGGGAGACAAGTCTGCAGAGTCGGAAAGCTACTCTAGAGACGTGGCTAACACGTGAAGCTAACACACTGCAGAAATACAGACAGGTAATACAAAGCCCTAGAAAATAAATATTGTGTCATTATGAAACTCATCGTTTCAGTGTAGGTACCCATATTGGAAAGGAAAAAAGTGTGTGTAGTTTGTAATTATTTTTATTTCAATAGGACCTAGCAGAGAAGCAGCAGAGGACGCTGGCATTGTTAAGGAAACAGCAGACGGTGATAGTGGATGACGAACTGATTCAGTGGAAGAGGCGCCAGCAGCTAGCTGGAAACGGAGGACCTCCGGAAGGATCTCTGGATGTCCTTCAGTCCTGGTAGGTGCACAAACACACTCCTGCTACACAAATAACACTGAACTAATTTCCACTTTCATCTTTTTACTAGTTATTTTACACAGTCAACTGAGCATACTGTTTACAGTTACATGCACAGCTCAGCTTTGAGTTTCATTCTGACTAATTTCCTACCAGTGTTACATCCTTGCTTTTGCAGTAGGTCTTTGTGTTTCCTTCACATATGTGTAATCTACTTAGAATGGACTTAGAATTCAGTTAGCATTTTTGAAATACAAAGCATTATTTTGCTGTGTCTTCATTGTGGATATTAGTTTTTATTGTAACCTAATTATTACAGGGCTGCAGCATGGTGTTGTCTGTTTTGCAAGCACAACCACAGTGTCCTACTGTAGAATATTCTGAAGCAAGCAATAGGCAACAGTTAGGAAGTCCTGGATAGCTTCTGAATACCTGTCCTGGATAGCTGCTTTAGAACATTAACACCGACTATGCAAAAAATGCAATGGATTACAATGAGAAGCTGTGAACAAATAATCTAAATGACACAATTATTTTATTGCATTATTGCAATTTTTTGTGTTGTAGGAGTGAGAAGTTGGCAGATATGATCTGGCAGAACCGGCAGCAGATTCGGCGAGTTGAACACCTAACCCAGCAATTGCCCATTCCAGGCCCTACAGAGGAGCTGCTGAAAGAGCTAAACTCTACTGTCACTGACATCATATCCGCCCTAGTCACCAGGTTTGTGTATACGTGTATTACGTGATGTAACAAGCAACCTAACCACGCAAACCAGAACTATGCGTTTTTCCAGAGCCATGCATGAAGCAGCAGTTCTAGTTCCTTACATAGATCGTTGGGGCAGCTGGTGGCCTAGTGGTTAGGGAGTTGCCCCTGCCATCAGAAGGTTGTGGGTTCTAATCCCTGCACTGCTAGTGGCACCACTGAGGTGCCCTTGAGCAAGGCGCGGTCCCCACACACTGCTGCCTGGGCACCCCTGTTGATGGCAGCCCACTGCTTCACTTGTTAAATTCGAAACTTATAAGTATGTTCAAGTGTGTCCACATTCTGCGGGTTCACTTGTATGTGAACACGTTGTGAAATGATATGCTTTTATCAGTGCATTAAAATGAGGGCCGTCAGATGAGTCATACATTGTGAAATATCATGTTATTTTTTTTGTCATGTTAATGTTGTTTGCTAATTTATTTTATTTAATTATGACTCTAAACAAACATTGTATTCAAGTCAAAATGCGATGCGTTTTGTTAGTACATATGATGGACATCATAAGCTTGTCAATTTTTCTTTAAGTTATTCATTAACAGTATTTCCATCATGTGAATACAGGCTTTGCATGAACCTGAACTTGAACATTCAGTGATTCGAATAAACAGTTACATATTTCTCATGTTCTATCATTCTCAGGTTATGGATTCTCAAGGGGGTGTGTAGCTTTTCAGTTTGCTGTTAATTTTGGTAGTTTGCTACTTGTTGATTTATTCATTAATATCCCACAAGTACTTTCCAGCATCAGCTGGCAACGGTACTGAAGATCTCCCTCTAAAAGGCAATTAAAATTTAAATTTAAAATTGTAGAATCCATCACACCAATATACAGCGTGTGAGCAGCTGGGTTTCAGCCTGCACTCCTACGAATGGCTCAACAGGTCACCCTGAGAAAATGCATTAATGGAAAATGTTATGCAGTTAATGATGGATCATGGCAATGTGTGATTAATGCATTTACAGCCCTTATTTTATTTCTTTTTTTTTGTCATGTTGTCGCTTTCTCCACAGCACCTTTATTATAGAAAAGCAGCCCCCACAGGTGTTGAAGACACAGACTAAGTTTGCAACGACGGTGCGATTGCTAGTGGGAGGAAAGCTGAACGTCCACATGAACCCCCCACAAGTGAAGGCGACCATCATAAATGAGCAGCAAGCCAAATCCCTGCTAAAGAATGAGAACACCAGGAAGTGAGTGCCACCTTTGTTTACCATAATATTATTTATAAATTATCTATAAACATCATTATTATTATTAACAGTACTGACATAGTTTGTCTTAAATGTACTTTCCTGAACTAAGTGTTTAAAGTTTAACAATTTTGACCATCCTCTGTATTTCAGTGAAAGTAGTGGAGAGATCCTAAACAATAACTGTGTGATGGAGTACCACCAAACCACAGGCACCCTCAGTGCACACTTCAGAAACATGGTGAGTGATCTACTATAAGGCCAAAAAGTAAGCACAGGGACTGTATATCTAGGATCCTTAGCTCCAGTCCTGTAGGACCAATGCTCAGCATACACCATATGGACAAAAGTATTAGGACACACCTGTTTTTCAGGGTTTGGGCTAGGTGCCTTACTTCCAACAATGCTCCAATAATGCTTATGACTTTATAGACACAGTTTGGGGAAGAACCTTTTCTATTCCAGCATGGCTGTGTCCCAGTGAACAATGCAATCTTCATAAAGACATGGCTAGATGAGGTTGTTGTTGAAGACCTTAACTAGCCACACAGAGCCCTGAGCTCAACCCCATCCAACACCTTTGGGATGGAACTGGACATTGCGAGCCAGGTTTTCTTGTCCAGCATTAGTGTCTGACCTCATAAATGCTCTACGGAATGAATGGACACAAATTCCCACAGAAACTCCAATATCTTGTGGAAAGCCTTCCAAGAAGAGTGGAAGCTGTTAACTGCAAAGGGGGACCCAACTACATATTAAAGTCTATGTATTTGAATGCAGTGTCATAAAGTCGCTGTTGGAGTAATGGTTTGGCACTCCAATACTTTCAGCCATGTAGTGTATGTGCACACTCCAAATTGACACACCTTTACCTGTATTTATTTCTCTCTTCATCTGCTGTCTTGCTTTTATCTCTCAACAGTCTTTGAAACGGATAAAGCGATCTGACAGGCGCGGTGCTGAGTCGGTGACTGAGGAGAAGTTTACGGTTCTGTTTGAGTCTCAGTTCAGTGTGGGAGGAAATGAGCTGATGTTTCATGTCAAGGTAAAATATCGGTATGTGTTTAATTGACTGTATGAATAAGATAATAAAAATACACAATGTTCTTAATATTTTCTTTTTTGTAATAATGCAGACGTTGTCTCTACCTGTTGTGGTCATCGTGCATGGCAGTCAGGACAACAATGCCACAGCAACAGTGCTTTGGGACAACGCCTTTTCAGAGCCAGTGAGTTCATTGAACTCTTTGCATACACTGAAGTGTTATATGTGTATATTTTATATGTAAAAGTGTCTAGAGCTGGGCGATATGGCCTAAAAATAAAATCTCAGATTTTTTTCACAATAAATCCGATTTTCGATTTTAATCGATTTCCCCCTCCCCTACTCAAAATCAAACAGATGACAAATAAATTGTTGACTTCAGAGGCACAAGTCAACGCCACAAACATTGCTACAGTGTTTGGGTGTGCTGCGCTAATTTACCTGTGTAGAACGGTGCGTCGCATTAGTTCCACTTTTGGCGCTAAAATAAGTAATAAAATCCTGAACTGTAAATTAAAATTTATCGATAAAATCGCTATATCGCCCACCTCTACAAGTATCTACTTGCAATGGCTTGAATGTTTAACAGCTACTTAAGCACACTTGGTGGCCTAGATAGATAGAGAATGTCACTAGAGCGACTTACAACTGAATTTTGTTACAGATGTTGGAAAATTTAGTGTTGGGAGTCTTGCCCAAAGATGTTTATTGGTGTAGTGTAGACTACCTGCTTGGCCATGGGATTGAACACGAATCTGATACTGGACTGCAGTGGTGTGGCCCACTGCACCACTGTACCAGTTGGTTAGCATAGTTATCTAGCATTTGCTATTTTCACTCTGTAAATCATGGAGTAAATTAGTTTGAGGAAAACTCCTCAGAACCAGAAGAGACTTAAAATTGAGCTTTAAATTGAGCATTAGAAAATTCATAAAATAATTACTTATGATAGATACTGAAGGAAAAAGTTATGTAAAATGGTAATTTGAGGTGTTCGTGAACGTGAATATGCAGGAATTTGCTCACTGACCAATACCCACAAAATACCAGCCTGCATAGATTTGACCTGCTGTAATAAAGAATACATTCGAAATGAAAGCAAAAAATGTCATCTTTCTGTTTGTCATCTGTAGGGTCGAGTGCCCTTCATTGTTCCTGATAAAGTGACATGGCCACAGCTGTGTGAGGCGCTGAATATGAAATACAAATCAGAAGTGCAGAGTGACCGTGGGCTTTCTGAAGAGAATCTGGTTTTCCTTGCCCAGAAAGCCTTTAGCAGCTCCAGTAACAATCCTGAGGATTACAGAAACATGACCATGACCTGGTCCCAGTTCAACAGGGTAACTGTGTTTCTCTTTCATATTATCTCAGCCGTGTTTGTCTGAATGTGATGGAAGTTTATAAATATAAGACTTACATACACAGTGAATATTAAAAGACTGCACATTTCTTCTTAAATTTGTATCCTGTGCAACTGCGAACATGTTGAAATCAGAAGCTGTTTAGTGGAAATGTAACCCATATATTAAAAAAATCTTGTTACATTAGTGTGCAGTTAATACTTGGCACCATTTGATTTTATTACAACAAAATTTGGATAAGATAAACCTTTATTAGTCCTGCAAGTGTGGAAACTTGTACTTTTGTGTAAGAGCCCATCAGTTTGTCATATTTGAACTTGGCAACATTTGCCCACTTTTCTCTGGCAAAAAAGTCTTCCATGTCTTTCAAATGGTTAGTCTTCTGTGCTGGTCTCTTTTCAGGCCACTGCACAGATTTTCAATTGGTTTCTGAGATCTGGTTGGGTGATTCCAGAACATTTGTCGTCTTTTTGGTGATGCCATTAATCTGTTCTATGCCTTTGGTGTTTGTCATGCTGAAAGGTGAAATTCCTCCTATCTAGGAAATGCCTGAAGGTTTTGTGCCAAAATAGACCAATATTTGGAGCTTTTGATGATTTCTAAAGTTTTGGTTCTAGCTGAAGAAAAGCAGCCCCAGAGCATGTTGCCTCCACTATGCTTTACTGATGGATTAGAATAATTTTGATCCTTCTGCTTTTTGGTGAAAAAGTTGGTCTCAGTCTCGGTCAGACTATAATAAACATGGTTGAGGGAGATTGTTTTGTGAATATTGCTGTTCTATCCCATAGCTCTGACATGAAAAGTACAGGATATTGTTGTCACAAGTAGAGAGTAACCAGTAGCTCCTTCAGTGTTACTGCAGGCCAGTTGTCCACTTGTCTTGTCATCAGTTTTGGAGAGATGTTCTGATTGTGTTTGTCTCACTGTTGTGCCATGTTTTATCCACCTAATTGTCTTTTGTGTGCTCCATGTGCTGTCTAATGCTAAATTCTTTAGTACCCTGTGTGTGTGTGTGTGATGAAATTTTGAGTGGGCTGTCAAAAATTGGTACGGACTACATTCGGATTTTTGTAGGAAAAAAACATACCTTATTTAATGATCTCTTCAAAAAAATTCCCCTTACATGCTGTACATTCTGATGTTTTACAGGAGAGTTTACCTGGTAGGAACTTTACCTTCTGGCAGTGGTTTGATGGAGTCATAGAACTCATGAAGAAACATCTCAAGGCCCACTGGAACGATGGGTAATTTTCTTTTTCTAGACTTTTCTGTTTGCAACAATATGTAGTCAAAAGTTTCGTAAGTCTCCAGTTAGCACAAAGAGTAGTGTAACAAACAATATGGATTTTGACACCATAGAAAGGCTGTAGTTTAAGCTAACCTCGCTCACAACTTGTTTTCCGTGGTTCGGCTTGCACACTACATGGGTATGTAGCTGTGTGCCTGTTTTAAATTCTGTTCCCAGTTTAGATTCTGCGCACATTTAATTGTTCAAGCCACAGAATTCTGATCCAGATTAAATTTGAGCATTGAAATTTGTCACTTTTTTAAAGGATGTCCAATTGGGTTGTTGTGCAGATTGTCTTTTCCTTTTTTTTCCTCATTGATGAGAGCTCCATATCTATTTAGACCCACAGCGACAAGGTTTCCTCTCATAGTTCAAGGTTACTTTGTCATCAGCAGCTGGATACATGTACATAGAGTGTCATGAGACAACGTTCCTTCATGGCCCACAGTGCAACATGTAGCAACATTCAACAAAGTGCGAGTTATGACTGAGAGTACAATAATTCAGTAATATAGCAGTGTAACAATACAGTGTGAATGGGGTGTAAACCTTCCAGAGTGGCTGGTATTGCACCAGAAGCGTAATATTGCACAAGAGTTGGCAGCGTTGACCCACACTGAGGGAGTGTAAAATTATAAGCTTATCGAATCAAATAACAGGACATGAGGGACTAGACATTTATGTGCATTCAGAGTTCTGATGGCCTGTGGTATGAAACTGTTTCACGGTCTGACAGAAAAGGATTGGAAGCTTTGATACGATTTGCCAGATGGTAGTAGAGAGAAGAGGCCATGTCATTGTGGGAGCAGTCTTTCACAATGTTACTGGCTCTGTTAGAGCAGTAGGTAAATGTCTTGCAGGGGATGTGGAGGTGCACCATAATCTTCTCAGCTGCTTTCACAGTCTGCCACAGTGTGTTACAGTCTAAAGCATTACTGTTTCCATATCAGATGGTGATGCAGCTAGACAGCAGGCTTTCGATAGTACTGATGTAGAATGCGGTTAGTTTTGGTGAGGCCCTCTTCAGTCTCTGCAAAAAAACCCTTGGCTGTGGAGGTGAAGTAAAAAGACCAAGAGAAGTCCTCCGTGATGTGGACACCCAAGAACCTGGTCTTTCCAACCCTCTCACCATCAGTGCCAATGGTGGTGAGAAGTGGGTGAACAGTGCTGGATTTTCTGAAGTCTATTATCATCTCTTTTGTCTTGTCATCATTAAGAGCGAGTCTGTTCTTATAGCCAGTCTCATTGCCTCCTCCTTGTATACATGACATCTGCAAATTTGATCATTTATTTTGAGCTGAACTCTGCTGAGCAGCCATTTTTCAGTAGTTTCTCAGAGAGCAGTGTAATGCGGTGGATATGGCGTCATTGTTAGACCGGTTGGGGCAGTAAGCAAGCTGAAGAGGGTCAGGTGAGCTGGGAAGGGTGGCTTTGATGTGATGCATGACTAGTCTCTCGAAGCACTTCATGACAATTGGTGTGAGGGCCACAGGATGGTAGTTATTCAGGCAGGTCACAGATGATATATTTTGAAGCGGGATGATAGTGGTGGTCTAAACACAAGTGTGGAATGCTGTCATGCAACCAAGTTTCAGTAAAAGTAAAGGCACAGCAGTCCTTCACGTCCCTTTGTGTAATGTGTTGTAGATTTAAGTTGTCCATTTTGTTTTCCAGGGAGCGTGTATTTGCCCGTAGAATGGATGTGGGAACAGATCTGTTCGGATTAGTCTTTATCTTGGTGTGAAGACCTGTCCTGTTTTTGCCTTTCCGGTTCGCACCATTTTTGCCTTTCTGGTTCAGTGTTGTTTTGTCCTGTTTTTAGCATTGCACAAGAGTTTTATAGTCACACACACATTAGTGTAGTACCAGAGCACTTAAACAATAAAACGTCAGTAGAACACAGAAAATGACATAACAGCACCGATTAAGAGTTGCACGGACAGGCCACTGCACAGATGTTAATTCGTGCTCCTATCTTGTTGGGTAACGGTGTACCGAATTCCTGTGGGGTTTTCAGCTTTGAAAAGAGAGTGGGACTTTCTCCTTTCTCTTGAAGATGAAAGCTATAAGTGCTGTTTGGGTGATCTGCGGTCTTTCTCTTTTCCTTTCAGTATTTTTTTACTGTAGTGCCGTGAAACCCACTCTTCTCATATGCTGCCTTATGAGTGGATGGTCTTCTATCTAATCTGTTCAGAAATGTATCCTTTAGCCGTTTTAGATTTTCATGAGAGAAATGTTTAAGGGAGCTATGGTGTTTGAATGTAGTTGCAGAGTCCTTTTAGAACTGCTCCTGTGTCTGGCTAGATGAAAGATGAAAGCATTGCGTTTGTTTCCCGATGATTTTCTGAAACTGTAAAATAACTTGCTTGGTGTTTTGACTGTAAATGCTTAGGAATACAGCAAGGCTAACACACCACATTTACCTCAGAAAGGGCTTTTTAATTAGTTAGTTGCATCAAGTGTTGCTGTGCTGTCCTACCTAAGTTCATTTGATACATGTTTTTCTTCTTTTCTGTTGCAGAGCGATCCTAGGTTTTCTCAATAAGCAGCAGGCCCAGGACATGCTGTTATCCAAACCTAACGGAACATTTCTACTGCGCTTCAGTGACTCCGAGATAGGAGGTATCACCATTGCATGGGTGGCGGAGAACCCCAACAAAGCAGGTAATAAACCTCAGTCACAGCAGGCAGTCTGTCAAACCATCCGATAGTCAGTGAGTCAGTCAGATGAGGGGATCAGACAGCATTCAATAACTTAAAGATAAATAAATTTTGAGTTAATTGATCTTTTTCTTTTTCTTATTTGCTTTCTGCTTCTCAAAGGAGAGAGAATGGTGTGGAATCTGATGCCATTCACTACTAAAGACTTCTCCATCCGCTCTCTGGCTGACCGCATCAGTGACTTAAACCACCTACTGTTTCTTTACCCCAACCAGCCTAAAGATGAGGTTTTCTCTCGTTATTGCACTCCCCCGAACTGTACGTCCTCCTTGCTACCACCACTACACTGAAAAGAAAAAAAAAATTGCTGTGCTCTAGAGCAGTGGTTCCGATTCCTGGTCCTGGAGCAACCCATGTCCTACATACTTAAATATTTTCCTGCTCCCAGCATGGCTTATCCTACTAATCAGCTCATTAACAAGCCCTGTGGGGATGCTGGAGCAGGAAAACATGAGTACAGGAAAAGACTCCAGGACTAAGGTCGGCAAATACTGCTCTACTATTAAAATGCATTTAAAAGCCCTTCATGTGAAATGCTTGCATTATTTATTAGTAACATTATTAATGCTTTGGCTTGTACATTATTTATGTGTCAAATAATTCACAGGAATGTCATCGTCATTGCCAAAGAAAATTTCATAATTGTTATGAATTTCATGATAATGATAAACACTATATTGTGCACCCCCTGTACACACTAAGTTAAAAGTGTATGTTTCATTCTTTTCCCATAGATGCCATTTCACATACACCCATTGTTTTCCATTTTTTACAAGTTGTAGAAGTAATTCTTATTAATCTTTTTGTGCTCCAGCAAAAAACGTAGGTGATGGCTATGTCAAACCAGAGATCAAACAAGTGGTGAAAGTAGAGTAAGTATGCCTCTCTTTTTCAGTAAGAAACATACTGCTTATGTGAGTAATGTAGATCCAACTCACTTATGGAATGTAGACAGAGCATAGTTTTATTGGGACAAAGTTTCTGGCTCCGTGTGGCTGAAAATGGAACTAAGGAGAAGCACTAACCTATTTAAAGTATAAACTAAATAGGTTAAATAGTTGCAAAATGCCTTAGGTGTTGCAGTCAAGCACAAGACTAGAGTTTATACATGTTCGTGAAACACGCTTTGCACTACATGGCCCAAAGAATGTGGTTCCCTGACAGTCACACCCATATGAGCTTGTCATCAGCACCAAAACCATGGACATTAATGTGGTTTGCTCTTTTCCGGACTTTTTGGTACCTTTCCGTTACAACTTGGAGTGTGTTGAAATCAACATTTCAGTTCATCCCAAAAGTATTCACTTGGATTCCGTCACGCCATACTTTTCAGATTATTTCTTTATGGACCATGCTTTGTGCCCAGGGGCACTCATGCTAGAACAGGCAAAAGTTTTCCTGTTGCCACAAAGTCTGAAATATATACACTACCAATCAAAAGTTTGGGCACGCCTTTTCATTCAATGATTTCCTTGTTTTTATTATTGGCTACATTGTAGATTAATATTGAAAACATCACCTATTGCTCTGATGACAGCTTTGCACACTC
>JBBPCY010000109.1:28526783-28546692 GCA_037974405.1 Brachyalestes nurse
CACGGCATTTCAACCTGTTTTAACCGCTTTGCAAACAAATACGATAAGGAATCAACTCATTATTTCTCTCCTACTGTTCCTCAGTCACAGTTACCCCTGATACTGCCGAAAAGATATAGGGTAGTGAAGCGTTGTCCTAGCAGGAAAAAGTAAAGCGTCCTAGCACGAAGAAAAGCCCTAAATCGTGATCGCAGCACGTATTTTGATTAAACTGTATTTCGTGATGGCTGCACGAAAACTCGTGAGCCCGGGCTGTGTCTGACTGGCTGCCCTGTATGCCCTGTATAGTCCGGGCTCAAATGTGGACTGTTAACCTGGGACCTGTCCTGACTGTAATATCTCTGTCTGCAATAACAACACTACACATCACTTTACTGCCTTGCTGAAGACTTGATAGAAAAATGATAACAAACTCCCTACGGAATAGAAGACAGGCAGAGGTTAAACTACTCAGGGATGGAACAGAATTAGACTTTGTCCATGTGGAATGAGCAACCCTCTAATATAATTGCTCACCTGAACTCTCAAAGGAGGGGCAGACCAAGACACATAGCCGTGCACTTTCACAAATAACCTTCAAGCATCCTTTCCAAATGATCTCTCTAATGACACCGCCCCCCAGACCATATAGCAATTATACTATACATGAGAACCAGAAAATCCATACATTTCCTGCAGCGTAGAAAGGGAGGTAATTGCCAGAGGACTCCCTGTAGATCTGTGCATGTATGTGTACTATTCATCAAATGTTTGAGGACCCAAGCTGTGTTTTTAACCACTTTCTGTAGTCCAACCAGTTTCCAGAAGGCAAATGGACTTGGCAGGTATTTTTAAAATCAATATAATGAAATAAAATATTTGATTCAAATTCTTACCCAAATGCAATGACATATTTAAAATATTACAATTTAATGAAAAACTTTAAAAATAAGATCTTATTTCATACTCAGCACTGTTTTATATAATATGAAAC
The DNA here is from genome assembly GCA_037974405.1 of Brachyalestes nurse. Classification (NCBI taxonomy): domain Eukaryota; kingdom Metazoa; phylum Chordata; class Actinopteri; order Characiformes; family Alestidae; genus Brachyalestes; species Brachyalestes nurse. The sequence continues at coordinate 28,527,757 of JBBPCY010000109.1, forward strand.
AGTAACAGTAAAAACTCAGACATTACATAGAAAACAAAGCACAGTCGTCCGTGATAGTTGTGTGTTACCTATGTCCCAGTTGCTGGCATGGTTGCGCTCCATCTCCTTCCGGCCAATGACGTACCAGATGCAGGCCATCCAGTGAGCAAGCAGGGCGAACATGGACATGAGCAGGGTGAGCACCATTGTGCTGTACTGAGAGTAACGGTCCAGCTTCTGCAGCAGACGCAACAGCCGCAGCAGACGCACCGTCTTCAGCAGGTGGACCAGGGATGTCTAAACATAAGTGCACAGATGCTTAGATAGACAGGCAGTGTATTAGTAAGGTGATGGCCAACCTTATAGCAGATTTTGTAATCACACATACATGACATGACTGTGGATACGCCAAATATGGTATAGTGTCCTATCTCTGGTTTTATCCTTTGCTTGAAGGATATATCTTTAATTAGATATGTCCTGGGAAACAGAATTGAACACCTGCGTTGGGACGACATGACCATCACCCTATGGCACCAGGACCATTACCATATTTAGTTATAGGCTATCCTGGTATAGAAGTAGCCCAGATGAGGGAATGGACAACTGGGGTCAGTTTCCCGGACAGGGATTAAGCCTAGTCCAGGATTATGTAGTGCTGTGAACAGAGATTTTCCATTGAAAAAGAAAGGGTAGTCCAAGATTAGGCTTAATCCCTGTCTGGGAAACCAACCCCTGGTTTCATAACCATAAGAACACAAACCGAGTATAAAAGAGAAGACTCCAGCAGTCCCTTGGTGTGTTTCCACCAACTGGCATCGCTATCTATATTTGGCATAATAAAGGAAACTGCCTGTATCGTTTTCTGTTGTATAGTTTGTTTATTGGATTTTTCTAGAAGCTTACATTTTCTTCACGACACCCTGAGCTACCAGAACTGCTTCAATTCACCTTAACATAGTTTCCATGAATCTCTGGAACGATACTGGAAGGAGAGAACACCATTCTACCTCAGCTGATATTTTGATGATGATAGAGATTGCTTGTCCAAAATGTACGATCGGTAGGTTGAGATCTGGTGACTGTGGAGGCCATAGCATCGTCATATACATATTTTTCATACTTTCAGTGACCAACTGTGCCCTGTGTATAAGGGTACTGTCATCCAAGATGACATATCATCGTAGGAGTCAGAATGACTTTATATTGATTTGCAGTGATGCCAATGGAGAAAAACATGGCAGCAAAATGCCCTCACAGCATAACAGAGCCACTGGAGCTTCTCACTGGTTCAAATTCTCTTGCTGTATGTCACACATGCACTTGCTCACTGGTGGAGAATATGGTGAAGGGTGAAGGATCTGACCATGTCACTGTTTTCCACATCTCTGTAGACCAGTAGATGTGTTTTTTGCATCACCGACAAGATCCAGTTTCATCCCACTTCCTTGCCACTGACAGTCAGTTATTACACCACGTGCATCTTATTTGCAAGAACTTTGTCTCTTGCACATTATGGCATGTTCTTGCTTGTTTTAGTTGATGTAAATTATCCAACAATTTTGCACTACATCACTGGGTACATCACATACAGCACCTTCTTATGACCGTACAACAAAAGGTCATTTGTCTTCAGAGGGGTTTATGCCCCGCATCTCTATTATATTTCTGTGTAGTTCTGCATGGACTGTCACATCCTGCATTCCCAGTCACCAAAGGAACAGCTGCTCTTCTGTTTTTCTTACAAATCACAGCACTGCAGGGGTATTACATCTTGAAAAACACATCACTCAATGGTTTGATGAGTATGAAATTGGTGTAAGTCAGGTGCTATGGTCTCAACCTAATTAAATACAGCACTTGTGTTAGACAGCGCTCTCTGCCAAAATCATCAAAACACCAACTAATGTCTTTTGGAAGAATTATGTTTTATTTTTAAAGTAAAGTTCCAGAGACTTCTATGCCAAGACACACTGAAGCTGGGGGCTCAACATCGTACTAAGACACTTTGGTACATTTTTTCCCTTTAGTTTGTCCATTTATAATTCTAAAACTACAGCCACATTTAACTCTATTCATCGGTTTTTTACCAAGGGAGCACTGCTATCGAGATATTATTTGGGTGGTGGACCATTTCCAGTACAGCAGTGGCACTGACATATTAATGGCATGGTTAAGTGTGTGGTGCTGGTAAGAGTATATCAAGCCCAGTGATGATGCTGGGGTTCACTGCTAGGTTGAAGGTTGTTTATCCAATAATTCCCAGTCAGGAGTGGCTCTGTGGTCAAAAATGGAATCTTTGATGAATGACTAGAAATTGGCATACATAAATGATTCATCAACAGATGTTATGGTAATTGTACACCTCCAAAGAACGAGCTACAAAGAAAGAGACTCTAATACAGTGGGCAGGGAGTAAATATAAATGAATTTCACACTTACAACTGTAATGTTGAAAGCGTAGAGGAGGTCAAAGGGCAAGGCAGCCACTAAATCCACAAAGAACCACGTGGCAGCATAGTGGATGCATATGGAACGGGAGTCGTATACCACCTGACCCGACTGGCTCACGTACGTGGTGCGGAAGTTTAGGATGATATCTGAGCAGAAAAAGAGAGAGAGAATTTAGCATTTGCTTAGCATTAGCTTTAGTAGCTTTGGCAGCTCAAATCATTTTACATCTGTAAAATAAGTTAATTGGGAAGATCTTGTGCATGGTTAGATTAAGATTCAGTCCAAGTTGCCAGTCAGTTTAAGATCAATCTAGACTTCCAATGAATCTCTTATTCAACTATAATAAAAAAGTCCAAACTCAAAATCAACGTTAAAGTCAATTCAAACTCTCAACATTATAATCACTCCAGACTCCAGGTCAACTTAAGATGAATCTAAGCTTTCAGTCAATATTAAGATCAGTCCAAACTCTCAGTCAACATTAAGATCAATCCAAACTCCCATTCAACTTTAAATCAGTCCAAAATCTCAGTCAACATTAAGATCAGTCAAAGCTCCCAGTCGACCCAAAGATCAATCCAAACGTGTTTATTTCAATCTGAGCTTTTGTTCCACTTTAAAATCAATCAACTTCAAGATCAGTCCATGCTCGCAGTCAGTGTCAAGATCATTTTAACCTCCCAGTGATCTTTAAACTAAATTCAAGCCCTACTCAACTTTCATATCAATCCATGTCAATTTTAGGGCCAATCCAAGCCCTCAGTCAACTTTAAGTACATTTACTAGGCTAAAAAGAATTTCTAAAAAAATGATTCACCACTGGCACTGCAGTTTAGTCCAAAACCACGCTTTACTTTGTTTGGGAAACTGGCCCTGTCAGTTTCAAGATAATTCCAAGCTCTGTCAACTAGGAAAGTAGCTATCAGGCCCATCATTACAACTAAATCATGAGTTGGGTTTTTTTAACTATCATATAAACCTTCTTTTTAATCGATGACACCCAACCTAAATGTAAACGTTTTGTGTAGTTTTTTGCTGCTTGCCACTCTAGATGCTTGGACAAAATAATGGTTTAAAGGGGCTTTAAGACCGAACGCGGCATGCGCTGCGCTTTGCTCCGAAACCCATTGTTAGGCAAGGGGGTATAATGATTGGATGTTATTGCATTGCCAGGCCTTGTTCCTAGTCAACTGTGATTTTCTAGTCCTTGATATCTTGAGACTGTCATGAGTTCAGATCCTCCCACACCATTTTCAACTTATCTCTACAGTAATATGTTCTCACCTAGGATAAAAAGCATCTCCACAGCGATATCACTGACGATAGTGCTCCTGGCTGCTGTGTCCAGCTCATTATACGGTGTGAAACACACATTGTATGGCACTGTCACAGCAACGTAGAAGGTAGCCAGAAGGATCATCCAGTCCCACAATGCCTTGGAGATGCTGTAATGGAGCAGGATGAAGCGGGACTTCTTTACTGCTGCGACTTTATATTCTGGCAGGGACGGCTTCTCAAACATATTCTGTGGAAAGAGAAGGATAAGCAGACTAAGCAACAAACACATTCAAGTGGCCATTTAATGTCTGAATGAAATGAAAAATAAATATTAGTATAATCATAAATGATAATAATGTAATAAGTTGTGCTTTTGCAGTCTGCTTGAGCTGTCTCCAACTGGTAAGTTTAGCTTGTTTGAAGCTTGCTGTTTTCTAAGTGTCTGGAATTAGCTATCTTGAGTTAGCTACCTTGTTGCTGACTTAGCTTAGCTTAGCCTTTTGCCTTAGAACTGCTTTCACCTGATCTGAGTAGATAAGGTTGTGAATTGGTGAGGCAAGCAGCTACTGTTTAAAATCTAACACTAAGCTAACACTTAAGCTAGCTCTGCACTTATTATTCTACTGTGTTTGTATTCTTTCTAACTAGCTAACATGTGCATTTCTCAAATAGCTGTTCACACATCTCACCACCCTGGAAGATGTTTTCCTCATTAGAGGGGTAACTGCAATAACCCATCTCTGTTCTTCCATTCTCTAACTTTGATTCATGGTGGACTATGGAACTGTCGACCATCTGTATTTTTTGTTAGTTTTATAAATAAAGTAATATAAAATAAACTACAACAATAATTTTATTAACCAAAAAACTGAACCCGATGAACTGTAATTGCATATACGATTGTGACAGCAGTGGAACTACTGGTGATGTATTCACTGTTAGAGATGGATTACAGAAATACAGATGTGATTAACTCCAGTTTCAACTCACCTAATTGGACAATGTTACAACATTTCATTACATGCGTAAAACATAATTTGATATACAAGTAATCACGAGTAAGCTTCACCATTGGAATCCAGCTGCAACAATGTTGCATGCATTTTTTAAGTGTAGCTCTAAAGTTATTGGAGAAAAAATAAAGTGGAGCCAAAAATTTACCTGACATCTTTTATTGCCCATATAGGCTATCAGACAAGTTATTCCTTCAGATTTCTTAAAACAAGTTGCTAGACTCCGGTATCTGTGAGTTAAAAAGTAATTTTGATGAAGGGGGATTGGTCATTTTGTGGCCTATGGTCTTCTCTAATGTTTGGAGATTTAGAATGTGGAGGTCCATGGTCCAAGTTCTTTTCACTCTGGAAGAGATCACTGGTTGAAAATAAAATGGAGCACTGTATAAGTAATACCTGAATGACTAGAAACATGACAAATGAGTGGAGGTTATTTCTTGGAGTAGTATATATTCCATGGATATGGCAGGTACCTACAATTACAGATTGACAAGAACTAGAAAAGTTGACACCTCTGCTTTGCATCACTTTTTTAAAAATGTCATCTGCAGTTGTTCTTTGCAAACAAGACGATTCTGATGTCAGAACATCCAGATAGGAAGAGAGAAGCATTTGAACTACATTGTCACTATTCTCAGAGATCTTTTGATGCTGTCGAAGCATCGTCTCATTCATCATTTTCCCCAAAACTGTTCATTTCTTAGCATGAATTATTCAACCAACCACAGTGCCAGGGAATGTGGATGAGAAGCATGCTGGTGCATAACTTTCAGACTTGTTCTTCTGCAGACAGAGGCAGACCTTGAATTCTGTAATTGACATTTCTTGCCGAGATAGAAAAGCAGCTTCACAATGGCGCACCTGGAGGATTGGTTCCCTGAATGAAACTCTTTCATTATCAGGATTCCCCTTTAACCGTTGCAATTACTGCCTCTTCCAAAAAGAGAACCAGCTACTTAATGGAGCCATCCCGTTGGACAGAAACAATTTGAGAAGCTCTTCAAGAATGAATAAGACTCCACTGGTCTCAACACAACAGCTCTAGCAGAAAATAGGGCCAGAATAGGGGTCTATGGGTAATGAAGTATTAAATTGAAGTTTTGGTGTCTCTCATGGCCTGTGGTTCCTTTAATGAGGTTCATGAAGCTACTGCTTGGGAACGTAATTAGATGGGAAGGGCGGGTGATTATGGTACAGAGGATATGGTGTAAAACCCATCTGACCATAAAACTGTCCAGTTAAGGGCAGGATCTGCATATTACCAGTTTCCTTCTTGAACCATATCTTCAGCCGTCTAGCTGTTTAGTGCATGGTATTTTGTCCCCTTTATGTGGATCTCCAAAGGGAATAGTATTAAGATAACAAGACAATACAAGATGCAATACAGCTCATTAAGTGTAAGTCAAACTCCACTGAAAAACCCTTGGAGATCCTGAGGGGGCCCCATTGGGAAATGCATAGAGAAGAAAAAATCCAACAAATATGGATGGTCTGTGGACAGCAGTGAAGAGCGTGTGGGATTATAAACAGCTTCTGGAAAGCAATGTAAGGCTATCTTCAGGATTAGATGAGCTATAAAATGCCCCACAGGACCTTAAAAGGTTTTAAATAAAGTCTGAACTTTAATTAAGTGATCTTATGTTGTTTTGTTGGATTTATTTTTTGCTTTTCCTCCGTTAAGTGTGCAGACTGGATAAACCCATCAACATATAAACTAATGAGCTGTATGGTGAATGTTTCAAAGTGGGTTCATGCCTGTTTCAGCATTTCACCTGCTGTTCCAAACAGAGTATTAATAAAGAGCAGGGGTATGGGCCTCAAAGGGCCACTTTGTGAGGGCACTACTGGAAAGTTTTAAAATCAGGAATTTTTCAGTACAGTAAACCCCCAACATTCGCGGGGGTTACATTCCAAGAGTTCCAGCGTATTGTGAAAAATGTGTATTTGTGATGTGATTAAAAAAAACTAAAAATGCCTATTTTTATAGAGTAGGCCCTAAATATGCCCCCAAATATGCTCCCTAAACACTTAATTTCATTTTAAACTCAGCTTAATATATTACCCTTAAAAAAATCTAAACTGTGTATCGACTGTACTGTAATTCAGGCAGGAGTGTTTTCGTTGGTATAAGCAGGGTAAATACAGTAAAAATGTAATTTAATTTACAGTAATAAGAAGAACAAAACGAAAAACACGAGAACACTCAGCAAAACACTCAAGAGCTCCACGCGGGAAACTGTTTTGATGCGGGAATGCTGGACTGCGTCTGCCAGAGATGCGTCACAGGGCAGCAGCCAATCAGCAGCAAGGAGAAATAAATAACGCTCTCGGATGCGCTTTCTTTGCGCGTTCTCGGCAGTGCTAAAAAATTGATAGTTATATTTTATATGGAATTGTAGCTGAAATGAATATTTGGTTACAAAATTAGTACATTTTATTTTTCCCAATAATTTAGCACTAAAATGCATGCAAAATTATACTTTGCCACAAACAAAAAAAAATGCAGAGGATATCTGCGGTTTTCGTGTTTCTGCGAACAATTAGTAGTTGGGTTCTAAGAAAAAATCTGTGACCTCTGAACCATAAATTCGTGGGTGTTTACTGTTGCAGACAAAGTTCTAATAATTTTGTGGTGTTATGCACACAAAGCTAAATTTTAAAACAAGTTTGAATAAAATAAACTGCAGCAAGAACCAAAAAGAAACCTAATTCTGAGTAATTACTACTACTGAGTAAAATTCTGTCCTAATTACTCTCTTTTTAGTCAATGATAATCATATTTGCTTATCAGTTATGTTTTATCATGGAGGAAAACAAAACGATGCTATCTACTATCATCTATCCTTTGTCTGGATTTTGCAGCTCCAACTTGAGTGAAAATATCAAAACTCAGTAACCCTGAAGATGTAATGTGATTAACATTAACCAAATTTAGATTTGAGTAAAAATCTTTCTTGCCATAGGAGGCCAGTAGAATGTGTAAGATACAGATGCAGAGCTGAGAAAAAGTGCTTGCCTGATTTCCTCTACTTTTGCATATTTGTCACAAGTAGTTTCAGATCCTCACAGAATGTGTAAAATGAGACAACAAGAACACAAGAAAACATAAATCACTGTTTTTAAATTAGCAGTTTGAAAAAATGATGCATTATTCATATCAATTGTGTGAAAAGGTGAAAACATAACACTACCAATGAGATCAGTCTTACATATCGCTGAGGGGGAATCTGGGGGCTCTTTTTTGTGGAATTTCTTTCAAACTGCCCATTTAAAGTCCTGCCACTGATCTCAGTGGGGTTTGGGTCAGGACTTATAATAGCTTTGACTACACTATTCAGACTTACACTTGTGCTTTGAATTGATGTCCTGATGTATAACTCAAGTGCACTTGAGGATTTATGACAAAAAAGGGTCATGGCTATTTTCATGGAGGAATTTTGGCTGGGCACCCACTTCTGGGGCATTCCTCCAAAAGGCTTGGGGGTAAACAAAGTGTTTTATCAGTTTTATAATATATAACTGGATATAGTATGAATCTAAACTGTTTTCCATAAACCTTGACTCAAAAAGCAGCATTATCCTGATAATAGAATCAAACTAATATATTGGTTATGTTGGTTTTATGCATCATTTCATCACGTTGTTTCATTTCACCACGTTTATTTGCCCACATAATCAAATTTACACAGTGACATATTAACTAATGCTGGGCAGCGATCAGAATTTTTTATCGTTTTTTTTTTGTCGCATGCGATAAATCACATTGTTATAGGCAAAATTCAATAATTAATTCAAAAGAAGTGTATTGCACACTTGTATTTTAAAAGAACTGATATATTAACAAATGTGCAATGTGCAATAAAATTTAGATTGTAATTATAATAATTATAATAAAATGTATATCATAATTATTATAATAAATATTTTAAACTAATACACTGTTTTTTAACAGCAGTGTTCCCTTTAACACAGTTACACAGTTACAGTTCAAATATTTCTGTGAATCTCAACTTAAATATTAATGTAATAAATAAAAAATAAAACCAAAGCTATTTGCCACTGCAGGGGATTTACTTTTTAGATTCAAGAGCATGGGGATGGAACCATTGTAGCAGCCCCCCCCCCCCCAAAAAAAAATAGTCGAGACATAGAGCACTGTGTTCTGTAGCAAAAAAATGCGTTAATAAAATAATTGTTGGCGTTAAGTGAATAATGTTTTCCCACGATAATAACGCGTTACATGCCCAGCCCTAAAAAGAACACTATAACAAAAGGGGATACTGTATCAAACTCAAGCACAGAGGTTGAGGAGAAGTGGAATTGATGTTAAAGCATAATTAAAGGACTTTTTAAATAAAAGTGTTGGTGCTCCATGTAACCGGTGCAGTGGGTGGTGCTGATGCCTGCCCAAGAAGGTCCTGAGTACAGTTCTCAGCCAAGCATCTTTATTGTGTGGGGTTTGCATCTTCTCTCTCTGTGTGCATTTGTTTTTACCACATACTCCGGTTTCCTCCCAGAGTACAAATACACACAGATGGCAGGAATTGGAGATGCTACATTTCATCTGTGTGTGTGTGTGTGTGTGTGTGTGTGTGTTTGTCAGTGTGTCTGCCCCGTGTTGCTCTGGTTAGGATCAGATAATAGGTCGAAGGATGCATATGGCGCATAAATATTGTTAAAGCTTCAAAATGCATCTAGTTCAAAGCCCGTTTTGACTTGCAATGTTACAAAAACCGACACATTTCCGTAAGGAGTTATTAGGAGTGTTTCAGCCAGGACTGCTTTCTGAGGTGGAACACAGGTCGGCCAGTCAGAGGTCAGAGAATGCTCATGTAAAACATAACTTTTATGTAACGTGTTTTTTCTTGATTTTTGATTGATATTCTGTCTCTCTCCATAAAAATGAAACTACCTCATAAATTAGAGACTGTTCATTTTTTGTAAGTCAGGAAACGTATAAATTCCGCAGGGGATCAAATAATTATTTCCCCCACTGTATACAGTAAATGTTCCAAGAGCACCTGCATATAGTGAAAAACCGCAGTGTTGTGACGGGTAAAATGCCTAAAAATCCTTATTTTTATAGTATAAACATGCCCCCAAATTCACTTTAATTTCATTTTAAACTCAATGTATTTAAGCTTAATACAGTACCCTGAAAGAAAATGTAAAGGTAAAACCATATCCATACTGTGCTAGAATGTAAATACTAATGATAGCCCTGTATAGACTGTACTGTAATTTATGCATTTTCTGTGGTATAAGCAGGTAAATCCAGTAATAAATGAATTTAATTAACACTCGAGACGCTCCACGGGGGAAATTCTGAACTGCCGTGGCGTCACAGGGCAGCAGCCAATCAGCAGCAGGGAGAAATAAATAGTGTTCTCGGATTGGCTACTTTCAAACTTCCCGCCTCTGAGTACAGCAGTAATTCACCATCCCAAGACGCGCTTTCTTTGTGTTCTCTGGGCAGTACCAAAACATTTATCATTATTTTTTGGAAATGTAGCTGAATTTACGTAAATATTTATGTTACAAAATTCGTAAATTATATTTTTCCTAATAATTTAGCACTAAAATGCATTAAAAATTATATATTGCCACGAAAAATTACTGTATATATGTATATATATATACACACACAAACCTCTATATCTATACATACTGTACTTTTTATATTATACTGTTGCACTGTATAGCTTTTATTCTATTGGTTATGTTGCTCTTACTTCTCTTGTTCTGTCCAAATGATGGTTTCTTGCTTTCTTTAGTGCTGCAGTGGAATGGAAAAGAGATTAAAACATCTACTGGGTTTAGATGGAGAGAGGGGACAAGAAGACAGTGTCAAAGAGAAGACACCTAATGATGAACCGCATTCAGTCGTTGGTCAACAATTTGCTGATTTTCTTTTTTTTCTCTCTCTTTCATGTAGTTCTGTGTGACTCAGAATCATAAATGTAACCCCTGACTCTTTGCTCACACTCATTTAATGATGTGCCTCAGAAACAAACACAGAGAAAAAACAGCTTTTTTTCAATTCGGTTTTACATCACGCAGGTCAATCCAAAGCCGGTGGCCTATGCCCTCTGCTAGCGATTAGGGGGTCCAAAGACATGCGACAAGAACCCTCCCTGGTCTCATCTGCTCTTTACTGCTCATTAAGCTTCAAGCACAGCCTCTATAATGCCCCTGGAGGTAGAATGAGTGATCACCACCAAACCAGCTCGCCAAATGCCCTTGGATAGCTTCCAATGGCACCGATACAATAGATTTTAGAACACTTCAAATAATTCGATTCACAGTTAACTAAATATGTGTCTGTTCTCTCACAGTGGACAGGCTGTATGAGTCCTTGCTCTCTGATTAATGTTGTGTGACTACCCCAGGTGGAACCCAGGCCCTGACGTCTTCAAATGGCAATGAAAAATGTTACAAAACATAATTTGTCTCTGACTTTTTTATCCCCCACATTCAAGCAGGGACATTATAAAGGAGGAGACTATTCCCTGGTTGAAAAATGAATCATAACCCTCAACATAGCATCTGTTTCAGGGGCAATTTCACCTAAAAACCAGAGAATTAGCTTGACCTCGTTAATATGTGCACATGTGCAGTAGTTCGATTTACTCAAATCCAAAATTTCCCACTGATTTCAATTTTTTTAAAAATATTAATAAAATAGATTTTTCAATACATTTAAAAAGATAAAAATACTGGACTGAATTTCTTTACAGTGTAAAATCTGTGCTATTCTGTGACTCTTCCTATGTGCTGTTGTCCTGTGGTGTCTTTAGTAGCAATCATTTCTTCTCATTGGATGAAAAGTGAACTGAACTCATTGACTAACAAATACTAATGAAAAAAAGACTTTTTTTGGTAGATTTTGTGTTTTAAGGCATTTATGATGTTAAAATCTTAAATGGCAAGATGGCGATGTCCCTAAGCATCCCATGGCTTATGTAATTAATTATGATTGCATTATTATTCTGATTTCCTTACAAAAACACCACAGACAGCCTTTTGAATGACTGTTTAAATTGGTCAAAGACTGATTTCTGTATTCACACATTATGAAGTATAATTGTTTTTGGTAGTGCAAAACATTGTTCACATGCTTAAAAGGGAATACACTGTATAATAGCTGTTAAAAAAAACATTGTTTATGTCCTGCATTTTTATTTTGTAATCCCATTTTGTAACATTTATGGTGTTTTATCGTCACAACTTTGCATAAGAGATATAAGAAAAAGAAAACCAAATAGAAACCAAATAGAACATTCAAATTTGTATGGCCTCTTAGCAAAAATGTTTCATAAACTACTGATATTTTTCAAATATACTAGCTGTCAGAAGAAAAACACGTCCTTTTTTCCAATATACTAATTCTGTTTAAGAAAAAATAGCTCTTCTTAGACTCACTGCAGGCCCGTTTGCCCACTGTGTGTGACGGGGCACGTGTGCAGAAATAAAAAAACAAACAGGTCAGCACTGAAGGAGTGAGAGAAAATGGGTTACAGCAGACTCTAAAAAAAGGAGAGACAAGGAGCAAAGGAAAAAAATGAAGAGAGGGAATGAAACAGACCACAAAAAGCACTTACCACCTTAGATATGCATGTGCAGGGGAGGGTGTATGTGGGTGAATGCCCTTTTTAACCAGTTTGGACATTTCTTAGCTCTTTGCTCAATCAGCACTGCTACCAGGACAGAAATTCCTCTGCACATGCAAAGTGGATGTTGCTAACAAAAGTACATAGAACCTCAAAGCAACTACAGTAATCTTTTCTAAAACACATTATTAATGGCACCACACGTTTAAATTAAAGTGAAAATTTGGCAAAAAAGTGCATTTACGTAACTTTTTCCTCATGCCATTGCAAATGTGGTCAGTCTGTCATATAGCTACCAATAGAAGATTATATATCATATATCAATAGAAGATTATAAGTAGGTGTGACTATATTCAAATTTGCAAGGCCTCCCAACAATGTAGTTTCAAAAACGTAAGGTTTTCAAATTTTGCTACATTTAATTTCTTATCATATTTTTAAAATGTTCTTTTTTCGGTATCTATTTTTTTAACTAAACAGCTAAACAGCTGCAAAAACTCATTAACTTACGTACATACATTAACACATTAGAAGTATATAATGCTTTTGTCTTTTCATGTAAAGGTCTGGTTTTGGAGATGCTTAGGCTTTTTTGGACAGCAACAAGATATTTTGAGCTCTTGGCAAAACGGACATCAGCGACATCCAACCTGCGAGCCACCCAGGCCTGTTTTCCTTTCGGAATGCCCACTTGTCACCATTCAATCAAACCCTGATGAATAAAATAATTTTCTTAATTTTTTAAATAATCCCAATAATTTCACTTGGAAATACTGACTTTCTCTTCAACAAAAATCCTAATGTACAGCTTCGAGTGGTGCAGCTGTCTAAGCAACTGTCTGATGTAGCAGAATTGGCAGTTAGTGTTCTCCTCCAAGTCTGCTAAGCTGTCTGTTGTGCTAGCAATAGTTTGCAAAGATGCAGTGGTGCTTCATGTGAAAACCTGTGCTAGCCTTCACCCTCCCGGTGTAGGTGCTTTCATGGCAGAGTCTTTGCTAGCGGTTGGAACTGACCTGGACAAAATTGGGACAGAAAACTGGGAAAAATGCAAAACGTACGATTACTATGTGTTTTCTTACACTTTCATGATTAATTAACCATCTCATCACTACTTGTGAGTTAACTGAGAGGCTTTCTTATTTCTTATTGTTTTAAAAATCTTGCAAAGGATTTACAGTAGAATCTGAGATGCAAAAGGTAGAGCTGCTTATCTCAGTAACGCATGGATCACGTATCTATCACATGTTCTTCTGAAAGGGCCTATCTGACATGCATGCAGTCATGCACACGCACACACACACACACACACACACACACACACACACACACACACACACATACACACACACAAAGCGCGAGAAAGACGGATCTAATTCTGTTTCCCCATTTGCCTGCCTCACCTGGTTTATAAAAGAGGGCTTTAAGAGTGAGAGAGGAAGTTTCTGCCTCTTGTGTGGAAGTGTGCATCCTCAGACGTGCAGTGTGACTCGTGTGTGTGCATATATATGTGTGTGTGTGTGTGTGTGTTTGTGTGTGATTCATGTAAATCCAGGGGCCTCCCTTCAGTGCAAATGATGTACAGTTCTTAGCGTTAGCAGATTACTATAAGCTCTGTCTTATAGGCTCACGGGAGGTAGCGGCAGATTTGTGCTACATCACAACCAGAAATGTCAAAACTCTCAGCTACAGGCGGCAAAGACTCAAAATCTAAAGCTAGATTTCCAGTATTCTGACAAAACAACTTCTCATGTAACCTATTTTTGGACATATATCACACTACCATGCATGGAAAGGCTGTAACAAGTCAAGAGTAGGGCTGGTATGATAAAAATGTAATAGATTGGGACAAAATTATGAATAAATATTAACCTCCAGTAGGCCTAGAACGACAATTTGGCTGTTGGCTGATTCCCTTTTCACTTCTTAATTATGGTGCTGGTTAATCTGACATGGGACTTCAAAGTAGAGCCTGACATGCTTTGCTATATCTACCTAGATACCAAAGAGCAAACTGGATATCTTTTCATTGTTTTTATTTTTTATTTTATTTGACCCTATTGTTTCTAACCACAACATAATGATGAACAAAGAGTTGCAAACATGACTCTTTCAAATAAAACAGTTTACTGAAACCATGAGGCCTGCTCAGAAGACCTAGAAGACCCTGAGATGTAATATCCCATCCTGTTTAGCCCCCTTCTGTCAAACCTTGTCTTAGTTTTCCCCTGTGCTATGTGGCTGTATGTTTTTGTTGCAGTTTCATAGCTCCACCCTTGTCATGCCCTCCTGTTTAGTGTTCTCACCTGTTTAATTGTCACCCTACCTCTCACACTAGCTCCTTGTTCTTCACCTGTATGAGTGTCCTTGTCTTTGTGTCTGTGTTTGTCGGTCCACCCTAACACTACTGTTACTATTATACTTGTCTTACTCAGTTTATCATTCAGTGTTTTGTTTTGCTTTATTTCGATTGTTCGTTTTTGTTGTTACTCAGTTTTTTTTTATCATTTATTGAGGCAGATGTACACGTATTTGAATATCATGGTGGCTGCAGTTGTGGCATCTGATTTTTCTCAGAATGGCCATTCTCTGTTGAGAGGTGACTTGGTTTCACAGGAGGGAGTTCTCATCACCCCCATTTCACCCCTCATTGCTCGCTAGTAGCTCAACGTGGAGTCACAACATTTTACACCACGTGAGCCTATAGTGTCCCAGTTAATCTGATAAAGCTTCCATTTTTCCATTCCACTGATGAAATGGCCACTAGGGGCCCACAGAAAGAGTGGCATCTTTTGGCACACTGGTCTGTTTTTGTATTATAAAAACCAAGTTTCAATGTAAGCTAATGTAAAAGTCTTTTAATGTAAACCTTTTTAAGTCAGGGGTCTGTTTATATTATATTATATTATATTATATTATATTATATTATATTATATTATATTACATTATATTATTCAAGATTCAAGATTCAAGAGAGTTTATTGTCAGTCCAGCCGCATACACAACAGAGGGTTAAAACAGAGGCTTAAAATAGCGTTCTCTGAAGCAAACAGTGCAGGACAAAGGTAATTAATGACAGACAAAGAGTCAAGAAACTGAGCAGAGAGTTTAAAATACAAAACAGGTAGGTAGTGCAAATAAGTGTATATTGTATTGTATTATATTATATTATATTATATTATATTATGATATTACTGTACCCAAAAAAAGATATTTTCTGACCCTGCTAAACCGTGAAATGTACTGCTGAATAAACTGGTGTGTAACACGCTTACTACACATGAACGTAACCAACATGATTTGGGGAAGATTTAAGCTGTAACCTTTCCACCAACCCAACATACCCCTCTCATCTACATAAAAATCACACATTTAGAAAGCAGCCCCAATGATGCGTGTGACAAATCGACCCAAGTGCATTGTTTCGAAGAAGAGAAGGACTGGATGACTTTGAGGATGACCTATAAAAAGCTGCTCCACCTGCTACTGCTCTCTAAAACAGGACCCACCATTCATCTAGCATGCAGCATCACAGAACATGGGGGATGGGACTCAGGAGGGAATGATAGGAGAGCACACCAAAGGGCGGTTAATGAGAAAAACCAAACGTGGAGGTTTCTTGCTTCAAAATGTGATTTCTATGTTAATGAGCTGCTATAGACACCTTTTTTAATCAATTGAGGGACTTTGCATTTGATGTTATATCTATTTCTTAAGTGGTAATTCCATTAGACCTTTGGATCTAAGGGATGTGAGATAAATTGTTAGAATTAAATCATGTGAAGAACTCATCTGTAGAAGAGATGGCTGTATCTTCAGGGGGCTTTTCTGTATGAGTGCACTGTTAGGATGAAAAATCTTAAGACACATATTCCAAATGAACTAAAACCCAAAGAACTGCACCTTTGCAAGTAGGTTTAAATATTCCCCAATTTTTCATTTTATGTCAATTTGCAATGGACTCTTGACGTGTCTAATGTGTTTCCCTGCCTTTTGCCCTGTGAGTGCTGGGAACCTTCAGCAATGTTTAAGGATAAGCAACCTAGATTATAAATAATAATATTATTATAATATAATATAATATAATATAATATATGGGTGAATATAATTATATAGATAATGATATATACTACCAGTCTCATTCAATGTGTTTTCTTTGTTTTTATTATTTTCTACATTGTAGATTAATATTGAAAAGAAACAACATGATGAAGGAACACATGGAATTATGCAGTAACCAAAAAAGAATTAAATAAACCAGAATATGTTTTGTAATGTAAGGTAATGATGGACTGTTGTTGTTTTTTTTACTTGGTTAAGTGGTTCTTACCATAATGTGAAGTAGAACCGTAGTGGAATAGGATTACCAACTTTGTACCAACCCTACTAGGCAAGAAATTCCACTAATGAACTCTTGACGAAGAACTCCTGTTAATTAAATACCATTCCAGGTGGATTCCTCATGAATCTGATTGCAAAAATGCCAAGAGTGTGCAAAGCTGTCATCAGAGCAATAGGTGATGTTTTCAATATTAATCTACAATGCAGCCAATAATAAAAACAAAGGAAGTCGTTGAATGAGACGGTGTGTCCAAACTTTTGACTGGTAGTGTACATATAACTAGATTGCATGTGACCAAATATGAAGTGTGATATGGTGTTGCTAGGTGGTTGCTAATTTATTGCTAGGTGGTTACTATGGTTTCACAGGTGAGGGTTAATATGAAAACACAGGGCTGGCAAAACCTCTTCACAGCGAGAGGCGTGCCAATACTTTTGACCAAAGAGCAGAGTACCTGAACGTTTGCCCTTCAGCCAGATTTGAACCTACAAACTCTTCTGACAT
Organism: Brachyalestes nurse; assembly: GCA_037974405.1. NCBI lineage: Eukaryota > Metazoa > Chordata > Actinopteri > Characiformes > Alestidae > Brachyalestes > Brachyalestes nurse. The sequence continues at coordinate 28,544,934 of JBBPCY010000109.1, forward strand.
CTTAAAGCATCTTAAATGCACAATGTCTCTCGCCCGCTCTCTCCACGTTTATATTCAATGACCATTTAAATTTACAATTTTTGGACACCATCCAAGAAGTGGCATGTATATAATTGTATTTTGGAACAGAACTTGAGGGACAGAGCCCCTCTCTCCTCTCTCCTAAAGTCTGGCTCTTTAGCTGCAGTGTTATCTGTGGCTCTGACTCGCTCCCAACGTTCAGAGAAAATGATAGAAAAGGATGAAAACTTGGCTCCTGACCAACGGATCAAAGAGTTGTATACACGCACAATACAGCGCAAATCAACAAATGTCTTAGCATTGGACTGGTGCCAGTATTGAAAAAACTGGAGGAAAAGAGGTTTTATATTTTTCTATTCCAGCTGCAATACAAATAATAATTAGAATGCATTTCCATGAGAAAGTGCAAAGTGTGGTTGCTATAAAACAAGTGTTTAGAGACAAATGTTTAAAGAGATTAGTTTTGAGGCCAAAAAAAGTTTGTGTAAAAAAAAAATCTGTTCACTGCAGGGAATAACAATAACAACAACAACAACAACAACAACAACAACAATAATAATAATAACAATAATAATAATAATAATAATATGAATCTTAAGAGGATCAGTGGCGTGATTGCTGACACAATCACACTAATAAAAATAAGACTTAAGAGGATGAATAACATGATTGCTGACACAATTACACGAATAGTAACAAGAACAAAACTTAAGAAGAATGGTAATGTGATTGTTTCCACAATCACACTAATTACATTTAGAAACATCTTCCACAAACTCAGGAGCCCAAATCAAGGCTAACCTCCTGTCACCAAACCTGAAAATCTATTTCTGTCTTTTCCTCTCAGGCGCTTCCACCCCTCCGTCCTCCTCCATCATCCCCCGCAGCACACAAAGCAGTGACAGAGTGCTCTGTTACCTTTACTTTCCCTGCCATCCATCCATCCTGTGCTCAGCCAGGCTCATGGATAAAACAGATTCATTCCCGCTAAAGCTCCCCCTTCCCCCTGTCCCTACTGACTAAAAAGCTCTGGCCAAGGCCAATTCTGGCGGCTCATTTTAGTTTTATGCTTTCACACACATTTTACTTCACTATTATTCTTCCTTCCTCTCTCTCTCTCTCTCTCTCTTCTCTGCCTTTCACTTTTATACTGTGACCAGATATGATGTCTTACATGTCCCAAGTGCATTATGTATAAGAAAATATGTATTACATATGAGCAGTATAATTATTACTATAATAATTTATATAATCATTTATGTATTATATAAACAGTACACAGAGGTGGACAGTAACTAAGTATATTTACTTGAGTACAGTTTTTGAGTATCTGTACTTTATCTGTACAGTATCTGTCTTTTTTTTTGGAAACATATAACTTTCACTTCACTACATTTGAAAGACAAAACCGTACTTTTCACTTCACTACATTTCTATCAAGGATCTCGTTACCTTCAGTTCTGAAAGTGTGTGTTACTGTCTCACTTTTCTAAAACGTGATTGTTTTTTTTTCTATCAGAAATCACCAATAGTTTTACGTTACACCTGTACACTGTTGCACTGCAACGCCAGCATTTCTTAAACACGGTCAATCAGAGACGGAGACGGCGACTCTTCATGCTACATCCATGGCCATATTTAGAGTTCTTGTTTAAGTTTATGGAAAATATAAAAGATTCATATCGTTCTATCGTATCGTATGCGTTTTATCGTATCATGTGCCATGTTTGCCTAAAAC
>JBBPCY010000109.1:28546792-28560502 GCA_037974405.1 Brachyalestes nurse
CTACTGCACCTTAGGTTTTCATGTGCTGCTATAAGATCTGCATATTTTAAACAGTTTCCTAAATTTGTAATCCTACAGAAGCATTGGACAGGCACCAACGAGTGTTTGTGGGGATAGTACCGTGCTAAAGGGAACCTCAGTGATAACACTAGCAGTGTTGGGATTCAAACCCACAACCTTCTGATTGCAGGGGCAACTCCCCAACCACTAGGCCCCATCAATAAAAACCCTGTCAATGCTGCTTCACCTGGTGCCCACACTAACTACGCAGTATGCAACACACACCAACATTCAACTACTGAGTTAGGGTCACTGTGCCGAGAATGGTCAACTACCAAGATAATATTTGGTCAACAGTGGCCCTGTGGTCAGAGACAGAGCCGTGATAAATGGAGAAGGGGAGGGTTGATAGAGCGTGAACAACAAATGGGCTACTGTCATTACCTGTGCACCTTAAGTCCAGGCCAAAAAATGAAGTTCTGAGCAGAACCAACATTAAGTTGTGACCATGGCCTTGGCCTTTTTCAACCTCTTGTTGTCGTTTCAAATTAAAAAGGCTATTTTGTTGCTTATATATTGAGATGACCTCTTTTCTAATTTGCTGCCCTGTATAGTGACTTATTCAAAAAGCACTGGTTATACCTTGTAAATCTATGTAGTTTAACCACAAATACTATAAATCAAATACTAATCCTATAAAAGGTTTTAAAGCAATGTCCCACTTTATTTGACACTTTACACAATGCAAGTGTACCAGGATTGTTGGTATCCAAATAATTCTATATATAGCGTAGTAATATACACTTAAGTAAATAGCTGGTGGCCTAGCGGTTAGGGCTTTGCCCCTGCAATCAGAAGGTTGTGGGTTCAAATCCCTACTGCTAGTGTCGTCACTGAAGTTCCCTTGTGCAAGGTATCGTCCCAACATACTGCTCCCCAGGTTCCCCTCATTGGTGGCAGCCCCCTGCTTCACTTGGGGCATGGGTTAAATGCAGAGAAAGAAGTTCACACTGTGTGCTGTGGTGTGTGACTATAAGGGACCACTTTACTTTGTTTTACTTTGTTTAACTTTGTTTAACGTTTTAAAATATTTTCTCAAAATATTTTGTATTATATTCATAGCTTCATTGCATATTTTTCATCCTTGTTTGTTTTGAGTACTTGCTTTTATTACAATAAGAATCACCATTATTAAAATTGTCATACTTGGCAATAAAATAAATGATGACGCTGATTCTGATGAGGGTGGGTCTCATATGCTTTGGACTTGTGTAGCAGTGTCACGTCCAGCCCCTGTCTCCGTGAATGCTGGGCAAGGATAAGAACGCCAAGCCGAACTGGAATGCACCTTTAGAACTTTATTAACAAAAACACAAAAGGGCATGAGAGCCCAGACTCTAGAACGGTAGATTTTCTATAAACAAAAGAGACAGGCTAAGAGTACCTCTCTAAGTGATGGCCTACTGTGTTGGTTTACTCACAACTGCACAAACTAACCACAAACCCTCTTAAACAGAAATCAAAGACACATTCACCAATCAACGTGCACAATCACTCAACACAAAACCCAAGACAGCTGAAACCTAAAAGGTAACACAATACTAACAGCTGTGACATCCACCCTGTGAAACCCTTTCAAAATAAGACACAAAACTGTAAATGAAACAACAGTGGCCTCTAACAGCCATTAATCAAACCAACCCTCGACGTTACAGGCAGCCAGTGGCACAGAAAATCTTGTGAGAAGAGACATGGCTAATGTCTCATAGTCGTTAAAGAAACTGAAGAAGAAAAGAGGTTGGGTATTACTGTGACCCCAGACATACATCAGAGGCAACCTTCTATTTCAGGAAGCAAAAGATAAAGGTTTTGAAATGGCTTTGAAATCACAGTGCCCAGACTTCAATATTATTGAATCTAATCCGTGATTAGATTTTTCACCTGCAAGATTACCTGTAAGTATTGCTGAACTCAGTTCCGTGGGGAAAAGTAGAAAAAAATCAATCCTAAATCAAAATGAGAAAAGACGTTAGCTACGTACATGAAGTGTCTGGAGGCTGATTTCAGCCACGAGGGGTCTTACTAATTGCTGACTGGAAAGGGTGCCCACGTTTATGCACAACTGATTGTACATTATCATACTGTTCCATCTCTAGATATACTGTAATTGTATACAGTAGAGTAATGTAGAGAAATACAACTGAAAGAGAAATACAAATGAATCATTTCTCACTTTTTAGGTAATAATTTAGAACCACACAGTAGCTCTCATTGTATGTTTCAATTCCTAATATAAAATTCAAATGTTTTCCTTGTATTATGGTTTTAGCTGTGCAGGACAGAGGCATGTGCTATTGCCTGGTTGGCACCCGTGTGTAAACAGGCCCATCTGTTTGCAGGTGGTATCGGAAGTGAGGCGGTGGCAGTGGCCAGACGAGGGGGAGGCGACGCCGGCTTTGACTATCTAGGGAGCAGGTGTGCTGAGCTGGAACAAGCCCAATTGCCTCGGGCTCCGGAGGAACAGGATGCCCCCGATGAAGCACGAAGGCCTGGCTCAGGTCAGAGGAGTGTGCTGCAGTAACGCCGTCACACTTCATAAACTCGTCCTGGGTCAAAAGGTCACTGTCTGTCCTGCTGGTTTGATTCCATTGGAAATGTGCTAGAAAACCTCATTTTACATGAAAAGAGATTCATGTGGAGCTGCTGTGCTCCTCAAATATGAGACGCAGAATTGTAAGAACACAGTCATAATAGCAGGGGGAGATGGTATAAATGAGAGGCTAGAGAGGCTAAGGTCTCCGTCTCTTTTTTCAGAATAAGGTTGAAACTATGGCATCCACATGCTGGCCTAGCGGTTAGGGCAGGGTTCAAAAGAAGGTTGTGGGTTCAAATCCCAGCACTGCTAGTGCCATTACTGCGGTACTCTTGAGCAAGGTACCATCCCCACACACTGCTCCCCGGGGGCCCCTTGTTGGTGGCAGCCCCCTGCTTCACTTGGTGAATGTGTTAAATGCAGAAGAAGAAGTTCACACTGTGTGCTGTGCTGTGTTCATGCGTGACTACGGGGCCACTTTACATGTATCTGATTCTCAGATACCCAAGATATAGTTCCAAGATATAGTTTCCCAAGCTATAGTTTCACACAGCCTGCCTGTAAATGCAAATGTACTGCCTCCTAGATTCATTGTCCATTTGTTCAGTTCCACCTTCTCGCAATCTGTGGTCAGTGCCTGTCTTCTAGTACTGTCTAATAATATCTTCTGATCCAAAATTTTAAATAGTCCTATGAGAAAAGAATGTTCCATTAACATTTTGAGATGTTTAACCCCTTTTAACCTCAATAAGGACTCACTTGCTTGCACCCTCTAGAGTTTCTGAGTCATTACTTGAAATAAAGCATAGAAAGCAAACTGGGTGGTAACATACTGAGACTTGTGTGGCAGTCGTCTTAATACAAATCCTCAGGCAGTGTGTTACACAGGCTGCTGGAGAGCCTTTAGCCTCAGCCAAAACCAGTAGCCTGCTATTGCCCCCCTACCCGAACACCATAGAAACTGTGACATGTCTCCTGGCAACAGCTGCTACTTCAGCCAGCTCTCAGCCAGCTTTGGATTTGGACATACAACCCCAAATCAGAAAAAAAAGTTGGGATGGTATGAAAAATGCAAAACACACACACACACACACACACACACACGGTTATTCTTAAACTGACCTTAACTTTAATTTCATTGCATACAGTGAGAACCCTAAATGTTTTGTCTGGTGAATTTCATTTCATTTGTTAATATACACCTATTCCTGCATTTCAGGCCTGCAACACATTGAAAGAAATTGGTAATGACTTTGTAATGATGCCATTCCTTCTCATGCTTAAAAGGTTTTTTTGCACTGAGGATACAGAGCGTACAGAGAGGTGTTCATTTGCGCAACAGTACATGGTTGTTATCGTCTCATTTTTGGTTTCAAAATTCTCCACACATTCTCCGTTGGGCACCTGTCAGGACTGCAGGCAGGCCAGTTCAGTACCTGTGCCCTCTTCTTCCACAGCCATGCCTTTATAATGTGTGCAGAATGTGGTTTTGGATTGTCTTGCTGAAAAATGCTTGGACGTCACTGGAAAAGATGTCTTGAAGGCAGCATATGTTGCTCTAAAGTCTCATTGTGCTCTTCTGCATTAATTCTGCCAGCACAGATGTATAAACTACTTTGGCCTAGGGCACTGACACAACCCCCTACCATGAAAGAACCTGAATGTCTGGATGGTCTTTTTCGCCTTTGGTCAGGAGCATATGGCATCAGTTTCTTCCAAAACTATGGAATATTGTTTTGTATGACCACATTACATATTTCGGATGTGTGATGGTCCATCCCAGATGTCTCAGGGCCCAGAGAAGTGGACTCTGCTTCCGGACATGGTCAACATGAGGCTTCTTCTTTGCAAAGTAATGTTTTAAGTGGCATTTTGAAAGTAACTACGTATTGTAGTGCTTGACAAAGTAACCCTGTTGTTCTATCAGCTACTGAATTGTGGTTCTTGATGCAGCATCATCTAAGGGATTGGAGATCTTGGGTGTTCTGCTTAAGCTTGCACCCTTTATGCCCTTTCTCTAGATATCCTCCAGATTTCTTGAATTGTTTAGTGGAATTGGGCACTGTAGAGGGAGAAATATGCGAATCCTTTCCAATCTTTCTTTGATGAATACTAACTTTTTCAATAATCATGCATTTATTGACAAACCGGAGATCCACTGCCAGACTTAGACTTGTGTGGATAAAGCTTTTTTTTAAAAAAAAAAACCCAAATCTTCTGTTGACATCACCTGTTTGAAATCACATCATTATTTACTTTTTTTCTTTTACCTCATTACTAGTCATTAATTGCGGCCATTGCTACTTTCTCTGGAATGTGTTGCAGGCTTGAAATGCAGGAATAAATATATATTAACAAATGAAGTTGACCAGATAAAACAAAATATTTTCGGTTCCTACTGCCTGCAATGACATGAAAGTCAAAGTTAATGTAAGAATCACTGTTTTTCCTTTGCATTTTCTATATTCAGGCTGTACGAAGACACATGCTCTGCTGCAAAAATTGTGATGAATAGCGCAAGTAGTGTTTTTGATGGCTGTCAGAGGTACAGAAAACAGGGAAAAGGACCATTAGGTTAATAATGCAAAATGAAATTAGCTAGCTACTAAGTCTGATGCAAACAGACACCATAAACATGACTGGATTGCAAAATAGAATTCATGTACATAAGTAGAGGGGGGTTCACATCTGTGTGTGTTCTGTGTGGCGGGCGAACTCAAAGCGACCGAGCAGCCCATGACATGAACATTTTTGGTCTGTGCTGACAAGTCAGGCATTTGATGAAAGTTGTGATTGTCAAGTTTTTGGAAATACAAGATTGCATGTATCAAAGATTAGCACAACATCAATAAAAAGCAGCCTTTTTGGTTTAGCCAAGTTTTTACTAGCTGCACCACATCCAGTAGTAACAGTAGTAAGCTGCACCTCCTCTCCACTCCTCCCCACCGACCTGCGTTCACATTGTGCTTCATTTTCCCTGCCGGAATCATTATAGCAGTGGGGAACATGTCTCCCCCCTTTTAAAATCATCCCAGCCCCACTTTTTGTTTCCCGGACTTTCCAGTTTCTGCCATAACAATGTAAAAATCCCACTTGTGGAAATAAGAAAAGTTTATCTTATTTTATCTTATCCTTTAGCCGTTCTGTCCGGTGTGTTGTCAGATTTACTGTGTGCATTCCATACAATCAGATGCTGAGCCATTTTTGATACTGTTCCTTTACTACTGATCTATGTAAATAAGTTCTGCTCTGACTGGCTGCCATAAAATGTGCCAAAGCACTCCTTATAACATCAGTGTTAATGAGTGGAGCTAAACAGCTATGGGCTGATTATGTGGTTCGTATGTTTTATATATAGATTTTGAAAAGTTAAAAATGGTTTTTTCATGATAAGGGACCAGTTCAGGTTTAAATGCAATAGGCTTAGATATTTCTATAAGCTACACTGCCATGTATGAAAACAATTTGCTGTGATCAGCTTATTGACATGTGTAAAAGTGGGCTTATTAGGTTAGATCATAATTAGCCTTAGTTAAAAATCTAAAACATGTTTTCTGGTGCCGTTACAGTGTAGACCAAATGATGCCATGCTATTCTGCGGTGTCACTGTCGTATGAACAGCTGCATGTTGGATCCAGTGGTCTGGGCCATTGATTAGCAATTGTACATTTTATTGTGTGACTCCGAGTCACGCAGCTGTTCTGCCCTCCACCCCAACACTTAAACAAAATTGCTTCAGCAAATGATGTGAGGCGTAAGGCTTTTTTTTCCTACAGAAGGAACATCTGGTAAATGAGTGGATACGAAGCAAAGGGAAAAGTGCCCAGACTGGAGAGTTCCCATTTAAAACGACCATTAGGTGGATTTTCATGAATGTAGGTCAATAATGTCAGTTAAATCATTTTGCATTAAGCCAATTTCTCCAAAATTCTGCTCAGCACAGTCTAGCAAACAACATCAGGGGCTTAGTGCACATAAAGCTCCAACGAAGGGCATTCTGACCCAGGAAGTAAATTAAAAATTGTCTAGAATAGATATCCAATTAACTATTGTTTGGTGCTACTAGTTTCTCTTCCAGGTTTGTGTGAGGGACCTTGGGGCAAAATGGCAAACACCTTCAGAAAACAATCGGAAACAGCGCAGTCTTTTATCTCCTGCCATTTGACTTCTACTGGCTGGACACCATTAGTGGCCCAGTCATGCCCCTGGGTCTGCCTAGCATGAAGCTTTTGGTAGAAGCTGTCATGTTTCTTCATTTACTAATTGACTGAGAACATACAGTTTCTCATAAACTAGCACTTTTTTGACAAAAAGCTTTGATCAGGCTAACTTACACTCATAGAGAGCTACATTTTATAACTACTATGTTAAAGTGTCATAACAATAGTTCTCAAGTCAAGATAAAGGGCGTAGAATTGGGTAGGGTCAGTGGGGAATGAACTGTCCCTAGCAATAGTTTTAAACAAAAAAATCAAACAAAACCGCTGTTTTCCATCGATGTTTGTAACACAAATGGTTAACAGTTCTGTTTCTCTACTGCATGGCCCACCTTCCTCATAGGATTGGCTTTGACCTGCCATTGTATTTACAATGTTTATATAGTTTTTTTATGTTTAGATGGAAATGAAGATGGTGTAGAAAAGGTAATAGTCTTAAAATGTCTACTTCAAGATTCCTGTCAGGTGACGAATTAAAATAAATAATTTCTTATATTCTGTGATTATGGTACTTCATTATTGCTTATGTGGATGACAGTTCAAGCCTGTTGGTCCTCCCCATATACATCCACTTTGATGTAAATGTAGATGATGTTAAAAATTGCACTATGGCTGAAGTAAAGTTACCGCTTTTGTGTCTCCATCAATGTCAAAATCTAACCTATGGCCTCTGACGCGGCGCCCACACTCTACCGAGTGAGGGCTGGAACGCACGAAGGCATGCATGATCTGTTTTATTTCTTTATTTCTCAAGACTTCAAACAAAAGGGCACAAGGACCCAAAACTATAATCTAAGTTACTCAAGATAAAGTTTCTCAGAAAGCATCGCAAAAAACAAAAGGAACAGGGCAAAAAATACCAAATTAAGTTATACAAAGTACAAGCCTGGCGTGTTTTAAATTGTTTTTATTTTATTCTACTCTTGTTAGACCTGTTTTGTTGAGTGATTAGTTCGCCATTGTTGAGTGATTAATTCGCTACTGGGTACAATCAAGAAATAAAAGGCAGTGTTGTATGTAAACTAAAAAACATGTGTATTAAGTTTATATGGCAGATTTTGGGCCGTCTTATCAGTTGAACTGAGATGGCAGGGCTCCTGAGGCCTACCCACAGTGTGGGTCTGGTCTGTTGGCTGACCAGGGCTGCCAAGTGTTGGACCTGTCACTGGGAAATTGTGACTTTGATTCCTGAAGATGCCTTCAGGAGAGTCCAAGAGTCCATAATTGGCCTTGCGCTCTCTAGAAGGGTAGGATGGCCTAGAATGTAACGGGATTGGCTGTGCTCCTACTATCATTGACGCCAGGTCAGAAAGCTGTGGAGAAAGCACATGCTACTCTTCACCTTCCCAGTGTTGGTGATATCAAGTGAGTGAGGGAGTCCTATTGGGTGGAACTGGAAATGAGAATAATTGGGAAATAAATCTGGTCAACCAGTTTGGTAAAACTGGTCCTGCTGGTGAAACAGTTCATCCAGCTTCAATCCCTCGATACCAAGCTACTTTTTTAAGCAGTAGATTTTAACCCATTGACCGACTGCAAGTGTTAGTAGCAAAGAGTAAAGTAGTTTACTGACCCCACTCAGGTTGACCTCGTTCTTGCCACCACGAGAGAACTGGCTGGTGATGTGGCAGAGCACAGTGCGTCCTCTCCGTCGGGCCTCACTCAGCCGAGAGCTCTTCCTGCTCTGCCTCTTTTCATCTACGCCCAACACAAAGCACTTTTAGGGAAAATTGTGACTGTTAATCACATTAAAATACAACAGTTATTTCTGCACTGTGTGAAGTTGTTAAGCGCATAGTCAGTCCATTTGTTTATATTCAAACATACACTACCAGTCAATAGTTTTAGCACACACTGTTACCCACTTAATATTTCCTAAAATCTAATCTCTATTCTTTGCTATCAAATACATTTGTAGCATGTTCACCTTTTGAGTACCTTAGGTAACCAGAAAATGTCTTATTTCACATCAAATGTCTTATTTTTTGTTCATCACAAAACCACCCAATATGATTATAATAGTGGATCACCAGACAACGGTTATATATTTAACACGCGAGAAAGTGTCAGCCAATGGGATGAAACAGTTAATTAGTGCTAAAGTTAAAGGGCAGCCAAGAATTTTACTATGCCATCCCCAGCTCCACAGACCCAGATGAACGGAGCGCACCATCTCCCACGTCCCGCACTCTGCATTCAGCCACATGGACAAGGAACATGGGAACCGATTGCTGTTCATTGACTACTGTTCAACTTTTAAATCAGTAAACCCCACAGACTGTTCACCAAGCTGAGGGACCTGGAACTGAACGGTTGTCTGTGTGCCTGGGTTATTATATTTTCCCCACAGGCTGAACACAGGTGGTGAGAGATTGTGGTTGTTTATCCAGCATCATCACACTAAAATCAGGAGCTCCACAAGGCTGGTGACTCAGCACTTTGCTCTACGCCCTCTACACCCCTACAGCCTGGCAACATCCAGCTCCATCTCCATTATCAAATTTGCTGATGACACAGTAGATCTCCAACAACCATGAGACAGCATACATGGAGGAGGTGGAGAACCTGTGGTGTCCAGGGAACTGTCTCTAAGTGAATGTCAACAAAACCTGATGCTGGACTTCAGTAGGAGAAAGCAGCAGTCCTACACCCCCCCTCAACATCAACAGGACTGCAGTGGAGAGCAGCTTGGCAGCATCTGTCACAGACTGAACGGGGTAAAGCCCAGCCGAAAAAGGCAAGGCAGCATCTCTACCATCTGAGACAACTGAGGAGGTTTTTCTAGTCATCCTAACTTTTCTCTCTGGTGTTGTAAAAAGTGTCCTGAATCATCTCCTTGTTTGGAAACACCTCTATAGGAGGCATTAAGGGAATACAGAGGGTGATCAGGGAGGCGTAACACTGCACCAGATCACCTCTACAATCTCTGCATGACATTTATACCAGGAGATGCAGGACCAGAAGAACCAGGATCACCAGTAACTGTCTGTTTGACCTGCTGAAACCAGGCAAACACTTCAGAAAAACTATGGCCAAAACATAGAGGCTCAGAAGGAGCTTCTTTCCTCAGGCCATAAGATTTCTTAACCAGGACATGGCACACAGCTTTTTTAACTGCACATCAAAACACAACCTGAACTACTAGCTACTAGTGATGCGTGGGTCGGCTTTTCTTCACACCTGCCCCAAACCCGACCCGTCAGGAGATCCAAACCGCCCGCCCAACCTGCAAAAATATGCGTGGATAATGACCCGAAACCCAACCCGACCCGAAGAAAAAAAAATCTCGAACCACGTTTACAACACGTTTTGATCGATAATGAAATGCGTTTTGTAACTTTTTGACCCGCCCGCCCGCACCTACGATATTTAAAAAATGTCTGCCCTAAAACCGCCCGCACCCACGAGTCACCCACTGTTATCCGCGGGTCACGGGTCGACCCGCGCATCACTACTAGATACCTTATGTATCTAAAATGCTCGCTGTCATTTAAGTCTATACATCAAACAGCACAACTAACACACTGCACTTTACAGCACAGATATTCTACTCTGTTCATTTTAGACACTGGACAGATCTCGTAATATTTGTTTATAGTTGAATTAAACGTTTTTCTGTATATTTTTATTACCTCAGTTTAGCCTTTGCAAATTTCTTTTTCATTTAATTTAAATGATTTGATAATGTTATTGCACAGTCACTACATGTTGCGTAACTATGTATGTGACACACAAAGAATCTTGAATATTTAGCCACAACCAGGATGTCAGTCATGCACTATTACATATTATGTTATTGTGTAAACTTTTTTGTTTGGCATATTTTCATTCGTAGTTGTTCATTCAGCAGCTTTCCGGTGCTTAAAAATGATTAATTTCTTGTTTTAATTATAAAATTAATGGATAAGGAGTAAAACATGTGGTTTGTAACAACATTTGACTGATAGTGTATACTGTGTACAGCAAAATCACCAGTGCTCATTTATCTCTTACAGTGTGGAATGAACATGTATTTATTTAAAGGGCTCATATCGTGTCATTTATTTAAAGGGCTCATATCATGAAAACATTTGGAATACATGGAAAATATAGTACGTATACACTGTCAAACATACCATCTACCCCCTGTCCATAAGGTTCCCATGCAAAACAAGTTGAAGACGTTTATATTTTTTGTGAGGTCATTAAAACCAATTCATTCATGTATGTAATATCTGCCTTTCTGCTTAAAAATCATTGAGCTTAATCTATTGGGCACGTGAAACTACAAGGACACTGTAAGTGGAGTTCAGCGCACACAATAAAAAAAGGAAAAATGGCAAATATGAGCCCTTTACCTCAACTGGGTGCTATTGATCTGTGATTAGTCATCCAGCTGGACTGACACTGCAGGAGTCATTTCAGTACTGCAGCTATTTTTATAACACATCATATTACCAAATCTTACTCATTTTCAAATCTATAATACAACCTTAAAGACCTCAACAGTGAAAGATATTTCTCACAAACATCAAGTTTGGGTCTGAGTGATAAAAGCTAACTTGTAATTGTAAGGTAAGATGTAAGAATTCTCAGAGATTTGCATTCATAGTGCTCTCTCTTTAGAGGGAACCTGGGACAAACCTACGACCTAATCAGACTGTACAGAGACCCCAGATGATCATACCGTCTCTCAGGCTGCTGTGGTGACCCTTTCCATGTGTGTCCGTGATATCTTTGAAGGAGAACAGGAAGAGGACCATCTCTCCTTTCTCATTCTTAATAGGGACGATGTCCAAAAGACACCAGAATGAGGTTCCTGCAACAAAACACATATAAAACAGGTGAGAATGAAACGTGTGTAGTGACCAGTGTGTTATTTATTGAATATTGCCGTCAGTGCCCTTCTCTAAGGCCAAGAAGTTCATTTTTGTTATAAATTATCATGGACAACCCCTCTCACCCCTTTCACGCCTGGATGGGCCATCAGAGCACACACAGCAAAAGACTCATGGGCTCTAAATGCAGAACTGAATGCCACAGGAAATCCTTTCTACCCTTCTTCCTCATTCTCTAGATGATCTTTGTCAACCTTTATGTTAGAGATGCTCCGATCAGCATTTTTGGGGCCGATCACCGTTTACCGATCACCAAGATCATGATCTGCCGATTGCCGATCACTGCCAATCACAGAATGGCAGGGGAATGGGAATCTTTTATCTATAATCTAGCAGAGTTTGCACCATTTGTAGAAATGAAACAAAGGGTGTTCTCACATATAGTCCTCTTTAAAGGAACCGAACTCAGTCCTCTAGAAGTTGTTGAAAATGTGGACCAACAGAAAGGGAACTCAGTTCTTTTTATGTTCACAGTGTGAGTTCATTTGAAAGCGGACTCGGTTCTCTTTCTGCTCCACTTCAGCTCAGATGGGGTCTCAGTTCTTTTTCTGTTCACACTTTAAGTTCCTTATCCAACCTGCCACCACTGTTCCTTCACATTCACCATTCTTAGGATTTTTTTTTAACATAAGAGATTAAAAGCTTAAAAGAGGTTAAAAGCTCTACCACAGCCTTGATGTGGTTTAATGCTTTGGTCACGTTCTCCTTGCACTGGATTTGGACCCAACCTTTGCAGTTCTGCAGCAGTTCTGACAGAGTGAACCGAAAAGAATGATAGATAAAATGACAAAAATCTTATATGAAATGTCAAGAAGTCAGTCTACAGAAGGAGTATTGAGACGAAAATTAACAAAAAGGCAACAAACCTGCTTATGTTATCCGTGTCACAGCCTTCTTAAGCGCCAAGGTAGATTACTTTTCTGCTTTGTGCTTCCTGAGCTCTTTTAATTGGTATTTAATTGCTTTTAACTTTGCTTCTGTCACCATTTTTTATTCTTCCCTTTGTAGAAAGAAAGCAGAACATAAATTTGTTGTCAGACACTTGCAGTGTGAGGAAATTGATGAAGAAAAAGAAGAAGAAGAAAAAGAAGAAGGAAGATGTCTCATGGCTGGTGTGGGCTAGTTAGCTAGCTAGCTTCCTGCTTTCTATCATAGTCCACTACAGGCTAGCAAGCTTTTTAGCATACATGGACGGGAAGGATATATGGTTTCATATTATTGTTTAGGGTTGCACCGACACCAGTATCGGGTATCGGGCCGATACTTCGTTTAAATACTCTTATTCGCATTGCCGATACCATGCACTACCACTAAACAATATCCTATTTGAGTACATCGACTGATCACACTGGGTGGACGTGATTTGTTGTCCTGCCTGACTTCAATCTCTAGGGGGAGACGACGAGCTGGAAATTTGGCCTCAGATATTCTATCCACAAGCTAGATTTTTTTTCAATAGGAGTAAGCAATGTCAGTGATTTGGAAATATTTCAAGATAAAAGCCGATGACAGGAGTAAGGCAAACTGTTTAACTGTTTAAGGCTATTGTTTAACGCGAGCAATTTGATTAAACATTTAAAGAACTGTAAGATCTGTACTGCTATCGTTTAACGAGAGCAATTTGATTAAACATTTAAAGACGCATCATGGTGCTAAGTACACAGAGTTGCTAATGCTAATGCAAGACCGCAGCAACTGACCTTAACGCAGGTATTTGTGTACCTGAAAGCAAGAGACTTGATACTTTCTTTAAGAGTGTTTTCACATATAGTCCTCCCCAGATAGCATAAGATATTCATTCAACATTGAATTACGGTCAGAAATGTTGGTATATGGTTGAGGTATAAACTTCACAATTTATATGTTGAAAAAGAGCCATGAATCAACGTTGTCTAAGGATCGTGTTTTCAACATAAAAAAGGAAAAAAAAAACTTTGGACCAGTTGCCCGCTCAATAATTGGGCGACACCATTTTTCGGGAGCACACAGGGGGGTCTCAAACGTTCTAAATTATGCATCATAT
>JBBPCY010000109.1:28564633-28591380 GCA_037974405.1 Brachyalestes nurse
CATATGAAACTGTTACAGAGCCTGTTCCTTTAAGGAACCATGCATGCTGGGGGATGTAGTTTTTCAGGGGTGTGTGTAGTAGTGCGGGGAAGTTTCTTTCCATGGCTGCTCTGTTCATGTGTGCTTTTCGCCACTTGAATGCTTTTTTAGAAGAAAGGAAATAAATTCTCCTGTTCTGAGGGAGGAAAGCACAGACCTAACTCCCCGTATTGTCTCATTTTTGGACCTGCAGAACGAACAACGCCTGGTTAGCAGCCGCTAACACCGAGGCGAGAAGGCAACAAAACTCACGCTTAGTTCTGCATTACTTTAGTCGCATCTTCTCCGTCGTACCATGTATTCTCCGTACGACATCATGTACCGAACCGTGACCCACGTACCGTGACGGTTCGGTACGAATACATGTAGCGTTACAGTCCTAGTACTTAATAAATAATAATAATAAAAAAGATGCATTATATTTATAGGCATCTTTCAAGGCATTCAAGGACAACTAACAATACACAGTAAAACAGATATACAGTAGTATTCAACAATGTAACATGACTTCAATAATCCAACACAACATAAAATATGAGTAATAGCATAAGGGTGTGTTTTATGGCAGGAGTTAAAGATAGGCAGCGTCTTATGGAACACCAAAAATAAAGGAGGAATGTATGATGCCAGTTATTACAGAAAAGAGAGTTTTACCAAGTGATTAGAGAGGGGGATCTAAACAACAGGTAGAAGATTTTTGAATAAAACCTGAGGTTTTAGATTTAGATTTTTGAACAAAACCTGAGGTGTCAGCCACAGTTGGAGGGTTTAATACTAGAAAGAGAAGAAAGAGGGGATTGTGAAAAGCTGGATAAGGTGTCATCAATTGTTGGTGGATATTTTCAATTTTAGCATTAAAAAGGTCATGGTGTTACTTTGGGCAGTGCAGTGCATATGACATGGGAGTATCAGGTGGCCAGAGGATGTTATTTACTGTAGAAAACAATGCTCTTGAATTCCTTTTGTCAGAGTTAATTAAGTTTGCTTAGTAAACAGTTTTGCCTGTAGAAAGAGCATCCTTATAATAATATAATAAAGTTCATCGTTCAAATTTTTATGAACAATGGGACCAGTTTTTGTATAGTAAGCCTTTAATTACTTCATGCCTAAGTAAATTAACATACCATTGTTAGCAGGTTTTAAAATGTGTCATACATTTATTTATAAGATGAGATAAGGTCTTCAAAAAATAGTTAATTATTGTTTGCTGACTAATAAATGTTCATTGTAGTTATGCATTATTGATAATGGCAATTAATTTAATGAGTAGTTAATTCAGGATAACTGCTTAAACTGGGATAGCATAAATGTTTTTTCCATTCAGTGGTCAATATACTGCTCTGAAAGATTCATTGGTGTCTTAATGCTAATGATTGTCTTTTAGGGAGTTAGGGAAGAACAAATAAGCCAAACTCTTTTTGAAAGCTGTGGTGATTTTAGCACACAGTGTACATTAGACAGGGTTCCAGAGTGTGAAACATATTCAGAGACAACAAAAAGTATTTTGCTCTGCAAGTCTAAACAGGACATGAACTGCAGATGTCCCTTATTTGCAAGCGACTACAAAAATAACATCTGGATTACTTGTTTTTTCTTAATTAACAATTACTAGTCAATGACTCGACTTCTTTTTTTAATGACTAGAAGACCAACATTGCAATCCCTCGTAAATAATTGTCCTTCAGTTGAAGTGTTATTAAAAATTTCTGCTTCTTAATTAAGTCATGAACGACTGACAGTTAATTTTACAGTGATAGTATCATGTTTGGTCTTTGTGAATTCAGATAACTGTCTGTTCATATTCCTCGATAAACATGTCCCATAAAGACACATTGATTATGTTTTATGTTTTCAACTGAAGAAATACAACTAATTAACTCATTCGTTAACAAGCAGTTGGAAACTATCCTTTAATTCATCTGAACTTAACCGGGGCTGTGAGGGGTGCCTGATCCTATCCCAGCAGTTATAGGGTGAAAGTCAGAGCAACACTCTGGACAGACACCCTGGAAAGACAAATACACTCACACACACAATCACACCACAGTTTAGCATCTCCAGTTCACCTGACATCATGTTTTTGGACTGTGGGAGGAACCCAGAGAACCCAGCAGAAACCCATACAGATACAAGGAGTACATGCAAACTCTACACAGAACTCTTGAACACCTGGCCGGGAATCAAAACTGCTATGAGGCAACAGCAATGCCCACTATGTGCTCACTAGTGTGATTATGTAAGCAATGACACTCTTGTTCTTCTTAAGTTTATTTTAATTATTGTTCTTCTTATTTTTATTATCAACATTATTCTTTTTAAAGCTGGAATTTCATATCCCTTTTCGTCTGATCCCACATGGAATTTCAATGCTAAAATTTTGCGTATGTATACGGTTGATCAGGGGTCAGGTACTGATCCATCAAAGCTTACATTTTTGCGGGTGCCTCCTTAATGTATGAAGAGAGAGAGCTGTGGGGTGAGTCGCCTTCGAAATTTACCTGGGAGAGAGAGTCTCAGTACGAGGATTGTGACGTCACGGCTATGGCGGCCTATAATGGACTCAGGTCTATTATAAAAAAAGATGTGTGCCACTATGTTAAAAAAAAATCAACCCATGATCACTTATTTTAGTGCTGCTAGTTAGCATGCAAGCTGCTAGTCAGCTCAGTTAGCTGCTTTGTGACTGTATCTTTTCTGGGTGAAAAATGTGTTTGAAAGACAGTAAAGTGTGGTAGTGTGACAGGTTACATAAGCCAGTGAGTTTGCCCTGAACAGAGAATTTGCTCTGATTCTCTGAGCAGTTTGTTTCAATACACACATGTAGCTCTCCCATGGACGCCCTGCACGCCCCTGTTTTGCATCCATGCAAATTATTTTAAACCTTAATCGACTAAAGTGAGAATAAGAGGCAGTATTGCTTTGCTCTGTTTTAATCTCTGTCTGTCGCAACCCCTGCCCCTCTCCCCTTTAAAGTGGAACTCTATTTCCAAAACCACCTCAAAATGAAGTGTTTGAGTAAACAGAGAGGTTCAGAGCATGTTTGGTGTGAGAAACTTCACGGTGCTGCTCAATGTAACCAGACATCTGTCTCTAAAAGTTCCCTCACAGAAAGTTAAAGTTGGAATGTAACTGCTATACCATTAGTAACCACCTAGCACAGTGGTTCCCAAACTTTCTCTGCAGGGCACTATAGAAACCACCTAGAAACAAACCACCAGTTGCCATAGCAACTGTGCTATTACCCTTCGCATTTTCTTGTGGAAATGCAATCTAGTTATAAACACATTTACACGGATTTGCTCACGAACTACGTGCTTATAATCACTAGAGTATCATTAATTGCTTGACAATAGTTTAATTAACCATTAAGAAACAGATAAAATGAAAAAATAAACTGTATAGCAAGTAGTGGCACAAGTGTTAACTTTATTAAAGTAATCAGAGAATGTTTTCTTTTGGAGGCGGTATTTGTGGTAAAAACAAATATTGTAGTACGTTGCATTGGGTTCTCAGTGCAGTTGATAGATAAAATAACTGCACTGGGTTGTTTTAATTCCCTACCCCCTTTCATTTTCTCACTAATAATTTACTAAGGGATGGGAGGGGAATTTTAATATGTTGCCATGTGTTAAAGTATGAGAATGAGATTTAATTGTGGCCACAGTTTAGCAAGCCTTGGGGACAAGATAATTAAATTGTGGCCATGACTTAGTGAAGTGCGTTCAGAATTAAGCAGTGACCACATCCATCTAAATGGATATAATGAGCTTCTGTCACTATGACATGTGAATAAGCTAAAATAAACTGAAATGTGTTTATCAGAATAGGAGGTTTCTGAGTGCTGGTTAATATGCAGAACATAGCTTTGGCCATCGGCACATGCAGTGCAGCCATTACTATTCCAACAAGTGTTCTCTTTCTCTTTCTCTTTCATTCCCTCTCTCTCTCTCTCTCTCTCTCTCTCTCTTTCTCTCACACACACACCCCAAGCCCTCAGCCACCCACATAGCCAGCTTCAGGGAATTCATATTATTTTTCCAGCAGCAGAAGCCGACTCAGCTTGGGGGAAAGTGAGTATATTTAGAGATGGACAGAAACCCAGACTGACCCACCGCTCCAGCTACTTGCTGACAAAAAGAAACACAAGTAACAGTCTTCTTGACTGACGAGAGTGAACAGGAAAATTTCATATTTTAAAAATATAGTCTGTTTTGCACATAATTTAATATACTGTATATATATATATATGTATATATACACACACATTTTTTAAAAAATGATCTTAAGCATATTTGTTGTTCTACAGGTAAAAGGTTATAATGTTTTGATTAGATTTAAAAAGCTCATTTAGAGATCACAAGCTAAACCCTTTTAGTGCCACCATCATCCATGTCCAGGAATCCAGGAGACCCCAACTGCCTTTGCTTTTTGGAGAGTAGGAGTCCCGATCTCCCAGCCTGATGCTAGCCAGTGTGATCCTCTATTAACTGTCCTGGGGCCCAGTCATGTCAAGCTTTGGGGCTGCATAGGCCTTTTATTTTTAGTAGTGGTAGTAGTAGTATTACACCACTACTACTACCGTTATTATTACTATTAGTATCAGGGCTATTATTAGGGCTTATGCCAATCTATGAACAATATTAAACAAGACCTAACAGCAGTGCTTTGGCTGAATTTGAGATATTTGCCAAATTACCTGTAAATATACAGATATGTAGGCTATTATTATTATGACTATTATTACTGTTCTTATTGTTATTATTATGGGCTGATGAATAGATATGCTTTTTGTGTTTTATAGTTTTCTTAATTAAACTATACTTTTGAACACAAAGCAATGCCAAATGGCACTCCAATGACATACATACATTTTAATAATAAACATATAAGCCCACCAAAGACAAAAGATTTGTGATTTATCTATGAAATGTATATTGCTTCCAAATGCTGGTGTAAGTTTGCATGGGTTCGTTACTAAAGCCTCGTTATTTAGCATAGTTTGGCAGATGACCCAGGAGGGGAACTATCGCTAGAAATGAAGCCAGATTTAATGTATGAGGTCATTTTGAATGAATGGCCGATGGTTTTTTGCCTCTGGCTGATCATGTAAGTCTGCATAGTTAGATGGAGACTTCACAAAGAAAGAATCAAGACTTGTTTGCTTTGAACATGCCCTGATTTATTGTCAGCTCTTCGTAATGCGTGTGTGCAAATGACTGAATTTTGACTGGTGCAGAAGCAAGGCTCCGACAGTAACCTTGCTTACTCATTACTTATTCATTCCTTTTCCTCCTGTATTTATTAAAAATAAATAAATAACCTCGAGCACTTACCCTCTTAACTCAATGCTTTCCTTATTTATGCTTTAACCGCTTCTCTAACCATCTTTTGACAGGATTTGTTATGATGTGTAACAGTAATGATATGTGTCAGTAACTTGGTAGAAAAGAGGACGTTGATTTGAGTCTAGCTTTACAGGTATGAAGAACAGATGTGGACTACCTGAGCACCAATGTACGTCCCTCTGGATAAGAGTGTCTGCTAAATGTAAATGTAAATGAAACCTTATCATGGGCCAGCACCAGGCCGGGGCCCAGAGTTTGAGAAACCAAGTATTAACTGATGTTATGTTGTCCAGTGATGTTGTGTTAGCAGCAAATCAAAAACATACGGTACGCTAACTGTGACCCTCTCAGTGGTTTGACACCCCTGCATTAGTGTTTAGGTAAGTGGGGATGGAGGCATCTCAAGAAGGAGGGTTAGTGACCACTGCATTCCTGCAACTTGGATCGCATCCACAAGATCAGGGATCACGTTATCCTCAAGGTAGGTGTTTTTTATTAAGTGGACAGTCAACACAGCATCAAAATGCAATCTTTGAATGTACTGAGGGCAAAGTTTCCTAGCTAATCTCTTTCAGTCACTTAGGAAATCCTGGACTAGCATTTAGATGTAGTTCAAGATGGTTAAATAGATTAATACTGTTAAAAAAAACCAAGGTGTTGGGATCTTATTTTTTTATTCAGTATGAACAATATATACTGAAAATCACTTAATCACCCACGACCTTCAGTCTTTCCTAACAGACATAAACACACATACTGTGACACACTCGCAGAAGCAGATATGGGCGTATTATGAAGAAGCCAGATGGACGTTTAAGTCTCAGTGGGAACACTTCCACTATGGAGAAGCACAAAGACCAAGTGGAAAATGTCACACACACACACAAACATTGACACGCTCAAGTAAACACAGATGCACACACACACACGGGCATGCTCGAACACACACACACACATGCATTAAAACATGCACATAAAAGACACTGACATAACCACAAATACATGTGTGCATTTTAACACAATGAAACAAATATAGA
This sequence comes from Brachyalestes nurse, assembly GCA_037974405.1. Classification (NCBI taxonomy): domain Eukaryota; kingdom Metazoa; phylum Chordata; class Actinopteri; order Characiformes; family Alestidae; genus Brachyalestes; species Brachyalestes nurse. The sequence continues at coordinate 28,571,055 of JBBPCY010000109.1, forward strand.
CAGGCTCTAGTAATTCATACTCACACACAAGCATGTAAGGCACAGTAAATTAAACACATACACACACATACACACATAATGTAACCGCCTGTCTGCTGCACAGAAGCCATCCTGCGGGGTTTGAGTGTGTTTCAGGGAGCTGAAATTTGCGAACTGAACAGCGACAAACAGCCTCTTCTGGAATTATTCAGAAAAAAAGCCAGTGGAGCCACAGTGACGTCTTTGTAAATCACACACACACACACACACACACACACACACACACGCACATTAATATAATTATAATTACAATGTGGATCACCAGACAACTGTTAGATATTTAACGAGCTATTAAGTGACAGCCAATGGGATGAACCAGTTAATTAGTGCATTTAAAGTTAAAGGGCAAGCTATAATTTGACTCTGCATCACCACACAACCAGTTAATAGGATGTCAGACTTGCACTGTTTCATATTCTTTCCTAGTTATAAAGTAAACTTGTTTTCATTTTATTCTTTATGCAGAATAAAATCTGCAGTTCATGAAATTAATGGATGAGTGGTAAAAACCTGTGGCGTTCAAAATTCTGTATATACACCAAACGGCCACAACATTAAAAGCACTGACAGGTGAAGTAAATAACATTGATTATCTCATTACTATGGCACCTGAACAGCAAGTGAACAGTTGATGTGTTGAAAGCAGGAAAAATGGGCAAGAAAACGGATCTGAGACACTTTGGCAATGACTAACTGTGACTGTTAGATGACTGTGTCATGGCATCTCCAAAGCAGTAGATCTAGTGGGGCGTGCAAAATTGTTTTATTTGACATATTTTCAGCGATAGATATTTACTCAACAACAAACAACTTTTTGATGCTTAAGAAGAATAAAAATCTAGAGTTTATGAAATATATGGTTGTGGTGTGTGAACACGTTTGAATGGTAGTGTGTGGTGTGTGTGTGCACACGTGTGTGTAAATGTAAAGCGTGTATAAATAATCATTATTTTTTATGATTTATTATTTTACTTTTTACATGTTTTACAAACTTCAAAATGAGTTATTATTTCACTCTTTATACAAATTCACATATATTCAGTGGAGCCCAGCTCTCAGCTACTGTATATTGCAGCATTTACCATGAACTAAGCTCTGAAGACTGTTAACATCCTTTACAGGTGTTCAGTTGACTGGACAATTCTGAAATATCTATAATAAACCCACCATTCTTGTAAAAACTACGGGCACAAGCAAGAAGGCTAGAGATGCAGAAAACAGTGCCAGTCTTTTGACATAATCAGCTATATATCAGCTATGCAGTTGCCACTGTTAGGACTTTGTCCACAAACCGTGAGTAAAAGGCTTCTGCTTGACTTTTGCTGTCATAACAAATGTCCTCAACTCTGCTAAATCTACCTCTGTGAGTGCTGTAACAATAAAAATGGCTCTACACTTCCCATCCACTTCACTAGAAACCCTCCCCTTGTAGCTCCACCTTGCTGGTGTACAGTTAGAAACCCTTCTGTTGGTGCAGCGTTTGGGTTAGTCATCCACTAACCCTTCATAAATGGTCACTTTCTGAGTCACAGGGTCACTACTGGCTGGATATGTTTGTGTGCTTAGCCACTCATTCTAACAGGGACACTGTGAAAACCCCAGTAATATTGTTTGATAGCAGTGCCGTGCGCTACCATGCCACAGTGGTCCTTTGAGAGTTTATGGGCAGTAAGTTTTGACCACGTGGCCGCTCAGTAATTCCTACTGATTGGATTTCCCATTCAGAATGACCACCCACGTTGCAGTGTTGGTGGGGGCTGAATAAATGACTGTAATCTACATCAGGAAAGCGGAAAAATGATTTGTTGACGTAAAGTTGCCTGAGGTCATTTAAAGACGTGCTTACAGCCCAGTGGTATCCAGTGACTATGTTCTGTTGGTTTCAACAACAACAGTAATGATGTGTACAGACAAGGGAGCGATAGAGGGGAAAGAGAAGAAGAAAAAGACTGAAAGGCAGACTATGTTTATTCCCTCTTTAGTCTACAGGATAAATCCTCTTATGGATCAAGCTGGGGCCAAGCTGAGGAACAGCTCTTAATTACACATCTGTACAGATTGCACTAATCTCTGTGTGTGTGCGGGCGCGCGCGCGTGTGTGTGTGTGTGTGTGTGTAACATGTCGGGATTCTAAATTATAAGAAGCTCCTGCTTCATAATAAAGTGACCAGTGGGAGAACAGGGTAGTGGTTTCTAAAAATAGTAGTCAGTAAGTGAAAATATAACATACAGCCATGGAAAAAAATAAGCAGTGTTGGGAGTAACACATTACAAAAGTAATGAATTACTGTAATGCATTGCTTTTTGGTCATATTTTACTCGGTAAAAATGCCAGTAATGTGCGTTACAATGCATTTTTAGACCGGATGTTTTTTCTTTATACAAAATCGCCAAAATCACTGGGAGATCAGCAGAGGAGAAACGTCCGCCAACATGTTTCACTTCTTGTAGTCAGACAGAACAGAGAGATGAGTGAACCTGCCACTGATCTAACGTGGGATAATACTGTTTTTAACCATAAGCCTAGCTCAGTCAGATACGACATCACCTTCCACTGGCTGTGTAATGAGCTAATTGAGTGTCTTAAGCTACATTTAGATTGCTAAATCCATATTTCCAGTTATTTTGGTGAGAGTAACTTAAAAGTAATGCAATATTAGTGTAAAGCCTTACATTTTAAATACAGTAATATTGTGATGTAACAAATTACTTTGAAATGACAGTAACAAGTAATAAATAACCCATTACAGTTTTGAAGCAACCTGCCCAACACTGAAAATAAGAGACCACATTTCCCTTTTTCTCTGTTCACTGTTTGTTCAATTTGCAGCAGTGGGTGTGTAAAATGCACAGGTTGCTATTCTTTTCTGAACTATTGCAGTGTGAGCTGTGTAAATAAGAAATGCCTCCATATAGTGGGGGAAAATAATTATTTGATCTGTTGCTGAATTTGTCAGTTTGTTGACTTACAAATAAATAAACAGTCTCTAGTTTATGAGGTAGTTTCATTTTTATGGAGAAAGACAGAATAGCAACCAAGACACAAGAAAAAACATATTACATGAAAGTTATAAATAGATTTGCATTTCAGTGAGGGAAATAAGTATTTGATACCCAAGCAGAACATGACTTGGTACTGGGTGGAGAAACCCTTGTTGGCGAGCACAGAAGTGACGTTTCTTCTAGTCGGTCACCAGGTTTGCACACATTTCAGAAGGGATTCTGGCCCACTGCTCTTTAGAGAAACTCTCTAAATCCTTTAGGCTTCTTGGCTGCTGCTTGGCAACTCAAAGCTTCAGCTCCTCCACAGATTTTCTATAGGATTGAGGTCTGAAGACTGGCTAGGACCTTAATGTGCTTCTTCTTTAGCCCCTCCTTTCCTACCCTGGCAGTATGTTTTGGGTCATGCTGGAAGACCCACAACCCATCTTCAGTGTTCTGGCTGAGGGAAGGAGGTTCTCGTCCAAGACTTTACGGTACATGGCCCCATTAATTGGCCCCTCAATGTGGTGAAGTCATCCTGTACCCTTAGAAGAAAAACATCCCCAAGCATAATGTTTCTATCTCCATGCTTGACTGTGGGGATGGTGTTCTTCGGGTCATACTCAGCATTTCTCCTCCTCCTAACATGGCGGGTCGAACTGATGCCTCAACTTTTGTCTCATCTGACCACCGCATTTTCTCCCAAGCCTTCTCTGAATTATTTAGATGTTCACTAGTAAACTTAAGATTGGCAGTACATGTGCCCTCCGTAAGACACTGCAAGATTTCAATCCATTATGATGTAGTGTGTTACCAGTAGTGTTCTTAGTGACATTAACAAGCTCCTCCTCCTGTGCAGTTTCTCATGACCGTCCTCACCCCATGAGGCAAGATACTGCATGGAGCTCCAGACTGAGGGCAGTTGATGGTCATTTTATATTTCTTATATTTCCAAATAATCGCACCAACAGTTGTCACCTTCTCACCGAGCTTCTGGCTGATGGTCTTGTAACCCATTCTAAACTCCTGCAGGTCTTGTCCCTGACAGCTGTTTGGTCCTGCCCATGGAGATGGTGAGGTTGGAATGGAAGAAACTGATTCTGTGGACACGTGTGCTTTATACACATAACAAGTTAAGATCAGGAGTATCTGTAATTGATTGATTGTAGGGCATCAAATACTTATTTCACTTAATGACATGCAAATCAATTTATAACGTTTATGTGACGTTTTTTTTCTTGATTTTTGGTTGATATTCAGTCTCTCCAATAAAATGAAACTACCTCATAAATTAGAGACTGTTTTTTGGAAGTCAACAAACTTACACGTTTAGCAGGGATCAACTAATTATTTCCTCCACTGGATGTGTACTGTAGTGTTTGTATAGCAGCTTTTCTATGTGCTGTATTCCAGCAGCTTCACTCCTGATTCGGTTTGTTGATGGGATGAAACAGAGTCACACATGTACACACTCTGCTCTTAACATCACTATTTTAATTGTTGTAATTGTAAAATAATGTAAGAATGTAGTGTCGTTTAACAAGGTATATTGGAAATCTGTGTATTTCCAAGGTATAATAAATTAGTTTATTCATTTAAAAAGTTCCTCCAAACACTGTGTTGTTTGGAATTTGGAATCATGTGTGGTCAGTAGTGTATAAAACAATAGTGACCTGCACATTTTCCACAGACACACTCCTCCAGATTGCAAAAGCAATAACCAGGGAAAAAAATAATGTGGTCTCTTATTGTTTCCCATGGCTGTATGTTTTTCTAATAAAGTGGCCAGAGAGTGAAGATACAAGGTGGGTGTTTCTAATAAAGTGGCCAGTGTGTAGAGTCATCAAGTGAGGCGGAATGAGTGCCATTTCATCTGCATCTCATTTTTAAGCTATGGTGATGCTAGTGAAAACTATTTGTTCTGCCAATTCACTTCCAGTCCAGCTCAGTAAAATTTAAGTCATGTAAAATGTACATAGAAACAAGCAAACACCGCACTGGAGCAACCACACGTCTCACCACAGATCCCTGCACCACAGGTCAATAGTGTGTACGGTGTCAGACTAACATGGACGCTGATTAGAAACTGAACAAGACTTTCTGCCAGGCTAGCTCTGCAAACACCTGCTCAAGGCATGTGTGTGTTTAATAGAACGACTGTTATCAGGTGAAAGGAGCTGCAGGAACAGAAAGATGAAGCAGTGAGGATGAGCTCGGGGTCACAGAACAGAAAGCTTATCTCAAGACCCCAGCTGGACGCTATGACCGCACTGAGCTTGTTCCACAGACTTGCTGGATTATTTTTGGGCGGAGGGCAGTGATTGATATCACAGTGTTCAAATATCTCGTGCATTCTGTACCTCTTTTGAGGGATTAAACTGATAATATATACACTTTCTTTCATGTTGGGAGAGATTCCCTTTGATCCCCTTTCACATCTACTGCTGGCTCTAAATGGTAAGATTACTGTCTAATTTAATTTCACAATTCTATGTATAAATATTCTCCTTACAAACACAATGTATGTGACTTGCTTTTGGTTGATATTCAGTCTCTCCAATAAAATGAAACTACCTCATAAATTCCATTGAGCTGCAAGTGAGAAATAATTAGTTTAGAGTTGTAATGTAATGTAAGGCACTTCAATGCATAATTACAAGGATCAATATAACAAACTGCATGAACTCTTCAGTCTAATTCCCAGAAGAGTACTGGTTAGGTTTCAAAGTTTCGGATACTTTTTCTTCCTCATGCTCCAAACTTTGCTCCTTTTGTGTCTTGGTTCAGAATTTCATTCTGAGGGGAACCAAGGACTTTCACCTGTGGAGTCTTTGTTCCTCTCTGATGTTCTGTATGCTCTTAAGAGTCTTAGTTCTTCTCAGTGTTTCTTCCTCATCCCCTTTAAGTCTCAATCTTCTAAATGTCTTTTTTCTTGTTCTCTTAGAGAGTTGTTCCCTTTCAATCAGTATTTATAGAACATGAAGTTCTTATTTTCCTGGCTGTGTCTCAATTAGCAAGACTCATTAGCAGGCCGGACTCGCATTTCTGGACAAGCTGCCCTGGGATTACCTGACCTGAGCTGAAGAGGATCAAACTGAATTACTTGTGGATGTCTGAAAGTTGGGGAAATTGACTCTTAATCTGATTAGTGATAAGTGGTCTGTTGAATTGTATGAGAGGAATAGAGTGATTAAGTGAGAGACGAAGAAGTACTAGCCACCATTCAAGTTGATGAAAGCTCAATTTCTCCCATGGCAAGTTGCTATGGCAACACCCTCAGAGGAAAAACTAGATGGAGGGGGGTCCTATTTCCGTTTGGGCTTTGTGTCGGACGAAAGTGTTGCCTCAGTGGCAGAATAAAGCAAATTTACCACTGATAAGCATTCCTGTGATGCAGGGAGAAAAGCGGCACGGCTATAAACATTCCAGGGGGCGTCTGAGCTCCTTCCACCAAGGACAACTTCTCATTTTCTCTGGTTAATGAAATAACTTTGGGGATTGGGGGGGGGTGATTGGGGGGATGGTGGTGGGGATGGGAGGATATTGTAAGGATGGTGAGGGAGAAAAAGCAACTTCAAACCTACTGCAACACAGTGCCATGTTTTATCCACTGAGGTGCAACTTGAATAACAAGTCAATCTCTAAAGCCTAATAATTGCATTATGCTAACTTGATGAGGCACAAAACATAAGTGCTCAGCAAGGAGAAGCTGTGCTAAGATAATAATCAATTAAATCTGTGTTGCTTCAATGGCTTTGGTCCTCAGAGAAGAATGAAAGAGTACTTTTCTCTCTCGCTTGGCCCTTCCATCTGATAGTGTAGTTAGTCATGTGTGTAGCCGTCATTAAAACATGCAGTGATTTATCCACTGGGGTGACCTGTGGTACAGGAAAAAAACAGGAAAAAACAGGCACACAATTTTCCACCACTGCATTAGTAATGTATCAGAAAGAGCAATTCTAGGCCTGTGAAACGCTATGGGAGGATTTTTCTTCTATGCCCCATGGAACATTTTAAGAGACTTCTTGTTCTCTGCCCCATGGAACTCTATGGAAAATCATTGTTGTTTCCTTTCACATAAAATAAAAATACTAAAAGTGAAAGCATAAGCAGTGAAAAGTAAGAGACCACTGCAAAATGTTCAATTTCTGAACAAGTATTGAACTGAACAGCTTTGCCTTAGTTTTTAAGGACTGCTGGCAGTATTTCTCCTAATTTCCAAATAACAATATTGCTCTTTAAAGCATAATTTGAAAGAAAATGACAATACATCAAAATAAGAGAAATGATGCAGTGTTCATAGAACTTGAATTCTTCAAAGAAAACAACAGAGATGCTGATTTTAAAATAAATTGCAGTGGTCTCTTATTTTTTTTCCAGTGCTGTATGTAGCATTATTCACATTTTGACTAATCTAGAGAGAAATGGATCAGTGTTTTCTATAGGAGATCAAAAGTAGCATATTTTTCAGTTATATGTTTCCCAAACCTCATCAACAAGCAAGGACCTGTAGGACCACCTAAACAAACATTTCTAAATGGTCTATAAATTCTATACCGATTTGTTCTGAAAAAAACAAATGGCTTTTACACTCTTGCACTCTTAGCTAGCGGCATGTATTCCATGTATTGACTTCTCATGTCTGGTCCTCTAGTCTCATCAAAACCAGGAATTCATTTTTACAATGTAAGCCAATCTAGCATCCAAGGTCTTCTCACTTCTAATCATTTCACCCGCTCCGCTGACTCTCTTCCTCGTCCTCCTGAGGAACGCTAAGCGACATGTTAAAGTTGTTACTGAGTGATTAGAGTTGCTGGAGTTGCTTCTTTCAGCCATCACCATACCACCCCTCGTCTCCTGGGCAACCAGTAGAAGTTATTTTGGGCCTTCAGTGCACCGGGCGCTCTGCCACCCAGAGGCTCCTGCTGCTGCGAGGAAGGATGCTGCACTGCCTTCAGTGTGTCTGTGTTTGTGCTTTTGTGAGAGAGAGAGAGGGGAAGAGGGAGACGGAGAGAGAAGCAGATCTCCTTCCTCATTTATCTCAGTCATTCTTTCAAGGGTAAAAAATCCAGAGATTGGTTTCTCAAGGTCCCTGGTCATGATACACAACATTTCTCCCTGCCTTATATCTGGAGCCTGGCTAACACTCTGTTATAACATGCCTGTTTATTCTTCCCAGCAGTAATGAAATAAAAAAAATGAAATTACAGAGTTTCTCTGTGTCCCAAATGCAGCTATTTAACCAAAATTTGTGAATTTGCCATCTGAAGTGGAGCGTTTAGGCAGTTTGCACAAATATAATTGATGTCTGGTGGCCCATTAACCGTACATTCAGTTGATTAAATGTCTTGGCTGAATATTGAGGAAAACCAGGTAAAGCTTATTTGACACTAAATGAATATTTTACCAATTTTGTATAGTAGGCATGAACAAAAGGCTTGAAAAACTCTGCATGCACTTAATTAAGGCTATAGACTGGTTGAACTCAGAATTGATGAATAGGTCGCACATGCCCCAACCTAAAAAACAGTTTGGTGCCCTGAGAAACTTGCATAGTTGTTAATTGGTAATGCCAATAGGTATAATTGGTAATTGGTATACTGTAACTAGCTGGCCCAGATCTGCCCATGTTGTCTATAGCTGGACACAGCAAAATAACTACAGCACTTAGTTAGCTACTTAAATGTCACCCATAAAGATTGTCCTTTCACCTCTGACATAACTATTAAGGTGGACATCAATGTTTCCCACTTGTGGGACTAATAAAGGTTTATCTTATCTTAATGTGGTGTTGACACTGATGACTGGCAGTGGCTAATTACTTTTTTAATTAATTTACAAAGTGGATGCTTTCTCGCCAGTCAAATCTAATCCCTTTTAAAGTCGTTTAAGATTTTTATTTTGGTTTTTAGCATTTTTTTTGGAGATTTCATAGAGGGGTACATGGTATCGCCCCGAATGAGTAAAGCTAGGCATCTACTAATGATTCTTCCAAGAACAGCTCCGACAGTGAGGCTAATAGCTGAAAAGCTATAAGCCGAGAGGCAAAAAAGCCTGTGGCCGCCCGGATCAGGAGGAAGGCGTTTGAAACTTCAATGAGATAGGCTGCACTCTATCAGTAAACAGCATCATAAATGTTTCATAAATATTCCCTTGAGGACGGTTTACAAGGAGACGGAGGGAAAATAAAGAGAGGGACAGCACCGCCGTACCAGATTCAATTACAGATACTGGGAGTAGGACGCCGTGGCTAGTTTTTCACAGCACTGTGTTGGCGGGCCTTTTCCAGGCTTGTAGTTTCATTGATGAGAAAAACACACGCTCTGTATGACTATATGGACTTGCTTGGCCTTGAGCTATGGAGCTTGCTCACATCATTGTTGTTTTTAGTATTGCGGTATTCATCCTATCAGACACATCATTGTTATTTATTGACCCCTGAGGCTGTAGAAACATTTATTAAAGAACTGGTCATGTTGGTCAGCTCATTTCCAGATGATGACTCTTCACTTAAGCCACAATCTTGGTGACTTTACACTCCCAAATGACATGCTACATACATGTAGCATTGTCCAGATTCTATCAACCCATAACACCGGTAATGTCCTCGAGCTTGTCTTCTCCAGAGCCACTCCTCCACTCAATATTTTTGCTACCCCTCTCCATCTCTCTGACCATCGTCTTTTGTCATGCACATTCTCTTTCAGACTTACTCCAACTTCCCTTCTGCTGTCTCTTCAACGGCTCACCATCTTTTTTGTTCACTTTCTCCACCTGCTCTGTCCTCCACCATTCTGTTGTCCTTTATTCCTTTATGTCCTTTATTAACCTGGAACATCTCGCCCCGTCCTTCAACAGTAAAAATGGCTTCTCTCCTCTCTCCACTCCTCATTTGACCAACTTTGTTCACTGTCTTCTAGGGCGACACACAATCCTTCACCATGTCTATCTGATGTACTCTGCAACAACCAAAGAGAACTAGGAGCAGCAAAAAGACAAGGAAATTGCATCTTAACTATGATCTCCTCTCATACCGTTCTCCTCTATCCAGGTTAACTACTATTATATCTGCTGCAAAGTCTTTCTTCTTCAAAGCCAAGCTAGAAGAATCTGTACCCAACCCTCAAAGGACTTTGCCTCCCACTTTAATGAAAAAGTCCATGATCAGATGATCCTTCCCTACAGTCATCACCTCTCTCATCTACTCTCTACCTGTCAACTACCTTATTTTTTATACCTTATTTTCTCCACTTTACACTAATGATGCTCTTCAGCTCATAATATCCTGCAACCCTACAACATCACCACTTGATCCAATCCCCCATAGCCCACACCTCTGATCATATCCAGGGATCTTCCCCCTATCTCAAAACAGGCCGTACCGATGTTCCAATGGCCTTCAAAACAGCTGTACTTACACCAATTCTAAAAACAGACTGCACTTGACATTTGTAGGTGAACAACTACAAACCGGTAGCTCTTCTCTCTTTTCTGGAGTGGGCTATATATAACCAACTCAACCTATTTCTATCAAAAAACGGACTTCATGACCCAAACCAATCCGGATTCAAAGCAGGACATTGGACAGAAACTGCACTTCTAGCTGTTACTGAGCAGCTTCATACAACTAAAACAGCTAAACTGTCTTCGTTTCTTAATCTTCTTGATCTCTCTGCAGCTTTTGTTTACCACTGGATCCTCCTAAATTCACTCACCAAACTCGGAATCACTGGTTCTGCATGGCAATGTATTGTGTTCTACCTTGAGGGATGCAGATAGAACTGCTGAGACCCTTGCTGTCTTCAGCAGGGTCCTGAGAACCCATTTCTTCAACAAACCTACATACTCATGTTAAAAATGTAAATAACACAAACTTCCTAAAAAAAGAAAAAACTGTCTTTCATGTCTCTGTGAGCTGTGTCTCTGCATCTTTGATAAAATCTTAACTTGCTAGCAGCTCTTAGTATGCGTATAGGTTTACTAGTATGAGGGATTGTCACATGGTGTTGTGGGTATGGCAACAAGGACACAGGAGTTCAGGGATATGGTTTTAATGGGAGAACAGGCAACAAACACAGGGCAAAAAGAGATGGAGCACTGGCTAGTACAACAACGGGTTACTAACAGGGTGCAGACAGAAATCACATGGGTAAAAGACCTTTCAGGAACACATCCAGGAATCAGACGGGCAAAGGTTTTCCAGGATATATACAGTGACCATGCCAGTAAGGCCCTCTCAGAAAGAGGAACCAGCCTCAAACGCACTTGACAAGTAGGATGTACACAAAGCAACCACGCAAGGCATCAGGGGTTCACTGACAGGCAAGGCCATCAGATCTTAGACACAGGGTTCCAAGCAAAGTCCATCTTGAACCTTGAAGAGAGGGTGAGCCATGTGTTTCTGATGAGAGCAAAATCCCAAGACCGCTAAGCACCTCTGAGGTACCCTGAGTAAGGTACCGTCCCCACACACTGCTCCCCAAGCGCTGTGTTCCTGGCTGCCCACTGCTTCGTTTGGTGAATGGATTGAACGCAAAGGAAGAATGTCGTGCTGTTCACACTGTGTGCTGTGGTGTGTTCACATGTTCACAGCAGACAAAGAAGGCCCCTAATAGCAGTAAGGGCGGGCCACAGGGTCCTGACGAGCGAGGCCAGTCTGAACCAAACACAAAAGGCTCCAATGAGCAGCAGACCCCACTGTACTGGGAACCTTCACATAAGAGGGGAGCACAAACCAGGCATAACAGAACCAGAAACCAGAACTAGAAAGGAAACACAGTACAAAGGGGAAAGGATGAGATGATGAGGGTAATCATGAGGGTGAACAAAGACCAGCATCATGGTAAAGGTGGCTTAGGTAGAACCAAACAAACAAGGGGCAAAACAGTGTTACAGGGACATGTTTTTTTGCAGACTACAAAGAACCTCACTCTGCATAAGAGTTAGGCAATGAACAATTCTAGCAAAATGTGGTCAGGTTTTTAGTTTAAAGGCATTTGTGAGATTGCAATATTTTTTTATCAAGAGGAGTGTGAGACTAGGCTAAAGGGAATAAATCCAGCCCTTTTCTATATTTTTCAATTTCAGGCTGTTTTTAAAATGGACTGCTTTTTTGTAATTTATGAACATTGTACTTCCACAGAACAAGGAACTCTTTAAGACTTTATAAACTTTAAATACCATTCTAACCAGTGTTGTGCATAAATGCATTTCGTGAACGCTGAACTGAACGAGTCGGTTTACAAATTATGAACAACCGTGAGTGACGTTCACTCTCGCGAGACTGAACACAGTTCACGTTATACGTTCGTAAGTGATAGTGATGTGAAGTTCGACTCGTTTCAGAGAGCCGGCTCTTGTGGCACGGCTCCCAAAGAAGAGCCAGTTCTTTCGGCTCCCAAGTGGCTCTTAGTTTATTATCATCTGTAGCCTCATATTTTAGCCTAACTTCGCAAATATGAATGCTTTGTGTGTTGATAAAAAAAGTGGGGAGTGGCTCTCACTCGATGGGAGTTGGCTCATCTGATTCACTACAAAGAATCGGCTCTTCTGATTCACTACAAAGAATCGTCTGTTAGTAGCAGGCTAGCGTTTTAGAGCTGTACATTTTTAAAGAATAACCGCTGTTAGTTTATTTTTGGTTATGTAGTTCTATTCTGAGCACTTTAAATATATGTCTTTTGTGTTAATGTTTTCTGGATAAAAATTCCACACAGTATACCTCATCATTTTTTCCACTTTCACCATAACATGATGCGTTGCTTAAGTGGTAAAATCCATTCTCAACCTCAAAATTGGTTTTTAATGTAACTTATGTCTGTGGTTTGACTAGTTCATTTTTGAGATGTGAACTTCATTCAAAAAATCAAAAAATGAACTATGAATGCGAGCTAGTTCATTTTTGTTAACACCATTAATAGTCTTAACACTATTGTATTAATAGTGTATTGACAGTTTAGCTTATTAATTGCTCTGTTGTTTGAATTGTTTAGTGTATTGTTTTAGTATGTTAATGGTAGTATTAATAGTAATATGCTAATAATATTATTGGTTGTTTGCTATATTAGTTGTTTAGTGTGTTAGTTGTTTATCACATTAATACTTTAGTGCAGTAATAATTTAGTGCATTACAATTGAAAGTACTGTTTTAGTTATTTAACGTTTAGTTATTTCTTAGTTTAGGTTTTACTGTATAAAATGTTTAGTGGATTAATAGTATCTTTTAGCTTTTAAACAGTTTTACTTTGTTTAGTAGATTAATAGCTTAGTGTATGCATAGTTTTACTCTTTATGTAGTAATATTACTAAGTATATTATTCATTATTTATAGTATTTTGTAGTTGTTTTGTATATTAATAGTTTTACTGTATTAGTACTTTAGAATATTAATAGTTTAGTTCACCAACTCTTTAGTGTTTTAATCATTGAAGGCATTGATAGTTTATTGAAGGCTTTACTGTATTTCATATTTAGTGGAATAATAGATAATCTATTAATTATTATTTTATCATAGTTTTATTTTATCATAGTTTTATTTCATTAATTAATTGTTCACTAGATTTACTCTAATTATTTATTAGATGATTTGTGGCTTAATAGTTTTGTGCATTAATTGACCTTTAGAATCATTGTTTAGTAGATGGACCATTATGTGTATTCATTGTTCAGTAGGTTCTTTGTTTAGGGGATTCATTGTTTTTGTGTATTCATAGTGAACAGTCTGTTTTGACAGCCATTTCTGCAGTGCAAGTTTCCATTTCAAGTGTTGACAAACAAGACTGTTTACAGTGGGTGTTTTCAGTATACCAGAGTGGGCAGTGTGTGTTGTAACTGCCTTTTTAAGATGACATCACTGCTATAAACAGCACTACAGGGACCTCATGGTGCATTTTATGTGTGTGTGTGTGTTTGCTGTATTTAACCCCATAAATTCCCTTATTATGTCACAAAGACTATTATACAGAAGCTACACGGAAAGTGACACCAGATGACTGATTTACTCGTAACATTCACAAACGAGGAATGGAAATCAAGGCTTGTGGGTGGCATCTGTTTAATTAAAGGGGTAAAGAACTGTCATGAAGTCACAGTTCGCCTTGCCTCTTCTGACCACTCAGACTGGGCGATTAATTGTCAGACTCACCAACCACACACACTCCAGGCCAGAGACCTTCCTAATTCTTCTCCTGCTCTACGACTGAATTAGACACTCAGTTCTCGGACTCTTTCTAGGTTTGTTTTCACTCTGTCAACTTGTGGTTTGATGAGATGACTCAGCACATGAGTGTGGCTGTTGCTTTGATAAAGTTTTGATTGTCTTGACAGGTAAAAACATTCCAATCTGACTGTGTGCTTAATTAAAACCCAGTTTTATCTGTATGAAATCTCCCGTGTAGAGGAATGTTACTCGACAGGTCCAGTCATTTAAACATTTGCCAGTTATGCAGAGTTCCTGAGAAAGTAAGTTGTGTGCAAAATCTTAACCTTGAGTTCAACCTAGGTGACACACCAATGACAATATTGCTACTGATTTTACTATGTTGGCTCCTGAAAGGGTGGTGCTTTGGATCAAATGTTAAAGCATGCCAAAGCATGACACATTAAACTATAAACGTCAGAATTACAAAAATATCTTGCTTATTTGAACATACACAGTGCCATTAATGTGAAGCACCACTCTTATGAAAGACATAATCTACTTCAGAACCATTGTTGCCCCCTAGTGAAAAAACATGAATCTGCTAAATGTGAGTGAGTGAAAGGTTGACTGATTCAAGATTTTTATTTTCCATTTGTGCATAAAACCAGCTGTTTGTGTGAATTGATCAGTGAGTGAATGATTGAATAAGAGAGTGAGCGACTTACGCTTTACATTGAAAAAGCAACCATAGCTGTCCCCACACTAAACTGTGTCTGTGCATGTTTGACCACCCAAAGCAAATGATGGGAAGTTATCAGAAAACACAAAACGTTATGAATAGAAATGTCAGGTTATGATACTGCTTGAGAGAGTGCTTGTCCCCATTAATTTGTAAAGGGTTGCCCCAACCGTTCCAATGTCATGTCAGTCAGGGGGTGACATTACTGGCTGCGCCCAGTTAATCTGTGTGGTAATGTTTAAACCAGATGGCCAGACTGAGCTCCAACTGGCAATATCACACCATGACATATTTCCACATCAGTAACTTCTCGACATTTGATACCTTGAAAGAGTGGCAACTGATCGTTTCAAACCTGTCTGTTAAATAAACATTTCTTTTTTTATTATTATTTTTTTTTTCTTAAACTATTTGTTCAGATTACAAATTTACAGGACACAATCACAGATTCCACTTTGAAATATTTTTCAAATTTGTATGGAAAGGGATTGGTGCCGATGAGTCATCCCAAGGTTATACTGTAGTTTGGGTTTTATGTCACAAAAATGGCAATGATTCATTTTTACTTCACTTTTCAACCACTTTGTATTCCTTAGACATTTTGGCTAACAAATGTAAAAATGGTTTACCAAACTCAAATGCTGAGTTGGACGGGTTGCTCTGTTTCGTGCCTCCTTGAAATAGCAGACAGGCTGAAATGTGCTGTAACACTCCTTAAGACATACATAATCATAAATAGGCTCAAATGGTTGTAGGCCAAATCTGTGGTTGTGTTATCATGACAAGGGCTCTTTAAAACCTGAGGTGGAATATATATAAGAGGCGGCCTGGAGGAGGTGACTGTTTTCAGTAGTGCCAACCAGGTGTTAGGAATGAAGGATCCATTGCATAACTTGGACTGGATCCTGAGTCTCCTCTAGCTTTTCCACTGCAAAGTCCAACCTCCCCACCCTCCTCACGTCACAGATGACCTCCAGTCGCCATGTCCATCCTCAGCAGGTGTACAGTGTCCTCTGAGCCTTCTAGCACTCTGGGCTGTGTTGGGGCTGCTGGAGAGGAGGAACAGTCTTATGACTGCTGTTCTTTTCCTGTGCCAGGTGAAGCTGTACTGGCAGCTATAATGAGGCATACCTTGGCTCTCTGGGCTTTATTTAGCAGCAGTGATGGAGTGTCACTGAGTGCACGGCCTGCTCAGTGCTGATCTCTCAGATTACAGCCAGAAGAGACGCACTGGAGAGTTAGAGGAGTATTTCCATCCAGAGAGGGAAAGTTCAATGCACTTTTGTACAAAGGTGTAGCCTGAAAGGTTATTTCTTTGCCATTCAGGTTATTTAACTGGAAATTGCTGTGTTGATTTAATATATGTTATATGTTATGATGCATATATAAAAATCAAATAAATGCTAACATTATAGCGCATTTAGTTCTCTGTCCATGCTACAGCTACTGCTATTCTTGTGAGGTTTCAGAACGGTGGTAAAAACTTTTTGGGTTAAAATACTTACATTTAGAATATCTCTACACTTAGATACATGAAGCACCACTCTGTCTGAATGCAACATCACTGGACCGCTTAGACACAGTTGGACGAAAACAATTACTGCCAGTTGGGTTCCAGGAGCTAGTTAGCACACATATAGGCCTCCATCACACTGAGAGATATGAAGATGAGGTGGGAAGTGATGAGATGGGTGTAAAGTTTCTGGGAATAGACAGATGATTTATAGGTCAAGTTCCATTCATTTGTTTGCTAATGTTGCTAACTTTAATGTTGCATCACTAATGTTGCTACTGTAGTGTAGCTAAAGTTACCAAGGGATTTGTATCATTTTCCTCAGCATTCTTGCTGTAAACACCAACTTTATGGCAAAACATGTAGTCTTGTGTTTTTTCAATGACTTCAATGTCTCAATCAGCAAAGACTAACAGCGGAGGAATATTTCCAAACCAGGTTAAAATAATTAGCCACACAAAGAATCTGTAAATAAAAGTTAAAGCTCAAAACACTACTTTTGGTAACATTTTTTTACATATCCTTTCTAGCAGCTTGTTCTGTCTGATCGAGCAGGGTTTCAGATATTTTAGCCAAGTGGTACATTTTAGCCTGCTCCTAAATGATCATGGCATCCATTGTTTTGGCTTGTTTGATGGTCTGTCCCAAACCATATTTGTTACAGCAAACAATTCAGGCTCAAGTAACATTGACCACTCTGTTGAAAACATCACATACTTGAGGATAATTTGGGAAATATCTAGCAATATACTAAACTTCCTGCAACCACAGACAAACGCTGCTAAAGGCTAACATCGCTACAAAGGGTGTTCACTGTAACATGACAGTAAAATAATACAGTAAGTACAGACAAATTACAGCCCAAATTTAAAGCAACTGTCTGGCCAGTGTGCTACCAGTAATTTACTGCTTTTTGAGGAAACAGAGAGTAAGTATATGTAAGTATATGCACAGCCGTCTCATTAATGGTAAAAGGCTTTGGCCATTCTAGAAAGATTTTTTTATGGGAAGCATGGGAGATTCCTAGAAACATGACTGGCAACTGCTGCACCTGTATTTTACTGTAAGGTTCACAGAAATAGTATACTCAAAAATGCTGTTAATTTGATCCATAAGCAAAACCAGCTGTCTCTTATGGGAGCATGATACTGACTACAGAGGTCAGAAGTCATGGATCAATCATAATAGTCAAATATTCCTGAAACAGAGCTACATACAGAAACCCATCGGTTTGGCTGCTGCTCGTATTCACAGTCAGTAATGTACTAAGGCTTCCTGAAGGCTGTTTCTCTAATAAAATTAATCCCACCCATGGATATCAAAATGTGATTGGTTGATCAACCACTCGCTAATGGTGGTCAATCTGTTGGGACTTGGTGACATCTTCAATTTAGTGCCTGGAGTCTTAACTAAGGTACTATCAGGATATTCCCAATAACAATATTGATACTGATACTAATTATCAAGATATTTATTGATAATACTCTCCATTATCTGGCGCAAAAAATGAACACATAACAAGAAAAGATGTGAAAAGATTCAACAGTTATTTTAGTATGACTTCTTTGATAAAATAATAATAAATAAAAAACACTTTAACCCTATTATTTCCAAACAATGCTGAATAATAGTATTATGGCGTTATTTGCAGGGTTTTAAATGCAACATATTTCAACTCAATACCAAAAAATAAGAAAAAATTGCCGTCACCTAGAAATCATTAAGACTTCTCAGAAAGCCATAAGGGTTCCCCTCTGTATACCGATGGATCATGATCCGTACACTCAGGTTTTAAAAGATGTTAAAAGACATTGTTACAGTGATAAGCTGGATGATGAAGCAGAAAAGAATGCATAAAGTGCATGCATTGAAGTCAAGTGGCAAAATCTGGTCCTATTTATGTTTCCGACTCCTTAAAGATTCAAACAAGCAGCTTCTAAAACTCAGTCAAGCTAAATATTTGGCTTTTTCTGATGCTCCAGAGTGTTTTCAAGTGCACTTCTCAGGGCGGAGGGACTTTCAAACTTGGAGACTGTTGCTACAGCAAAGCTTCACTTTATTCTTGTTCATTCACGGGTCTCACGATAATGTCAACGCATTAACTTATTTGAATTATATCTGTATTAACTTATCTTATTCCTATTCAGCCAAATAGATTCCGCCCATTATGTATTCATCTAAACATTGCAAATAATACTGGGTATGAAACATTTCCATATATCTGGCAACCTTTTGCCACCCAGCTGGATTCACTGTTTACCTCAGTTGTATCAGTTTATATTAAGTCATCCTTTTTTTTATTCAGAGTCCCATGATAAGCAATCCTTGCACTCAAACCCCATCTGGACAAAGTCTTGACTTACTGCAGAGCTCATATACCAAAAGCCTTTTTTTTCAAGTTAAATGAGGTCACAGGAACCCAGTGGTGGTATGCTGAAGGCAGGATTCAGGAAGCATCCAAACCCACAAGTCCACCACCACACTTCACCAACTGGATAATAAAGTGGACACATATAAGTTGGCAAAATTGAAAAACGCCTGGTGGTCCTGTGGGTAAAAATAATGCAAAGAAACAAATTTACATAATGTTAAACACCAACATACAGCATATATACTGTATGCATAATACATTTGAAATGCTTTTTACTGTGGGGTATCACAGGCCTCCTATTCTATAGAAGAGGGGCAAAGTTCTGTCCTGATCCTATTACGATTATTATTGTGACTGTTTTTTTCCCCATTTAAGAAACAAGTGCCCTACCTTGAGAACAATGCAAAAGGCCACACAAAAGGCCTCATCTGTTTTCTGACCTTGTTTAAACCACTTTTGGGCCAAAGAGTTGCCTGCTTTTAAAGAAAAAAAGAAAACTGTCAAGTTATTATTCAAGGAAAAATGCTGTTCACACCAAAGAAAGCACAGTGATGAAAATAAAGCTGAGTGCCGAAGCTAAATTTACCTTTTTGCTTTTTTTATGCTAACAAAACTGCTCCAAATAGCACAGACACATTTCTATGTGACATCTGCACCTCAGAAAGACAAGAGAGACTGTGGCTGTGGCTTAATCTGAGGTAAATGGTCTGTGAAAACTGCTGACGTCGTAGTTTCAGTGTTATTCTACCACAGAACGTATTTGTCCCAACACAGACTAATGTACATGACCCTTAAAGCAATAATCCAGTGCAAGGCCATAATTCGGCCTGTGAATCCAGCCCTACAGCCCCAAATAGCTTTAAAAAATCATTAAAAATAGCCAATAGCCCTGCATCTAATTATAATTATCTGTCATTTCTAATCATCTGACAAATCAAAACTTTAGCCCTAGCTGTTTTAAGATCTTAATGACACCTATGGTTGTCTTGAGCATTGATTCTGTAAAGAACATTGATACATGTGCTCATGCTTTAACACTGATTTAATATCAACATCACCCCATTACATTCTTTATTAAAGGTAATTTTAGTTAGTCAAAGTAAATAATTTAAATCCTTACTTGAACCAGTTAACTTCTTAATCTTCTAGCTCGTCTCATAGTCACTGCTCAAAGCCACACACTCAGTCAAAAAAAGTCCAAGCTAAAACAAATCATTTTTTAAAAAATTACAAACAATACCATATCTGATGAGTTTGAATATATACTTCTAGTCAAAAGTTTGGACACACCTTCTCATTCAATGTTTTTTCCTCGTTTTTATTACTTTCTACATTGTACATTAATATTGGAAACAAACAAAATGATGAAGGAACACATGGAATTATGCAAAAAAAGAGTAAAAAAAAACAGAATATGTTTTGTAATGAGGTAATGATGCTGTTGTTTCTTTTTACTTAGTTAAGCGGTTCTTGCCATAATGTGGAGTAGAACCGTAGTGGAATAGGATTACTAACTGTGTACCAACCCCACCATCACAACTG
>JBBPCY010000109.1:28591480-28605139 GCA_037974405.1 Brachyalestes nurse
TATATATATGTGTGTGTGTGTGTGTGTGTGTGTGTGTGTGTGTGTGTGTGTGTGTGTGTGTGTGTGTGTGTGTGCATTAAACCTGTTTGAACCTTCCTTATTAAAATACTCTGAATGGCATTTAAATTATTACAAATGCATAACAAAACTTTTTAAATAGGTGGAATTCCCCTTTAGGTGAACCTTTATTTAACTGCAGTGATGCCATAGTCTTTGAGTAGAGACTCTCAGTCAAGAATTAGAATTAGTGAAAGTAGACTATAACCCTTTTATTCCTTTTTACTCTATCATTTTGGGGATGGAATATTTTCCCAAAGCCATACATTTCAACCCATTTAATTGGCATCAAATGTGTTGAGTGTTTATCCCTAATTATAACTAACAACTAGACAGTGGAAAATGGTCCAGATTTCCTTGATCACAAGCAGTGTGGACTGATTCAGTGTGCCTGTTTATATGCTTGCATAAATACTGATGAGCCAAATGTTTATGACCACATATTTAATATGCTGTTGGTCCTCCATGTGCTGCCACAAAGGCCTAGACTCTATTGGATCTAAGGGGAACCTTGTGAAATCTGGCACTACGACGTTAGCAGAGGATGCTATAAACAAGCTATAACAAACTGAACTTGTTCCAGCATAATCCACAGATTCCTGATCGGATTATAATCTCAAGAATTTGGAGACCAAGTCAACACCTTGAATTCTTGTCATCTTCTTCAAACCATTCATGAACAATGTTTACAGTGTTGAAAGGCTCATTATTCTGCTGAAAGAGGCACCTGCCATTAGCTTTTGCCATGAAGGGGTGTGTTTGGTACGTGTACAATGTCATTAAAGTCCCTTTTGGTGGTCAGGTATCCCAATACTTTTATGTACCTTTCTGCTGTCATTCCCAGTAGCACTATGCAACGGCCGCAGCATCTACCTTCGCACATGGTCGTCTATTCTTGTGTCACAGTGAGTAAAGCAATGGAAACGCAAAGTCACTTTTAAGCTGAACTAAATACAGTACAATACAGGGTTCAGTTCTTCACACCACTGGCATTTAGGAGACCAAAATAGTGCGCTGTCCACGTCATCTGCTATGCATGAATGATCAGGTGCTGTAAACTGTACCTCATGGTTTTAATCTTGAGCAGTCCATTTTCTCATTTATTTGCCATTTGAATTAACCATTTCACATTTCCATATCACTAATCTTTAAGCGTCGCCTGAAGACCCACCTCTTCAAGGAACACCTTGGTGACTAGTGGTGCCACTACTACCTATTCTTGTTATATATTTTAAATTTAAAAAAATAAAATAAAAAAAAAAACCCTTCCGTACTTCTGTCTTCACTTCTGACTTCTCTCTGTCATGTGTTTAGATATTGCTGGACTGATGTTAGGGGTACCGAGCACACAGCACTATGGTTGAAGATGATGATGATTCTTGAGTTTAGCTTACGAGTGTAAGCAACAGACGTAGACTACTTGAGCACTAATGTATGTCGCTCTGGATAAGGGCGTCAGCTAAATGCCGTAAACGTAAATGTAAATGTAAATCATTTTGTTGTGTACAGTGTTCTTGAGTGTTTTGAAAGGGGCTTTTCAAATAAAATGTATTACTTTATATCATTAATAACAACCTTGAATTACACCCTGTATTGGTCCCTGTACAACACACCTCTGTTTTTCTATGGGACAAAAAAATGTCCCATGTGGAGCATTTGCTTGTCCAATTTTAATGGTAAGGATGAAATTGTTGTTTTTCCTGTTTCCAACACACTAACATCAGCTGACTAATATATACCAACCCTTCACATGTATGAAAAGATGATCCATGTTATACACTTCACCTGTTGGTGGTTTTAATGTTGTCACTGACTGGTGTATACTTACAATTTGGGTTTTTTCCATTTTTTTCAAATATTTTAAATATTTTAAGCTAGTTAAAATTTAAATAGAAATTATGAATTAAATGTACTTTGAAAATGGTCCTGAAAACAAAATATCTACAGTCTGTGTTTCAAATAAAGTGGTCAGTGAGTGGATATACATGGTTGATGTTTCTAATAAAGTGGTCAGTGAGTGGATATATATGGTTGATGTTTCTAATAAAGTGGACAGTGAGTGGATATACATGGTTGGTGTTTCTAATAAAGTGGTCAGTGAGTGGATATATATGGTTGATGTTTCTAATAAAGTGGTCAGTGGGTGGATATATATGGTTGATGTTTCTAATAAAGTGGTCAGTGAGTGGATATACATGGTAGATGTTCCTAATAAAGTGGACAGTGAGTGGATATGCATGGTTGGTGTTTCTAATAAAGCAGACAGTGAGAGAAAATCTCTCTAATAGGGCAGATTCATTCAGTCATAAAGGAGTCATCTGTATCTAGAGTGCCTCCCATTACCGCAGTCATACAAACACATGTTTAATACATTGCTCGCGAGGACCAGTAAGCTCCAATTATAAGGCGTCAACTACAATCTCACATCACCCTTGGCATCCTGCACAAGGGATTTTGTTAACAAGGCAAGACCGTCAACATACTTGTCTGTGTGCGATATTGTGTGCGCGACAGCAGAAATGAAAAAAGTCTGTTTCCCCCCTTGTGTAACTAAGGAGATTTACTGTGCTTAAGAATGGTTGGGCAAAAATGAACACCATGGCTAAACCATCACACAAAAATAGACAAAAGTAAGTTACTAAAAATAGAGCAGCAGTATCAGAAACCACATGCACAAATTTATTTGAGCATACTTTAAACATAGACAAACACTTTTGTGTTTGATTAATAATTTACAATAAGGTTCTTTAGAAACAATCTTTTCACTAATAAGTCACAGTTGTTATAAAGATTAGTAAGTCAGTTCAGTACGCTTCTATGTTGTGTATTTCCAGTCTAAATACATACAATATTTTCATCAAAAGAACAATATATTTGCTGTCTGTCTTTATTTGACGTTATATACGTCAGTCAGCCCTAACATTAAAACCACCTGCCTAAAGTTGTGTAGGTTCTCCTCATGCTGCACCCTACTAGACCTTGTGCTGTAGTATCTGGCATCAAGACATTAGAAGCAGATCCTTTAAATCAGAACACAATACCTGCGCTGACTTTCCTTCTTTCTGTAGTGCATCCTAGTGCCATCTCTTCCCCACACACACACACACACACACACATATTCAGATTCATCAGACCAGGCCACCTTCTTCCACTGCTCCATCGTCCAGTTCTGCACACCCCACAAGATCTACTGACACTGTCATCTAACAGGTCATAGTCTCTCAGATCCTTATTTTTGTCAATTTTTCCTGCTTTAAACACATCAGCTTAAAGAACTGACTGTTCACTTGTTGTAGTAACAAGATAATCAATTTTATTTACATCACCTGTTTTGGCTGATTGGTGTATATCCACTACCAGTCAAAGATTTCTGCACACTCATCTATTTATTTCATAAACTGCAGATTTATTCTTCTTAAGCGGTGTAATGTTTCTGAGTGAGCAATTCTATATGAAAATATGTCAAATAAACCAAGTCTCCTTTATAAAGAATATGTAACAGTGCATGTGTGACATCCTATTAATTGGTTGTGTGGTGATGTAGAGTCAAATTCTAGACTCTCCTTTAACTTTAAATGTTTGTCCCATTTGCTGTCACTTAATAGATCATTAAATATCGAACAGTTGTCTGGTGATCCACATTATAATTAAATTAGGTGGCTTTTTACAGCTCAGTAGTGAACAAAAAATATTTTCTGGCAAATAATGTGAACTACAGGGGTGAACACACTGTAAAATGATGTGTGTATTTTGAGTAAGTATTAAGTGAGTGGCTTGCAATTGTACAACATTTGAGTATGTACAAAATATTTTGATTGGTAGTGTGTACATGAAAAATTATCGTATAAACATAGGATTTTGTTTTTTGGCACATAAAACTACATACATGTTAGAAATTGGCCTCAAGGAAATAATTACAAAATAATCACAAGGGAACTTTAAATATCTGAAACAGCGTTCATCTCGGGCCTCTGAATGAATTAGAAGAGCTAGATAACAACATCCAAATACACCTGTCCCCTGACAACCACACACACATACAAAGGCTGCAGAACACCTGTCCCTTGACATATGCAGAGAAGTGTTCTCCCATGAGTGTGCATGGCAGGTGCAAAAAACAAGAGAGAGAGAGACACAGAGAAAGAGAGAGAGAGAGAGGGAGAGAGAGAGGGAGCAATTACAGGGCACTATCTGTTGCCAGCTTCTCTTGCATCAAAAGTTGAATTTACCTGTAATAGAGACTGAGATGCTAGCTGCATTCTTTTTGACTCCTGGCAATGGGTGGCTGTTGCACCACCAAGGATCGAGCTCAGGACCTTCCGAGTGCTTGCACCACTCAGGAAACCCAATGTAGTGAAGTACATCCTCGACCAGGCACACTACTGCTTTGACTTCTGAAGAGTACTTCATATAGCAGCACTGAATATCCAAAATCTGCATTAGTAAAAGTGCACTAGCAGTTGTTTGTTGATGCACTGCTTGAGGTACAAAAGTTAGCCAGCTTGCTAGTTAGCTCTGACACGGCACACAAATCACCCCACTGCCACTAGCTAACATACAGAGCAATAAGTGAAAAATGGATTGAAGCGGTGAGGAGATAACTACCGATGTAATGACAACAGTCGACAGGTGTGAGTCAGGAGTTCATATTGGGCTTCAAAAAGAGAGGAAGTAGACGTTTCTGATAAAAACTAATGCTTTCAGGGGTTGCCAGGCAAATAAAGTCTATATTCTTTCTCAGACCCTGCAAGAAAACCCTACAAAACTGGTCTCAGGTCAGAATTACAGTCCAGGCTCATTAAATTCAGCCTTTGGTCCACTGGCTAAAGAACGTAAGGACTTTAATCAACAGATTAGCGAGACTTCACACGACTTTGAGCTTTGACCTTTGCATTTAAGAAATTAAAAAAGTGGAATGTCACAAAGTTGGTCTGTCACAGTTCTGGCCTTCAAAGGCAGTCATTTGGTTTTAAGATGGACTGGGACTTTGTGCCTGGATTGTTGATGATGTTACGTAAAGTGTTACGCCACAGGCTGTCTTTGCAGTATAAAGATACAGTTGGGTGATGAGTTCTTTGACATTTTGTGTGTCTGTTTGTGTGTGAGTGTTTTTATTCATCCCAAAAGGTGAAAATGTTATGGCTTTTGGCTGCTTTCAGTTGGGAAAA
The DNA here is from genome assembly GCA_037974405.1 of Brachyalestes nurse. NCBI lineage: Eukaryota > Metazoa > Chordata > Actinopteri > Characiformes > Alestidae > Brachyalestes > Brachyalestes nurse. Next base: position 28,596,706 of record JBBPCY010000109.1, read on the forward strand.
ATGCATTTTCCCCCCAAATGCAGCTTTTCTATTAGAAAAGGTATAAGAGGCCAAAGCTAGGTTGAGTTAGCATGTGGAAGTACAGCACACCAAAAATATGTGAAAACACATTTTGTCCTGAAAATGTGTTTTCACAGATTTTCAGGACAAAACTGTCTGGCTGTGGTAAAAACAGAGAAAAACAGGGAATGGGGGCTTATCAACAAAATGCTCCTGACTTTGTAAATAAGTGTTTTTTTTAATAAAATAAGAAAGCCATTTCTTAATGAAGGACATTTGTGAGAAAGTTCGTGTCAGATTTAGGTTTTGAGAATTATTGGTATAGGTACTGGTCATTTCATTTCGTTGCTATCCTCGTATTTCTCCTTGGAAAAGGAGGAAGAACATTCGTAAAATTCCCATTATTCTATTAATTATGGACCAGATCTATTAATCAATGATTTACAAAATATTCACATAAATGTAAGAGTTATGAGGGTGTGTTTATAACAATAGATGAAGAATTCAAAATGCTGCATGTCTGTTTGCTACAATTTAGAAAGCAGTTTGTTTTGACTGCAATAAGCATTTTTATTTCTCCAAGAAGGTGGTATCAATTATAATGTAGCACTGACATTTTTTGGATAGTTAAAGGCTACTGACAACATTGTGTTTATTAATTATAAAATTATTCTTTAATATGTTTTGGAGCAAAACCCTTCATATCAAAATGCCCATGTAATATGTAAAATACGGAGGATTCCATGTCCTGACAAGGAATGATATATTAAATGTATCCCAGGTCACTTACGGGTTCCGTCGAAGCGTGTGGCGATGGTATCCAGGAATGTGTTTTGAGGGGCCAGGAGCCCCTTCATCACCGGCATGGCGCTGGGATTCCAGAGTTACCAACGTTTCCAAAAAACGTGTTGTCTTTTTTTTTCTCTCCCTTTATCTCACTCCATCCTAAGCCATGGCTGGCCAGGGGGCATCAGGGCATCCCCCATAGAGCAGAGAGGGGCAACCCCTGTACTCCAAGAGTCTGACCTCCACTTGGAGTGGAATGACACTCTTATTCAAATCAAATTCCAGTTCACTTTGGTTTCCTGAAGCAGCAAACTCACGTCTGGCTGGTCCAAATCGTCCTGGGATGCTTCCTTTGGTTTAAGCGTCTGTCAGTAAGGCTTTTACTCATCCGACCTCATTCACTTGGTATAAAGTGTTCACCTGTTCTGTCTGTTGCAGCTCCACATGCACTGTTTTTTGGTTGGAGAGATGTCACTGGTCTCTGTCTCTCAGGCTTTCTCTCCTTCTTTGTCTCTTTCTATCACAAGCAGGAGAAATCTTCACTCTCTCACACCTGTGCACTAAAGGTGGATCCTTTGTGGTGCTGAACGCGAGCAGCTTCTCTCCGTCTCTCTCTCTCTCTCTCTCTCTCACTCTGTTTATTTCTCTCTTCAGTGTTGAATAGCTGCTGAGACAGAACAGTTGCTTTCTCTCCTCTCCCCACCCGTCCCTCCCATCACTCTCTCTCTCTCTCTCTCTCTCTCTCTCTTTCACTCTCTCTCTATCTATCTATCTCTCCCCTCCCCTCTCTCTCCATCCCCACACCCACTTTTCATCTACTCCAATGGTGCACGGCCAATCAGATAGAGATCCACGCACGCACACACATACACACACTCATGCAAACACACACACACACACACACACACACACACACACACACACACACACATATGCTTTTGCTCTCCTTCACACCCTACACACATTAAGTGATGCTTGGAGTGAGTGGCTTGAATGAAGCGTAATGTTCATGCAGAAATGTATGACTGCAGGCATGTCAACAAACACACACACACACACACAACCACATACACACTACACAACTATTGCTGTTTTCCTGGCAACAATGTCCTTGACAACCTGCCACCATTCCTCCAGGGTAAACCGGCATTTCTACACAAAGCTAATACAAAACCATTTACTTTGAACTGATCTAATTTTGTCAATATTTGTTGGAATGCTGAATACATTTCTGTCTGTATTCATTCGGGTTTATTTCTATGGCTCTAATACAACTATCATTGTCCCTTTCCAGCTTTCTAGGAATGCAGGTGCAGCCCGCTATTGAGGGACACCAAGGGAGGCTGCCTGAGAACAAGTAGGCTTCCTAAGAGGGAAAAAAAACTTCCTAAAAGCATGAAGTAAGACTGTCTAAAAGAATGAATAAGGAACACTGAGAGTAACCAAGGTTCAAAAGGAAAACTCCCTAAAGAGAATGAGGAACCAACACTGAGAGTAACAAAGACTCAAAAGGAAAACTCCCTAAAAGCATTAGGAACAACACTGTGATTAACTAAGACTCGAAAGAAAAAAAATCCTTAAAAGCCTGGGGAAAAACCAGTGAGAGGAGCCAGGACTAAAAAATGAAAACTCTGTGAAAGCATAAAGACAAACCAGTGACAGGAACCAAGACTCAAAAGGCAAACTCCTTCAGAGCAGGAGAACAAAACAAAGCAAGGAGTCAAGACTCAAAAGTGGAATCCATCCTCCTCTGGCCAACTCCAGACAATACTGGTAGGACACAAGTAAGACTAAACTGAGGCACTGGGATTAGATGCAAAAATAACAATTCATATTTTAACAACCAAACAGCTCTGACAGCGACAAATCACTTTTAGGACTAAGTGGTTACATGCCATTCTTTAAAATGACTGAGCCAGTAATAACTGAAAGTGTTAAAACATATGGATAGGATAAGAAAAGAAACGAAATATCCATGTTAACCTTTAGAGAATAACAAGTTTGATTGAAACTGTTAACGAAGCAAAAGCTTTTTTTATGGAAATCAGTAATTTTATAGAATACTTGGAAATCTGTGTTCTTCAGCTGCATTGCACCAACTGAAAGGGCTAGTCATCCTCGACCTGGAGCACAGGATGTGTGACCTGCCCATACCATCTGTTCTGCATCGACACTTGGCTCCCTGTGCTGTCACCTGAACTCTAAGTACACCAGTAGCAGTACTTGCTTTTCCTCTTCAGCCTGAGGCAATACTGACATCTAACAGTATAATCACACAAGAGTAGTGAGAGACAGATCAGCATGATGTTGGATTGCTGTAAGAGTCACTTTGGTTCCTCACAAATGCACAAACACGACCCTTCAAAGGTACTTACATGCACTGAGATGTTCTACATTTACATGTTACTCACTTAATATTTATTCAAAACTACACTCCATATTTTTTGCTAACAAATACATCTGCAGTAACGTTCACCATTTGAGTACCTTTATTAGCCAGAAAATGTCATGTTTTTTATTAGTGTGCTTGCAGAGCACCTGTTTTTTGGCCCGCTACTCCTCCCAGAGCTTTTGAGCATCGGGACCGATCTGGAATAGCATGCTTGTTTACAGCTTTATGCTACGTCTTGTCGTTCGTTCGTTATTCCCGTTTTTCCAGCGAAAAAATTCCCATAGGGAATGAATAGAATTCAACTTTCAGATAGTCCTGCTCGGACACGCTTCGTCCGAAACCCACCTAACTTCATGTAATACCTCAGGCCAACTTCCCCGACACACAACGCGGCCAGTGATGTGTACACTTTTCCTTTTCTTTCTCTCATCCCTTTTCCCTCCATTCACTTCCATTCATTTTTAACCTCATTGACATTAATGCAGTTTCAGAAGAAGACACTTTCAGGCTCCATACAGTGACCAAACCTAATGCTAACGCTAATGCTACTGTTAATATTAATGCTAATGCTAATGCTGTGTTCTGCATTTGAGCAAGTACTCTTTGTATTTTCTTTGCGGAAATGCAGTCTAGTTAATCACTACTGTCCTACAGAAACCCATCTAATATAATGAAGGTGGCACCTTATAGTCACGTGTGAACACATCACACCGTGTGAACAATGTGAAATTCTTTCTCTGCATTTAACTCATTCACCAAGTGATGTAGGGGGCTGCCCCTAAACGGGAGAGCAGTGTGTGGAGACAGTACCTTGCTCAGGAGAACCTCATTGGTTCCACTAGCAGTCCTAGGATTCAAACCCATGACTCCCTAACCACCAGGCCACCAGCTGCCTCATTATCATTATAATGTGAACAACCAGACAAGTGTTAGATATTTAACATTCTATTAAGTGACGGCCAATGGGATGAAACAATTAGCAAGTGCAAGTTAATGCACAGCCTAGAATTTGACTCTGCATCACAACACAGTTAATAGGATATTAGACATACACTACATATTCCATTATAAAATACATATTCATTATGAAAGAACATACATTACATATTCATTATAATATAAGCTTGTTTTTTGACATATTTTCAAATATAGTTGTTCACTCAACAATTTTCCAGTGCTTCAGAAGAATAAAAATGATAAAAACCTGGAGTTAGGGTTAGTGTAGAAATATCATTATTTTGAAGCCTGTTCAGAAACGGACAGGGAGCCAGTGTTCTGTGTACTGGAGTAATGTGCTCATACTCTGTCTTTGTTTACACAGCTGCAAGTGTCTAATGGATTTTTGGGGAGGTCAATAAGAAGGCCCTTACAATAATCTACACCAGTGGAGATAAATACATGAATGAGTTGTTCTAGATCTTCTGCAGTCACAAAGTGTATGCATTTTGCCCTGTTTTTTCAGAAGATAAATATCTCACTCTGTTATGGATTTAATATGGCAATTAAATCTGAGTGCTGAGTCAATTTGGACTCCAAATTTTGTTACTTGTGGTTTATGTTTAAAGTGGGGCTGGGCAAGTTAACACACTATTATCACATTAACACATTATTTACTTAACGCCGACAATTATTTTATCGCTTTGGCCGTTTCTTTTATCACTGTTATTTTAAACATTTGTTGCATTTTTTGTGGTCGACCACTTCACCTCACTCTAACAGGGACACTTGCTACTGAACATACTGACTGTTTCTGCTGCTCCCTGATCAAAGAAAAATGTTTCTGCTGATACCTGTTCAGAAAAAAAAGAAAACAGATGTATACATTTTTGTTGGACCATGGGAAGCATTTTTAATGTGGGGGGAAACAGGGCTCTGCCTCAGCTGTTGTCCCGGAGGGGAAAAAGGGTGGGGTGGGGGGCAATAATGGTTCCAGCGTGGGTAACTTGCCTTAACAAACTAGATAAAACATAAATGCCCTACAGTGGCAAATGGCTTTGGTTTTAGATTTTATTAAATTACATTAATGTTTAAGTTTTTCTTAATAAAATATTTGAACTAACTGTAACTGTGTAACTGAGTTAAAGGGAACACTGCTGTTAAAAAGCACCTTCTGTGTTACTGCACTTTTGTTTATATAGCAGTAATTTTAAAATTTTAAAGTAATTTTTGCACAATACACTACTTTTGAATTAATTAGTGAATTTTGAGTATAACAATGCGATTAATCGTGATTAATTGCAAACAAATCATGCAAATAATCGCATTAAAATTTTAATCATTGCCCAGCATTAATTTAAAGCCTTCTGTTTTGTGCTTGTTCAGCTGGAGGAAGTCGGAATTTGACGAGTGGTTAGAGGTACACTGTTGCACTCATTACATGACAGTAAACACTACACAGATATGCATGCAGACCTTCAAAAGAAAAAGAATTCAAGTGTATTAATGATGGAGTTTATTAAAAATGAATGAATAATTGACATACACTTTTATTCAAATTTGTTAGTTGTTTTTATATTATACATGTCTATTAATAAATCATGAATAATTTAGACCAATAAGTATTCATTTATTGGTTAACAGAATACATGCACTTGCCAGGTAAAACACATCATAAACAAAACTCACACTCCAACTGTAAGCGTGTGGCAGAGCTTCTGATTATTAATGAAATCACTTCAATCAGATGTTCCTAGAACGCCTGCTCCATTCAAGACAAACCACAGCAGTCTCTCTCTCTGTCTCTCCATTTCCCTCTCTCTCTCTCTCCATCATTTCTTGTCTCCATGAAAGCTTTGCGAAATGAAAAGCTGCTGGGAGCGGATTACAGGGATAAGCAGAAGGAGAGGGATATTAAACACGCATGCACACACACTAAAAAGTCAACAAATCCAGCAGCACAGAAGAAATCCCCATCCAAAAAAATTCTCCATTAGTGGGAGGTTCATTCAAACAATGATCTTTTTCTTTGTTTTTGATTTAGAGGGTGTATTTCTACACCCTCAGTACACCTACCATACAGGTCTGCTATATAGGTATACAATTACAGAGCGTAGCCCGTCTGTTGCTGCACAGTTTATGAGCCCTCCTGTACCCCATTCAACACCAGCCAGTTTCTGCCTGGCCACGTATTGTTTGGGTGGCGGAGCCCTGTCAGCACCGATGAAGGGCTAGAATGCCTCAGTCAGTTGGAAGAGTGTTGTGTTAGTGCAGTAAAACTGGAGCTTTCATACAGAGTGAAATTTCATTTAATTTCCTCTGTTCTGTTTTTTCTTATTTCTTTCAAGCTCTCCCAGGCTTGGAACAGATGGTCGCCTTTCCCTTCTCTCTCTCTCTCTCCTTCCTTGTCTCTGTCTTTCTCATGCTCTCTCTCTCTATCTCCATCTCTCTATCTCTCTTTTTGATGTTCCCCTATTTTTCTCTTTTTAAGTGTTTTTCTGCTTCCATTCTTGCTCTGTTTCTCTCTCTCTCTCTCTCTCTCTCTCTCTCCCTCTCTCTCACCGTCTCTCTCTCTCACACACACACACACACACACACACACACTTCTCTACAGTAACAACAAGTAGGAAAAGGTCTTACAGCAGTAAGATGGATTGTCTAACATTTACAATCGTCCTCTGTGGACATACAGCTGGAGGAAAGAGGAAATCGCTCAAAGAGAGGTAGCCAGTTCAAAGTCAGTGGGAGAAAGAGAGAACGAGAGAATGAAAAAAAAGAGAGAAGCGAGGGGTATAAAAGTGCATAAAAATCAGCAATCAGAAATTTGTTTTGATTTCATTTTTTCTTCATCCTGCTACAACGAAATAATGTTCCAGTTTGACTGGCCAAATGAAATAAAAGAGTTTCATCATTCTCTTCCTGCCATGCATCAATAAAAAGAGAAAGAGGGGAGAAACTAAAAGAAAGAGAAAGAGCCACAGTAGAAGTGGATCACATCCACTGTGTGCTCAGTGCACCCATCCACCCAACGATACATTGGAAAATAGAAAGCATACTCGAGACGAAGTTCGTGAGCTTGCAACACTACTGGAACTCTTTAGGGAGCCTTCAGAGCTATTTTATGAGCATATTGTATTTTTCCTATTTGGAAAATACACTATATAGACCAAAGTATTGGGACATCTGACCATTACAGTAACAGGGACTTTAGTGACATTGCATTCAAATACTTAGACTTTAATATGGAGTTGGTCCTTCTTTGCAGCTACAACAGCTTCCACTTGGAAGGCTTTCCACAAGATCTTGGTGTGTTTCTGTGGGAATTTGTGCTTATTCGTTCTGTAGAGCATTTATGAGGTCAGACACTGATGTTGGATGAGAAGGCCTGGCTCACAATCTCCATTCCAGTTCATCCCAAAGGTGCTGGATGAGATTGAGGTCAGGGCTCTGTGTGGGCCAGTAGAGTTCTTCCACACTGAACTCTTCCAGCCATGTCTTTATGGAGCTTGCTTTGTGCACTGGGACACAGTCATGCTGGAATAGAAAAGGTTCTTCTTCAAACTGTGTCCACAAAGTTGGAAGTATGGCGTTGTCCAGAATGTCTTGGTATGCTGAAGTATTACCCTTCTCTGGAAGTAAGGGGCCTACCCCAAACTTGTCAAAAACAGGTGTGCCCCAGTACTTTTGTCCATTTAGTGTATAATTGAATGTACAGAGGGAAAAAAATGTTTTGGAAAAGGATACTACGCTGCCTAGCATGGCATAATACACATGCCTACCAAGCTAATTTGGTCTTATTTGGGTTGTGGATTAGTCAGGAAATCTTCTTAGATAGTCTAGCTACATAACTGCTCATTATACAGCACCTGTAAAGCAGAAAGCAAATTATTACAGACTACATGAAGGAACCAGTAAGTGATCAGTAAGCTCTCTTAGAACATCTATTGTTTTAGAAAGTGTTTAATATGCATATGAGAGGTATGTATATTAATATTAATATGCATAAGATTGATGTATAGAGACTCAATAAGGCAAGTAGTGATGATCAAACATTTTCTCATGCAAGCCATCATATGTGTGGAAAAATCACAAATATGTGTATCTGAACAGGACTAATTTTTCTTATGGCCAGTGAGGATGAAAATAAAATCACAGAGTTTCACCTTTGAAACAGGAAATTACCCCAGAACTCCATGTCAAATCGATCACAGAACACAAGCGTATGGTGCAAATGAGTGACAAAGTGAGAGAGCGAGAGAGAGAGAGAGAGAGAGAGAGAGAGAGAGAGAGAGAGAGAGAGAGAGAGAGAGAGAGAGAGAG
>JBBPCY010000109.1:28608381-28639069 GCA_037974405.1 Brachyalestes nurse
AGAGAGAAAGAGAGAGAGAGAGAGAGAGAGAGAGAGAGAGAGAGAGAGAGAGAGAGAGAGAGACGTAATCTTCTATGTCTATGGTGCACTGTGGCACCGGAGCGTCACAACTGCACAGTTTAAAACTGACTGGCAAAACTGACTACAGATCAGACACTACAGTGATTATTAAAAGATGGATGCTATTTCAGTCATCTATGTGAAAGCAAAAGCATGTGCTGTGTGTTTACAGTGATTAAAAGTGAATATACAAACTATGGACTGTCTGACCATTCAGCCAACTGGGACATTGCATTTAGATACATGGACTTTAATATGGATTTGGTCCCTTTTGCAGCTATAACAGCTTTCTGTTGGAATTTGTGTCCATTCATTCTGTAGAGCCTTTATGAGGTCAGGCACTGATGTTGGACGAGAAGTCCTGGCTCGCAATCTCCATTCCAGTTCATCCCAAAGGTGTTGGATGGGGTTGAAGTCATGGCTCTGTACGGGCCAGTCAAGTTCCTCCAAACCGAACTTATCCAAAACCAAACTCACTCATCTGTATGGAGCTTGCTTTGTGCACTGGGACAAAGTTATGCTGGAATAGAAAATCTTTTTCCCCAAATTGTGTCCAAAAAGTTGGAAGCATGACGTCGTCCAAAATGTCTTGGTATGCTGAAGCATTAAGATTAGCCTTCAATGGAAGTGAAGCCCAAAGCCTGAAAAACAACTCCCAATACATAAGTTTTACATAATGAATGGGGACAGATTCCCACAGAAACATTCTAAAATATCGTGGAACGTCTCCCTCTCTCCCTCCCTCCCTCCCTCCCTATCTTCCTCTCTGCTTCGCTCTCTCTCTCTGTCTGTCACTCACATCCTCTCTCTCTCCGGATGTGTCGGAGTGAAGGCCACAGTTAAACGCTGTAAGCCGTCATGTTTTGACGGGGAAGGAGAGAGTGGAGGAGAACGAAGACATCTGTCCTGCCGCTGCTCAGACAGAACACACGTCCTTAAGACCACCGAGTTGAGGTGAGGGGGTCTTTAATGATTCCGATATTTAAACCGGCTCGCGCCTTCCCCGACCGTTGGCTTAGCATGCTAACATTAGCTAGGAGTGACATGCTATAAAGTCACAGTGTTTCAACTAAAATAACTTTCAGACCTATAATTCACGCTACAGTTGATACTTTCAAAGTTAAATAGAAACATTCTGTGGAGCTAGTTGTGGGAGAAGGAGCCAAACAGCTTCGCTAGGCTAGGCTAGGCTAAGCTAAGCTAATTAACTAAATAACGTACGCTCCAGGCGAGTCAGTAGATATATTTTTTAGAAAGAAAAGTTGTTTTGTTTCTTGTTCTCATAATAGATACAAATAACATACTCTACATAAAATGTATAATTGTTGTACTTTAAGGACAGGTTTCAGTTTAAGGACAAGTTAGCTCGGTCAGCTGTTTTTAGCTTTTGGTATTTGAGCTCAGTCTACTATAGCTATTGAGTCATATTAGGGAAGTTCTCTCATACCATATACTTTTTTTAATGGAGTTGCAGATTATGTTTCTGTCTCTACGCTTCATGGTTTCGTTTTTCGTCTTGGAGCTTATATGCGTAGCAGGTCTTCAGTTCCTCAATGATTCATGGACCTCAGAAGGGCCATGTCACTGTACTGATTTGTGTTACTGTGGCTGTTGTTCTACACTATATGGACAAAATTATTGGGTGTCATTTCCCATTGCGTTCCCAGTGAACTTTAGGGTTCCCTTCCTCATGTCCCCCTGGATTGCACCCTGTTTTATTGAGTAAGGTACACTAAATGGACAAAAGTGACACACTTGTTTTCCAGGCTTTGGGCTAGGCCCCTTACTTCCAGTCAAGGGCAATCGTAATGCTTCAGCAAACCAAGACATTTTGGACAAAGCCAAGCTTCCAACTTTGTGGACACAGTTTGAGGAAGGCCCTTTTCTATTCCAGCATGACTGTTCTGAGTTCGGTATGGAAGAACTTGACTGACCCACACCGAGCCCTGACCTCAATCTCATCCAACACCTTTGGGATGAACTGGAATGGAGACTGTGAGCCAGGCCTTCTTGTCCAACATCAGTACCTGACCTCATATATGCTCTACAGAATGAATGGACACAAATTCCCACAGAAACACACCAAAATCTTGTGGAAAGCCTGGAAGCTGTTATAGCTACAAAAGGGGGACCAACTCCATATTAAAGTCTTATGTATTTCTTGGTGTAATGGTTAGGCATCCCAGTATTTTTGTCCATATAATGTATGCGATGTGTGCGTGTGACCCAGTTACATAAGTTTATCTGTAGTGACAATCAAGGCCTTAACTGTTTTCTGTGCCCTCATAACATCACAAGTGGTTCTGTAACTGTGATCTAATTTGTATTGTTTTGTATACATAATGCATTTGTTATTAGTTAGTTTATAAACTGGTCATAGTCTGTATAAGTACATGCTGGGTTTTGCTTTTATCTGTATTTACTGTGATATTTATAATACACTGTGTCTGAATTTTTGCCTTTTTCCCCCCTATTATTTAAGGACATCAGGCCTGCCTCAGGGTTGGACGGATTAACCTGAGCATTCGTAACCCAGGACCTCCAGTCTTCTGCCCTTTCTCTCTGTCCCTGTGGCCTTTGGCCCAGGTTTGAGTGCCTCGTCCCAGCAGAGAATCCGTTTGGCACTATGGCAGGTCGACCCAACGGGCCGGCTGCGGGGAACAAAATCTGTCAATTTAAACTGGTTCTACTGGGAGAATCAGCAGTGGGCAAGTCCAGCTTGGTCCTGCGCTTCGTCAAAGGCCAGTTCCACGAGTACCAGGAAAGCACTATTGGAGGTGGGTGATGGCCAGCACGGACAATCACATTATTAGTGTTATTGCGGTGTGAGTTCCTTCTCTAAACACACAGTTAGAGGCTGCAATAACAGAATGAACTAAAGTATCTCACGCAAGTATGGCGCTAGAATGACAATTATACTTTTGCGAGCTGTATCCACGAGCAGTGGTGTGCTTTCCTGAGCCAGTGTTCAAACACTCCTACATGTAGGGTGACCGACTTGCTCTGCCACACAGTCAGGTACAAAGCAAACAGTCACACACAGCTCTAAAGATAGCTTATGAAAATACAGTAAGTAAGATGACTGTTGTCAGACCTGTGCATCTTGTTCAACAGTAAAATGTTTTAAACAGCAAACATGTATGACTGTTGGAATTGTTCTTAGTAGTTACATATTTGTCTTGTAAATTGTTTTGTATTTTTTGTGTGTAGAAAAATATATTCCAAGAGTTTTCTGGGGACATTCAGATACCTTTTAAACAGGAGGCATGTGAAAACAAGACAGTGGTCTGATGCCACGAAAGACTGCCATTTTCAATATACATTTCAAAACTGATGTGCAGTAGTAGGCTTGTGCCAATAACAATCTTTGGTGTTTTATTGCAACAAAATATCTACACATGCGTTTTACTGGTTATTATGCGACCGTGAGGGCATGCAAGTTGAAGCGTTATCTTTGTCAAATAAAAGAACACAAACACATATTAATGATTTTTGTGTTTATGGTATTTTGTCATCATTAATTTGACCACAATATATGAATTGGAATAGATGGATAGATAGAAATGCCTTTATTGACATTGTACTGAAGCAGGAGGCTACTCATAGAACGAAATTGTAGGGGCTGCTACAAGTACAGACAGTGAACATAGTGCAGACAGTGTCACACAAGCTTAACCTTTCAAGGCCATTTTGAGCTGAAACATGACGTTTTTCCTGAGATCTGAAGCAGTTTTGTTTGATGTCTGAAACCGCAAAGGTGTATTTTGTGCAGCAGCACTTGTTTTTTGCATTTAAAAAAAATGGCCACTGAGTTGTCAGCAGGCACAGGCTTTTATAATAATTAATTATAATTAATTATATAATTCTAAACATTTTAGATATCTACTGTTCATAACTTCGAGCCAAGTGTTGTACAGCTCAGTGTGTTCAAAACAACTCCTCCATGTTGGATGAGCGGAAGGCCAGCTGTGAATGACACTGTAGCACTTATTTGCGGGTGCTCAGCACAGAGATGTTGAGAGATTCTCCACTTAAACACAGATGAAAAATATAAAGCCTGTTGCTCAGGCTGAAGGAGACTTTTTCAGCAGCAGTTTGTTTAAACAACAACAAAAAAAGTGCCTAAGTGTTTGAGATGTGTTGTCTGAATATCCCCTTACAGTGCACCAAGTTTCTTCTAGCTTTGTTGCAAGGATCACTAGTAGTAATTTAGTTGTTTTGATGTTGCACTTTAAACAGAAGTGATGTCAGAGTTGTAGGATTTACATTTTGCTTCCTTATTTACTATAAGGAGAAGTTAATCATACTGGCAAAGGGAAATGCATATAGTTTATGACAAGTGTTGTCATTCCTCTTACATACTTTTGAATGAACTTTGGTAAAAGTTGAAATAATTTGTGTACTTACACAGCAGAAAGTGCTGTGTTGTGCAAATCACACGAAGATCCATATCATTAGCCTAGACTAAAGTAACAAGTTATGATAACATCACACCAATGTTTTTCTGTTACACAGTAAGCTTCATTAAGTTTAGTTTTTCTGCTCCTCGTTAAGTGGAATGATAAAAATGCACCAAAAACAGTTGAGCCAAGTTACAATAAATTTTTTAGAGATGTTTGAAGGTGGACACTGTCATATTGTAAAGTGCCAGGAACAAAAATGTTATATCCACACTGGTCAGGAATAATGCATATTTCTTATGAAGTTTATATTAATACACATACAATTTAAACATATTAATTAAAATGCACTCTAAAATTAGGTCTCTGTTTTTTCTTCCCAATCTTTAGCTGCGTTCCTCACACAGACAGTATGCTTGGATGATACGACAGTAAAGTTTGAGATCTGGGATACTGCGGGACAGGAGCGATACCACAGTTTGGCCCCTATGTACTACAGAGGAGCTCAGGCTGCCATTATAGTCTACGACATTACTAATGCAGTAAGAGAATACACTCACAACAGCACTATAATTGGAAAATACACACTCTTTTGACAGAGTTTCACTTACTATTTTTAAAAATGCGTGATGGTATTGAGCATTGTTTGATGTAGAGCAAGCTTACTGACTTCTTTTCATTGGGAACAAGGGGTCACAATGTGCACATTGCACATATTGCCATTTTATTTATCATCTAAAGGAAGCAGTGAACCTACACATTCTGTGTTGTACATGTAATAAAGGTGACATAAGGTAAAATAGTGGTGAATCTGGTATTTTTATCCTGAATCAATTTCATTTTAAATCATTTTTTTCATGTGTCAGGTCAACAGCTTTTCTTCAAAGCTAGTAGAAAAACAAGATTTCAGCATTTGATGCTTAGTACACCTGGTTCCTGTCACCACCACTGTGACCAGTTCTGACTCATTCAATTTCTCATGAATGTAGCACTTCACACCAAACCACTCTGAATGACTATTTACATATAAGCATATTAACTAAGCAGAATTCCCGTTTGTTGCCGTAAAAGAACACAGGCTCTATATTTGAGTATTTCGAGTATTGGAGAGGTGTAGTGGGTGAGTTTTGGTAGAGGGAACTCCCAAACTGTACTCATGGATTAAAGTTTTCCATCGCTATGGCGGATTTCCATCAACGGAGGGCACTAAAGCTCAATTTGAGATTGATGCTGGTAAGGCTGTCTTTTTCCTTGGTTTAATTACGATTGTTATTCTTCCTAAAAATAAAAAAAATAATTATGGTTTCGGCAGTTCTCTTAAATATTGATGGCTTCGTAGTAGCCTTCAGGCTACAAGCTGTTTCCCAATGCTTGTTTAAGATGCCAAACTTCATAGTAAAGAGAAAGGAAAACTTTATTGATCCCGGAGGAAATTAATAATAAATCTGTTTTATAAAGGCAGGACTGCCCTCGAGCTGGCCCGTACAGGGATTGAACCCGCGACCTTGGCATTATTAGCTACACGCTCTAATTCTACCGATATATATATTTTTTTTTGGCTTTAATTCATGTGTACTGGACACTGCCCCTCCAGGACTAGAGTGTTTACTCCTGCAGTAAGAGAATACACACTTCAAGATTGGCTTTTACCGTTTGAATAAGTCTTAGGCAGGACACTTGTTCTTTTGTTGTTGTTTTTTTTTTTTCCTCATTGTGAATTTGTAATTTTAGGAAATTCTCTCAGTTAATGTTCTTCTTTGTTGTAACTTCTGTGGGTGTGCCACTTTCAAGTAGTATTGCAAAAATTGACAAGATTTATTATGGTTAAAAATACTAGCATTTACTTAAACTTTATTTTGTAATTGTTTGAAAGATCTATTTATTGAGAAGTGGTTGATAGAAAAGTTAATTTAATAATTGTTGTATGGGTATAATGAATAATGCAATAATTAATTGGTTTTCTGTTCCTACGTGTTCAGGACACATTCACACGAGCTAAGAACTGGGTGAAAGAGCTTCAGCGGCAGGCCAGTCCAAATATCGTAATTGCACTGTCTGGGAACAAAGCTGACCTGGCCAACAAGAGAGCGGTTGACTTCCAGGTGTGTGTGTGTGTGTGTGTGTAAATTTCTGACCTCATGATTTAATTCAATTACAATTTTGGAAATTACTTATGCATCACAGATATTCACATTTTACCATTCACCAGGTCAATTTAATTCGATACAATACACAAATGTGATTGGAGAATCAGTTTATGGCAGAGTAATGTAGACAAAACAACAGACCATGATTTTAGTGTTGAGAAGCATCTGGATTTTTAGTAGGGAGTCACCAAAAATTTTCAGCCCAAAATTGTTAAACTAACACTTTGGGTGTTCAGCTGAAAATCAAATACTGCTACCAGGTACCTAAAACCTGGGGTGGTGGTGGTGGCTCAGTGGGTAGGATACTTGCCTCCGGACCAAGAGATCATGGATTTGAATTAGGGCTGCACAATATATCGCAAATTTATCATCATCACGATATCAACATGCGCAATATACAAATCGCAAAAGACTGCTAGATATCGCGAAGGAACTGTGAGAAAAGGTGCTTTTCCAAAGCTCTTCATATCAACATATATGGCTAGTCCTACTGCCTTATGCCTGCCCCCTAGTAGAGAACGTATTATAATTTAAATTATGTTTACATTTATTTAAGATTTTAAATCATAAAATATTTTTTCCAACAATATTCAATGGTTCAGATGTTTTATGGGAGGCATTAAAATGCTTTAAGTGATTTCTTAAAGTCTGTCACTAGCAAATCCAAAGCAGAAAGTCATTAACATTATAAAGGCTAAGTTTTTACTTATCGCATGTGATATTGCCATCGCAACACTAAACAACATTATCGCATATCGCATGTTTTCCTAATATCGTGCAGCCCTAGTTTGAATCCTACCTTCAGCATACCACCACTGGGTCCCTGAACAAGACCCTTGACCCCAAATTGCTCCAGGGAGACTGCCCCCTGTATTTAGGGAATGGAAGTCGCTTTGGATAGAAGCGTCTGCTAAATGGCGTAAATGTATAACAGATTAAGACTATTAAAAGGAATAATATTGAAAAATTTTGTTTCCATTACACTTCTGTGCTGGTCAGCACAGACACCTTCAGATCATTTGAAACACATGGATATGCTCCATTGCCGTTTGAATGTTGTGTAACCCAACATCTATTGGTAATAAACTGTTCGCTGTTGTCATTGCCAACATGTTTATATTATCCAGCTTGGGGTCATGGCTGTTTCTTGTCTGCTAGTGCTGGTGGCCTCCTTGTGGTTAAACATCAGACTGAGAAAGGAGCATATGTGTATATTATTCAATATTACCAAGCTGCTTAAAGTTAAATCTACTAAATTTAATATTAGGACTATTTGACTGGTTTTGTCTCTCCTTTTTTTGATCTATTTAACATGTTGATCTGTAACAGGAAGCTCAAGCATATGCTGATGACAACAGTCTGCTGTTCATGGAAACCTCCGCCAAAACCGCCATGAATGTCAACGAGATCTTCATGGCTATTGGTAAAAGAAACACACTCATTAATCAGTTTACCCACATAAAATGTTCTCCTTTTTTAATGAGAATATTTGTGGCATTTATGAAATCTGCTGTCTGTTGAGTGTTTCTATGAGACCAAATGTGCTTTTGTGTTTAATTTTTTTTATTACCCCAAAGGTTGGTTAAACCGTGAGAAAAATAAAAAAAATTCCCACTTCATAATAAGTTATCACCTAAATTAACTTAATTCCTCAATTTAATAAACTTTAGGTTGATAATTAGGAAAGCGTTAGCTTAGCTAGCAGGCTGGCAGCTCAACATGCTAAAGATGTTTTATTCTGTTTCTTTTTTTACACCACCACCAGTCACTCAACTTCATCTAGATCTAAATGAAGCGTTAGTTTGCTGGAATGAAGCCTGTGCTATTATGTATGGAGCTGTTGGCCTACTGTAAGAGATGGTGCTTGCACCTACAGCTAGGGCAGTTATTTTAACTGGCATGATAAGCACTTCAAGCAGCTGGTGGCCTAGTGGTCAGAAGTTCATGGGTTAGAATCCCAGGACTGCTAATGGCACCAATGAGGCACCCTTGAGCAAAGAACCGTCTGTGCTGTGGTGTGTTCATGCACAACAAAAATGGACACTTCACACTTCACCCACACTTTATTTGCACTATATTTGCACATTTCTGGCCCTAATATACTGCAAATTAAGTGTGGGTGAAGTGTCCATTTTTGTCCTGCGTGAACACACCACACTATATTTGCCCTAATATACTGCAAATACTATATTTGCTGTATTTTAGAGTCACCATTATTATTCATTTAAGTGATCATTATCTAACTGCTAAATATTTTCTTGCTCACAGTTTCTTGTTACCCTGTCACAATCCTGTCTTTTACATACTTTAGGATATTGGATGCTTATACTGCTAATGCAGGGGTGTCAAACTCCAGTCCTGGAGGGCCGTGGTCCAGGATGTTTTGGTGATTTCCCTGCTCAGAAACACCTGGTTCACCTCGCCAGTTAATTGTCAGGTTTAGTGAATGTATTTGAGGAGAGCCACCAATAAACTGTGCTGGACATCGGCCCTCCAGGACCGGAGTTGGATACACCTGTGCTAATGTCTGCAAGACAGATGTGGCCAGATCATGTTGATGCTTTTCCATGATGTGTGTTTCTGTTAGCGACAGATTGAAGTTTTCAGTGCCACAGATTGACTGTGACTTGACTTCTACCTTGACAATGCAGCAGCTGAAAGCTAACTGTCGTACTTCTCTTTCCTTGTAGCTAAGAAGCTGCCGAAGAACGAGCCTCAGGGTGGTGGAGGGGCGAGTGGGCGTGGCCGGACTGGTGTGGATCTTCAAGACTCCGCTCCCCAGGGCTCCACCGGCAAGTGCTGTGGAAATTAACTCAACAGTCAACTTGAAGGGTCTTAAACAACTTAACCTTGGAAACAGACAGACCATTTTTGAGAAGGAGATCAATCGCACTTAAGAGAGATTATATCTTCATATTTTTTTTCTGTATTTTCTTTTTGTCTTTTTTCTTTTTCTGAAAATCATAAGCTAGAGGGAGTGCCACAGTGCCTCACTCTCTCTCTCTCTTTCTCTCACCACATGTCTTGATTATCATTATTTTATAGAAATACTAACATGATTCTGTCGTTCATCTCATTTTAAAGATCAAGAGATGAAAACTTAATACTTTGTATGTTTTTGGTGAAGGGTGCATGTAGCAATTTTTTTCTTATGTATTATTCGACATTTTTTTCGACCCTGTACCAATCTTCTTTATCAGCACATTACGGACTCGGGGAGGACAACGATGAATCTCACGTTCAAATCTGTCTGTTTTTTTGTAAATGAACTAGTATTGTTTTTATTACAGCAGCTCCACCTTGAATATATCATGGCATTATTGGGGTTACATAGCACATGCATATGGATGTATGTCTGATCAGTGTAATATGAAAACTCCACTGAAATGGAGTCAGCATTACCACTTATACCTAAAAACATTTTTAGCATTATGTTTTTCAATCTGTAAGATATTATGGCATCAAAAGAAGAATAAAAAATTAAGGGAAAAGATTTACAGTTGTGGACTGTTGTGTGGGGAGGGTGGCGATTTCTAGATGGTCTTGAATCGTGGCTACTTCATTTTAATGTGAAGAAAATTAAGAATGAACGATTGAACTAGAGCTGCATGATATATTTGTTAATCGCTTTCATAATATTGGCAATATTGTGATACCAAAATGGCAACAATATGCAAACAAACTTTTAATAAATCATTCAATTCCGTATGTGCTGTTTACATTCTCCTGACTAAATCAGATGAGTTTCATTGGGTGATTTGGTGAACAAAAATGTTTGCTGTCCAACAGTCATATCATGTAAAGTGGACCCATCTTGAACATCAAGGGCTGATAGTGTAGATATAATAGACTGTATGTGACAGTTTTTTACTACGTACCCATTTATTTCAATTACAGATTTTTATTCTTAAGCATTGGTGAGTGGCTGAGTGAACTAAAAAATGTTTCTAATGAAACAAAAATGTAAAAACGTTTCTGGCATCCTATTAATTGGTTGTCTGGTGATGCAGAGTCAAATTCTAGACTGTCCTTTAACTTTAAATGCACTCGTCAACTGTTTCATCCCATTGGCTGTCACTTAAAAGCTCGTTAAATATCTACAGGTTGTCTGGTGATCCACAATGTAATTAAGGTGATTTTTTATAGGTCCTTAGACATTAACAAAGAAATTACATATTCTGGTTAATGAAGGTGCTCAAATGGTGAACATAGTGAAATTGTATTTTTTATTAAAGAATGCTGAATAAATATGAATTGAGTAGCAAACAAATCTCAGTGTGTGCCAAAACCTTTGATAGTGTGTAAATATAACTCTGGGGAAAAAAAGAGACCACTGCAATCATCATCTCTGAGTATGACAACCATTCCATCTATACCAGTGTCTGTTAAATTCCTACACAAGCACCTCATTCTGCTTTATGAGGTACTGGTTACTGATCACCTGAATCAAATCTTATTTAGTGAGGAAAAGTATTTACAACACTGCTGTAATCAACACTCTCCTCCTGCAGTGTGACTAGTTGGATGGTAAAACACTACTAGAAAAACATCAAAGGTAATTACTGCCATGTTGTTTGAGTGAACAAGAGATTTGTTTTCTTTGACTAGTTCAAGTTCTGTAAACACTGCATCATTTCTCTTATTTTGATGTTTTGTCATTTCCTTTAAAATGATGCTTTAGAACAAATTTTTTTATTTGGAAATTAGGAGAAATATTGACACCAGTTCTTAAAAACTAATGCAATGCTGTTCAATACTTGCACCTATAAAAGATAAACATTTTTGCAGTGGTCTCTTCTTTTTTGGAGCTGTATATTAAATTGTCATTTTAATTGTCAAAAATGTCTTTGCTGTGACATTACCTTTCACTGAAACTAAGGGGCCTATCCCTGAAAAACAGACCCAGACCATTATTCCTCCCACTAAACTGCGCTGTGGGAGGTCTCCAGACATCCACCAAAACCCAGACGCATCCCTCAGACTACCAGTTAATGGAGTGTGATTCATCATGCTGGAAAACACACTTTTCTGCAGCTCCCAAGCCCAGTAGAGGCATGCTTTACACCACTCAAGCTGAAGCATGGCATTGCACATCATGATCTTAGTCTTGTGCAGCTGTTCAACAATGGCAACCCATTTCATGAAGCTCTCGACACACTTGTGCAGTTTTTCTGGACTATGCTTTAGCACTTGGAGGCCATGTTCTGTGCTCTATTGCTTCTCATTGTTGCTCCTAGATGCATCTATTTCACAATAACACTCTCAGTTGACTGGGGCAGGTCCAGCAAGTCAGAAATTTCATGTGGTTCACTGGACAAAACTACCAGTTTTTCAGGGTTTGGGCTAGGCCTCTTCCAGTGAAGGGCAATCTTAATGCTTCAGCATACCAAGACATTTTGGACAACACCAAAAGGAGATGATGTGTTTAGTCCAACCTAGTCCAGGCCCCTTTCTATTCCAGCATGACTGTGTCCCAGTTCACAGAGCAAGCTCCATAAAGACATGGTTGGATGAGTTGGGTGTGAAAGACCTTGACTGACCAAATTGTGATGGCTCAGAGAATCTCCAAAATGTACTGGTCTCTTTTACTCTTACAGCTGAGGTGGGCTGTGTTATGAAGTCTCCTTCATGGCAACTTCGAGGCATCAGGTCATCAAAGGTAAGACATACATGGCCCGTAAGCATTTGTCATGCCAGCCGTGCACGTATGCTTCAGTTTGGGGTTGTTAGGTGCAAGTTTGCTGTGTTTACGTTTATGTTTACGTTTACGGCTACGTTTTACGGTATTTAGCAGACGCTCTTATCCAGAGCGACGTACATCAGTGCTTTAGTTAGTGGTGTGCGGATCGATACTGAAATATCGATTCCTCCGATACCAGTTGTTTATATTCTAGAATCGATTCTCATATTAAAGTATCGATATTAAAGTCATTTGGGGTAAATGTGTAGTTTATCATTAACAGGAACACAGGTGGAAAGTAACCATATTATTGGGATCGTCTAAATTAGAAAGAGCTACTTCCTCCTCTGCCTGTCATAGTCATATGCGAAATACGGCTGTAAAAATGCATCGCGGTGCGTTGGTGTGCGTTCTCTGAGTCATGTTGTGCCAGTCAAAGAAACAAAAAAGTCACAAAAAGGATCTATGTAAGTGCTTCAAGCCTACACTAGATGGGGCTATACCTTTTTTTATTCAGAGACCCCATTATCCCGAACAACACTGGAATGATTTCTGATTCTGAGCCTTCATAGCCAAACTACTTTTCCAGTTTCTGAAGTTCACAACACACCAGGGATTTCTCTATATAGTTCACGTTTAGCCTGTTCTCAGCCTCTTCTGGAATTCAGCAATGTGAGTCAATCAGTAAGTAAAGTCAGTGTCTAATTCAGCACAAAAATAAATCTGTGTAGAAATTTGCTCTTTTTCTTCACAACAGACTTCCTACTCTTTTAAGTAACAAACAATTCAGAACCATCCTGCTTTGGGGTTCTTTGAGTTGCACAAAGAGCATAAATAGGGCCACTAACAGTGTGACTTTTCAATTGATTTTCACTGATGGATAGCCAGGTTTTTTATCACTGGTTTAAGCCAGTTTTCCATTTAGCCAGCATTATCCTGCCAGCCTTAAAGGACAGATGGTGGCCTGATGGTTAGAGAGTTGCCCTTGTGACCGGAAGGTCATGAGTTTGAATCCCAGTTTCCCTTGAGCAAAGTATCGTCCCCACACACTGCTCCCCAGGCATCGCGCCACTTTTGCCCACTGCTTCACTCGGTGAATGAGTTAAATGCAGAGAACAATTTCATGCTGTTCAGACTGTGCTGAGGTGTGTTCATGTGTGACAAATGGACACTTTACACTTTAAAGAACAATAACTGTGAAAAAACACGTTTCCAGACATGGATTGCGGAGTGGCAGTAATTTTTTTTAACGTTAACATAGTTTACATCACCATTATAATGACATTTCTTGATTGAGAGGTGAATAGTTTGAAGCTTATTAGTCTTTTATAAAGACCATTACACTCTGTTTTCCTGTTTCTCTATATTATTATATTTGTACAAGTATGGGTTGATGTGTGCACGGACACGTGTCGCACAAGTTTACATCCCTTGCTGTGAACAATAGAGGAAAAAAAGCAAGAATACAATTGTCTGCAGGCACAGGTGGGAGACCATGAGAGATTGCATGCATATTAGTGTAGCAAGTCGTGATGTGAGTGGGTTTTTTTGTAGGCCAAGTGTCACAGGATTTGAATATACAGGACAAGGTTAATGGGGTAAGCGCTGCTGCAAGGCTGGTGGAACACGGGCTGATTTGTCACCAGTGGCCTGCTTTCTGCTCAGAAATTACAGTTTGTAGATGAAGGCCCCAGGGCAGTCCTTATACTGACAAGAAAGGTTCACCAACTTCTCAAAATTTCACAGTGTTTTTACTGCCAGGGTGCAACTGGGCAGCTGGTGGCCTGGTGGTTAGGGAGTTGCCCCTGAGATCAGAAGACTGTGGGTTTGAATCCTAGGACTCCTATGGGCAACACTGAGGTACTCTTGAGCAAGGTACCACCAGGGGGGGTGGTGGCCTAGTGGCTAGGATACATGCCTCTGGACCAAGAGGTCATGGGTTCGAATCCAACCTTCACCACCCCTGGGTTTCTGAGCAAGACCCATAACCCCATAGTTATAAAAGTGCCTGTTAAATGCCATAAATGTAAGTATAAAGGTGGGTGCTGTGTCGCTGGCAGCTTCACTTGGTGAATGGGTTAAACACAGATAACATTTCACATTGTGTGCTGTGCTCTGTTCACGTGTGACTATAAGGGGCCACTTTACTTCAACTGACAGAGGAACTTTATTAGTTGTTCGCTACAGTAGCCTTATAGCTCCAGCACAACGACAAAGAAGCAAACCTAAGAAAGCCCAAAACGTGATCTGATTTTGAAGCTGTACTGTTTTCTTCAGCCAGAGAGGCGCCTGTTGCATCATGCGTGCACAGCCATGTTTAACTGCAGTTTTTAATGAATGGACTCTGTGTAAGTCTGGCTCAGCTTTGGACGTGGCAGCGCAGCACAATCTACACATTTACTCTGCACTGAAAGAGCCATTTATACTGTATGTTAAGGTTGAAAAAATAAATAAATGACTGAAAACAGCCGCTGAAGTTGGGTACATCCGTGCCTGAATAGTGGCATTAATAAGAACATGCTTTTAAGGACTTTTTCCAGTATAAATATAGCGGTGAAATCGAAAAAAATCCATGTCTATATCTCTTCCTCTGCCTGTGAGTCTCTCTGCCTAGAGGCAGCTGGTGGTCTGGCAGTTAGGGAGCTGCCCCTGCAGTCAGGAGGTTGTGGGTTCGAATCCCAGGACTA
Source organism: Brachyalestes nurse (assembly GCA_037974405.1). NCBI lineage: Eukaryota > Metazoa > Chordata > Actinopteri > Characiformes > Alestidae > Brachyalestes > Brachyalestes nurse. The sequence goes on from JBBPCY010000109.1 coordinate 28,623,356, forward strand.
CTACTGGCACCACTGAGGTACGCTTGTGCAAGGTACCGTCTTCACACACTGCTCCGCGCTGCATCGCTGGCTGTCTGACAAATGTACACTTTTCACTATCTATCGATCTGTTTATCAATACAAAGCTAAACTGTGGCTGTGTTAGCCTATTGATCGTTTTCCAGCCATAGTCCTTGAGCCCTGTCTTCATATGTCCAAGCAAAATAACAGACAACACCCAAACAGAAAAAAACTAAAATTACAACAAACAAACTGCAAAAAAACAGCTAAATTAACATTGAAATAAAAAAGAAAATCTACATTATTAGAGACAAGTGATCAATGGCTCATTAAAGTCTCTGGTAGAGAATGGAACTAACAAAGCTAAAATGAAATCATGCTTCTCTGAACTGGTTCACTGTTTTGCCGTCTGGTTTCAGACCTTCATTAATGACCTTCATAGAAATTAGAATTCTGCTTTCAAAAATCCACATCTGCTCTGTCAGTTTCAACCTGTTATAAAGGAAAACAGTACTGAGACAGCTTTAGACAGCACAGGCATGGGTGTAAACAAATTATTTTTCACTGTAATGAAGGTGGCAGAGTGGGACTGCTTAAATACCAAGCAAAAAGCAAAAGTAAGTGTTTTTTATTGTTTTACAAACAAAACAAACTTTTTATTGCTTTCTTGTTTGCATTTATTCTAAGATAACCTGTGTTAGCACAAAGACACTTTACCACGGACTGAGAAAAATGACTTCAAACTATTTGCATAGGTGCCTAAGACTTGCACAGTACTGTAAATAATTTGATTATCTTAAGTTTAGCTTTAAGATAATGGTAGAGAATATAACCCAAGTTATGCTGAGGATAAACTGTCTGTGATTTTGGCAAGATCTGATGAAACAAAATGAAAAAACACAGGCAAAAAGTGATCCATTAACCCAGAGACACGTGGGTGTAGATGTGTTTTTTGTTTCTTCTGCTTCTTAGCCTTTTACTCAAGCCTACATATAACACAAATGATTCATACAGGGACAGATGGTGCAGTCTAATTTTAAGAAAACCTGACAATGTAAATTCATTTTAATAAAACAGCACTCTGTGACTGGTGTGTGTTTCTGTGTGTGTGTGTGTGAGAGAGAGAGAGAGAGAGAGAGAGAGAGAGAAAGAGGCTAACAGTTGATGTCATATAGCAAATAGAGGGAAAAGTGGCTGCCTGTCATTATTACACACACACACACACACACACATCACAAAAAGAGCATCTAATCTGTCATCTTATGCCACTCATTCTTTTGACCTCATCACACTCTCCTGTCTCTCTTTAAAAGCTCAATTTACAATGTGATTTTGCATGCTGAGGGGTATAAAATCACTGTGTCGACTTCAGAGAGGGTTGCTATGGCAACTAGGTAAGAGGGGGTTGATTAGGGCACACTGAGATGTCCGTCAGTCAGCTGCTGGCTCCTGTGTATCACCAAAAATATACATATTGTAGTTCAGAAATGCTAGTTTGTGCCAGTTTCCCATCCATAAGGAGCCCCTTTTGTAGCCCCCATATAGTTTCTCAGGTAAGACATGTCTGGTGTCTGCTATAATAATAAGTAAAAAGTAACAGAAATGTACACTGACCAATTGACAATGTACAAACTGCATGTCTAAATGACCTCATTGTGTGATCATACTGTTATCTATGAACACAGACCCGCTAACACTGCAATTCTGAAACCAGAATTTTGACCATGTTTTAGGTGACAAAATACCATGCAGTTTCAGAAACCACTTAGGCCTCTGTTAACTCTACCATCAAGAGATTAAGAGTTTGATTAAAGGTGATGCCACAGCTATAGGTAGCCAGGAGTCCCAGGGAGCATAATGGCCCGGCTCTCTCTGGGTGTGTTGAACACCCCTCCTTCTACTTCCTTGATTTAGAGCAGGGGTGTCAAACTCCTCTCCTGGAGGGCCGGTGTCCAGCACAGTTTGATGGTTCTCCTACTCAAACACATTTAATTAATCTGGCAATTAACTGGTGAGGTGAACCAGGTGTTTCTGAGCAGGGAAATGTGCTTCTATCTTTTGGTGCGGCCCGGTACCAAATGTCTCACAGACCGATACTGGTCCTGGTGTTTGGGGACCTCTGCTCTAAAGAATGAATTAAAGTCTATGTATTTGAATGCAGTGTTTGTAAAATCCCTGTTTGTGTAATGATCAGGCGTCCCAGTACTTCTGTCCATATAGTGTTACTCATTTATGACTATTTTATGCTTGGTCAATCCAAAAGTTTCTCCTGAACCTGAACACATAGGGACCATAGGGAACCCAGTTGTGTTAAAGCTGTGTCTTTTGGGACGAGATACAGCAACCTTGTGATAGTTAGGACACTGCTGACGTATGCCTAACCCTAAATTAGGACCGCCCAGTTGACAGCAAAAGAAAACTATTTTGGTGAAGTACATCAGCCATGTGGTGGACATTGGTATGTTAGTGACATGAATTTACATGTGCATTGGGCATAAATTACAAAACAACCCGTTTAGAATGTCATGTTTTTTTCATGTCAGAAAAACCATTTACACAAAACCACTCATTTGGACTACAGCATTTTAATCCATTAATTCTCATAGTCTTTCAGGCTGGACTCTCATAGTCTTTCAGACTGGCACAATACAGAGCAGCCAGTCACAGCAAAGCACATTTACATATATCACTCTTATAAGCATGATTACAAAAACAGTCTGTTTATTGTACTCAATAAGAGAATGGAAAATGCTCATTCAAAATGAAAAATGGCACTTTCCAGTACAATAAAGCACATAAACGTCATAAGTAAACCTCTGGGGAAAAAATGAAGTACAAGAAAATAATTTGATATTCGTAACTTGACATAGATTGGCGTACATTTCTAAGTTCATGGGAAACTATGTGCTTCGATTTTGTTCGTAACTATCACTCGTGTTTTCATTCTGTCTGAAGGAAAACTTTGATTATGACAACCACGATACAGCCTACACACACCAAATGATTCCGCAGCGTCGCTCCTGTCCAGCAGCTGTTTAAAAATAACATTTGTTCATTTCTCCTGCAGCCACTCTTCACCCACTACCCCTTTACACCTCCAAGTCCTCCAGGCCTTGGTTCTTGCCCCGTGCACAACTCCTCCAGAGGGGCTGTCATAGGGCAGTGTATTATCTTACACCCCCACCTCCCTGGCCACAGTTATTGTGTTTTGAGCTATTTTTAGTGGCTCTGCCTTTGGGCCTGCTAGTCAAAGGACTGGAAAGGAAAGGGCATAGCTTAAACTTCAAGTATGTTTCCACAGAGCATCCATCAGAGCGTCACGGACAGCTGGAGAGTTTATCACTCCCTCCCACTTCGCGGAAGCATGCGCCCCCTATTGTCACAGCACACATGCACAACCGTCCACCTTTGAATGCAGCTCTAAATATTTTAATGAACCAGCCAACAGGCTTTTTTATTTGTGTATGTGACATATGTGAATGTGTGTGGCCACACATTTCGCTCTTTATAGGGATCAAAAAAAGTCTTTAGGGCAGTTAAAAAAAAATAATAATAATAAAAATAATAATAATCTGCATGGAGTGAAAAAAACGAATGAAAGTTATAAAATTAATAGAGAAACCCTTGGTTTGTTAACACATTCAAACAGATATTGGCTGATCATGAGTTCGATCCCCACAGTCATCTGTGTCCAAGTGTCCAAGAGAACCTAACTGACTAGTTCAAAAACATGTGGTTCCCCTTCATATGGCTCGATTAAATCGTGTGCTCGCCGTCACAGTGCTGGTGGTCAGGTGAGACTAACAGGGAATGCATAAATAAAACATTAAAATAAACTACAGCATTGTTAATAAAGGCATAATTTAAAAAAGAAATGATGAAAACATGAACCGTTTTAAGGTTGATGACCACTGAAGCAGACTAAGCAAGAAATGGCACAGACACCAATAAACACTAGAGTATGTGTGTGTGTGTATGTGTGGGGGGGTTGGTGGGGGGGTGGGTGGTCATGCTGTGTTTACATTTACATCAAATGGAAGCTTCTCTGAAACATTTGAAGCCTTTAACAGTCACATCACTCACTCACAATGTGATGACACCTGTGACCACGACAGTGATTTATGTACCCAGTTATATGCAAGGATTGATGTTGGACACATACCTTCTTCACACATACACACACTCACACCCCACACAGAGAGAAAGCTTTCACTTGTTATCCTAACCTTGTCAGCTTCAAACCACGAGGTTAACTATGCTCTATTTCACATCCTACACTATATAGACAAAAGTATTGGGATGCTTGACCATTACTCCAACAGGGACTTTAATGACATTGCATTCAAAAACATTGACTTTAATATGGAGCTGGTCCCCCTTTATGAAGTCAGACACTATGCTGGACGAGAAAGCCTGGCTCACCAGCTCTGTTCCAGTTCATCCCAAAGGTGTTGGATGGGGTTGAGGTCAAGGCTCTTTGTGGACCAGTCAAGTTCTTCCACATGAAACTCATCAAACACATCAAAATCATGTCTTTATGGAGCTTGCTTTGTGCACTGGGACACAGTCATACTGGAATAGAAAAGGTTCTTCCCCAAACTGTGTAGGCATTGTCCAAAATGTCTTGATATACTGAAGCATTAACATTGTCCCTCACTGGAAGTAAGGGACCTTAACCAAAAACTGAAAAACAGGTGTGTCCCAATACTTTTGTCCATATAGAGTAGTCCTGAAAGAACAGCTACGGGCTAACAGAGCCGTTCATCTACTTTATTTCACACCACATTTCACTCAGGCGAGTGTGTTCATAAAAGAAATAAAAAGCACGTGAATACTACCTTAAAACTTGCCTCACTCTGAGTGTTTTGTTATTGGAGATGAAAAAAGTTACAATAAAAATTTCGCGGGAAACTGAGGGACGCGAGCTCTCTTTTCGCCTCCCGTCCGTTACAAACTGCTGTGAAGTTCGATTCAGTTAAGGAACCGATTCATTTCAATCAACCAGGCGAAGTCAAATCAATCTTGTGATCCAAACCATCGTCCACAGAGACAAACAAGGTATGTGAGTGCCATTTGATGATTTTAATGACTTTAATGACATTGCATTCGAATACATAGACTTCAATATGGAGTCGGTTCCTCCTCTGCAGACACAACAGCTTCCAATCATCTTGGAAGGCTTTGAGTGTTTCTGAGGGAATTTGTGCACATTCATTCTGTAGAGCATTTATGAGGTCAAGACACTGAAGTTGGACGAGAAGCCCTGGCTCATAATCTCATCTAACTCATCTAATCATGTCTTTATGGAGCTTGCTTTGTGCACTGGAGCACAGTCGTGCTGGAATAGTAAAGGTTTTTCCCAAACTGTGTCCACAAAGTTGGAAGCATGGCGTTGTCCAAAATGTCTTGGTATGCTGAAGCATTAAGATTATCCTTCACTGGAAATAAGCAGCCACTGAATTCAGTAATAAAGATGTGTGTCCCAATACATTTGGCCATATATTGTCTATTGTGGTGGTATATGCTTGCTTTAGCTCAAATGGTAGAGTGCTCACTTAGCATGTGAGATGATGTTTGCAATCGCCAAGTGGGCTCTTTCTAGGTCGGCTGGCGGCTCCTGCAGTTGCCTCTGCGATTGGAAAGCCGTGGGTTCGAATCCCAGGACTGCCAGTGTCCTGCTTACACTGTGTGCAGTGTTGGGAGTAACTTACAAAAGTAACGCATTACTGTAATGCATTGCTTTTTGCTGTAATGTAAGGCAATACAGAAAAATGGTAATATTTTACTCGCTACAAATGTTAGTAACGCGCGTTACAATGGATTTTTAACCCGGAATGAACCGACCCTTTTTCTTTCTTCATACTGTAGCATCACCAGAACGGTTGGAAGGGATGACACAGTTATGCTGTAACCTGTTTATTATTGCACAGAAAATGTTACTTTTGGTCGTAACCAACACCATATTAAATACAGTAATATTGTAACGTAACGAATTAATTTGAAATGACAGTAACAAGTAATAAATAACGCATTACAGTTTTGAAGTAACTTTCTCAACACTGGTGCTGTGGTGTGTTCGTGACTATAAGGGACCAACCCCGGGAGTAGAAGCCAGAAGATTCAAACCTATGAATCGGTTCAAATGATTCAAACGAACGACTCGTGGAGGACTCTTGTAGAGCCGGTGGAGTCGTGACGGTGCGATGTGGCTGAATGTCCTTCTCAGAGCAGAAAACGGACTCTGTTCATCCAGCCAGAGCAGGTAAGAGCCATACACGGGTGGTTTTTACTCTGAACGGGTTACAATTTCCATTTTGTTGGTCAGAGGAAATCGTTGTGAGAGCTGAGTTGTTGTGAAAGTGTTTGGACGGAACGCTCATTGAGTGGAAGTGCTTTGACAGTCATTGGAAATTGTGGTTTTAGACTGAGAAAATGACTTCAGAATGTCGTTGGGGACAAAAAAAAACGCACAATACAGGACAGACTTATCATTTTCGCCGTTTAAAAAATAACTGCTGTGGTTTAAACAGGGAGAAATTCTGAAAGTGGTGTCTTTTTGCTCTTTGCTCTACTTTTAACTTCCCTACTTTTATTCTTCTCACCTTTACGCACTGCCTTCAGACATCCAGGACAGTCCTCTGATGCTGTTGATAGTAAAAAAAATAGTTTATTTCATTTATTACTACTCGTCCCATTTATTATATTTTCTCTTCAGAGAGGTCTCTTGGTATCTTGGTATAGGAATAAATTACACAAGATTTTGGACGCTGTTTTATGTACCACATGCTTTAAAATCGTAATTAAGATGTAAACAAAGTAATTTTGAACGGAAGCAAGTTTCAGAAGTTACGACATTGGAGAAACGTTCTGAATCAGGATTGGTCACAGTGGCGGTGAACAGAATCAGACATCTAAAGAGTTGCTTCTGAACTGCTTCAGAAGAACGGCTTCTGAAAGCTCCCTCACAAGAAGTTTTCTCATGCAGTACAGTTCCTGATGCTTGAGACATGCAGGGAGTTTTGTGCAGGGAGTTGTGACGCAAAATAGTTCCCTAAGAATTTGTTTTTCAGTTTTACCATTATTTCACTAGTAAATTGTGTAAAATTATGTAAAGTGTCCATTTGTCATATGTGTGTGAACAGTGAGAAATTCTTTATCTGTATTTAACCCATTCAACAAGTGAAGCAGCAGGCAGCCAGGAACACAGCACCCAGGGAGCACTCAAGCGTACCTCAGTGGTGCCACTGGCAGTCCTGGGATTCGAACTCACAACCTTCAGGTTGCAGGGGCAACTCCCTAACCACCAGTTCACCAGCTCCCCCAAAATATAAATGTTAGCAGTTTAACATGGTTAAAACCCATCAGAAAATTGTCTTTGTGGTGAATTTACTCCATCTCACTCTGGGAATAGCTTTAACTGAAGTAGTCAGGACTTGCAGAAAACCATGATGATAATTTTGTGGACTGTGCCTCAGGTTTGCAGAACATTGCAAGACATTTTGAATTTTTATTTTTTTTTAAATCCTGAAAATTGATGCAGTATAAATATGTTAATAAAACAGTAAAACCAGAAGCAATTCATTGTTACAGTTCTTCATTTGTAAGCAACATTTAGGCCGATTGCTGTTTTTGCAGTTCTGTCACACACTGTTAGAAATTAGGGACAGAGGAGAAAGCAGGAGATTTTTGCCTTAAGATTTTAGTAATTCACTCTTTCAATCTTCTGTAGAGAGAGATTCTGTTTCTCTTTGGGTAGGCTCTGCTTTAGATACAAGTATTTGATGAAAAGCATCTCTCTCTTTTTCTCTATCTATGTCACTTTGTCTCTCTCTCTCTTTCTCTCTCTCTTTTAAAGCCCTGGTTAGATATCAGTGTGTGTTTGTGTGTGTGTTTGTGTATGTGTGTGAGAGAGAGAGAGAGTCTGTGTATGTACATTTCTGGTTCTGTGAGGTGTGAAATTGAGTATGATCAGCTGGAACAGGGTGAATGGAAAGCCAGTGCTGCCCTTGAATCTTCACTGACTTTCTGAACAGCATCAGCAGCTCCACTTCTTACATTCATTTACCCTTCACCACTGTTCTCCAGGCAGCCTGCTCTGTCACATGTAGTCAACAAAGTCAGTTATTCAGAGTTGATGTAATGATGTAACTCAATTCAACGCGTAGTTCAAACGCACTTTATAATGATCCGTAATGTTCATATGGTCTACACGGTCATTAGATACAGAATAATGTACTGCAGAAAGTCTAGAGGCGACATCATTTGTAGTACCGATGGAACAATGAATGATGGTAAAAAAGTAAAAGAAACTGAAGAAGGCACTATTCTTTAATCCACATTTATTTTTCCTATTTTGTGGCAAATAAACAAATGACAGATCTGACACAAGACAGCTTTAGTTTAATAGTGAAACACACCTCAAACAAATTAGATTACAGTATCAGGGGAAAATGATGGAATTTCTCAATGTGGAGGGAAAATTCTGGAATCAAAAATCACAATTAGTACTTTGTTGGTCCTCCTCTGGCTTAAATACTTTGAGACATGGACTTTCCAAAAAATAATATTCTTCATCAAGTTGTTTTCAGTGTTCTTGAATAACGGTTGACAGACTTGCAGAATGGAGTTCACGTGGATTTTTGTATTACATTTTTTTATTTTTCATTGATATGAAATTTCTTTCCTGGCACTAAGCCTTAACAGTTTTGCTCTGTGATGAGATGCATTATCATCCTGAAAAATGACTTCTATCACCAAACCTATTTTCTATCAAGGGCATGGGGAAAGTAACTATTTTCAATCTATACCTGTGCTTTGTCTGTTGAGGTAGTAATTGACTCCTTCCATGTCCTGTACCTGATGTGCAGCCCCAGATCATGAATGAGCTCAAATTTGCTTCTTTTCTTAATTCAGTCATCATGTGTTTCATTAGAGCAATTCCAGACAAAGGTTCCAGCGTCATCGAGTTAGTCATTGCAGATTCGTGATTCAGGACTGAAGATCATCCAATCATTCACACGCCATAATTGGTTCTCTTTAGTCCAGTGTAACATGGCTTTCTCCTGATTAGGTGTGCCTCTCACAATTCCGTCACAGACTCCTGTTTCTGGGCTTTTGTTTTTCATTTGTTATTTGGGCTTTTTCTATTGTCAGTATATTTGAGTTGATATTTGAGTTTTCTGATTTGATTCTTATAACCTTCCCATTTTGTTTATACAACAAATGTTAGACACAGCTGACTGGGACCCAGCATCTTTTGCCACATTCTGTGTTGGATTTCAATCTTGAAGAAGTTTTATAATCCTTTCCATTGTTTCATTTGACAGCTCTCTTGTTGGGGTGTGTTTCCTTTCAGTCAGCTGAGTCCAACAGCTTGTTAAGGTGTGCAAGAACACTATATTTATTATGGAAAATAGAAGGGGATTCCATATATTTTTTCCTCCACATTGAGCGAATCCATAATTTTCTGATTTGCAAAAATAGCTTTAATAAAAATGATTTAAATAAAATTAGGTAAAAAAATAAAATTTAGGTATGTTTCACAAAGGTTCTCAATAAAATTGTTTTGTGTCATGTCTGTAATTTGCTTCTTTGCTACAAAGTGAAAAATGCAATGTCAAGTCGCAAAGGTTTCATTGTCATTTTAGCCTTAGGCCCAGTACACAGTCCATGAGAGAGACTGTTGACTTCTTTGGCTTTGGGATGATGGGGTGGCTTTGAGGCATGTTAGAATGAAGGTGGTGCTCAGAGAGATACTGAAGATGTCTGTGAGGACTTCTGCCAGCTGGTCTACGCATCCTCTGAACACGTTATCAGGAATGTTGTCTGTCCTGGCAGCAGAGTCCTCATCACATTAGCCATGTTCAGAGAGAGCACCTGGTCGTTGGAGGGTGGGGTGGTCTGCCATCTTGCCCTGTCGTTCTGTGAGCTCAAAACAGTCCTGAAGAACAGAGTTAGCTCCTCGGAGCAAGATTCTTTTCTGCCTCAGAATGGGGATCAGCAGTACAGAGATACGGAGGTCCAATTCGCCGAGGTAGGGGCGGGTTTCAGCATGGAACATCCAGCAGTTCTCCCCCTTGCTGGAAAGTTTACATTCTGATAGAAGTTAGGGAGAACTGACTTCAGATTTTAATTTAATTTTAATTTATTAGTCCTTATAGTCACGTGTGAACACACCACAGCACAATGTGAACAATGTGAAATTCTTTCTCTGCATTTTAACCCATTCACCAAGTGCAGCAGTGGGTTAAAACCTCTGGTGACTGTAGTCACTAAATACATTTTGTGAAAAAGCAGGAATAACAATCCACAATTTAGCCCATTTGTAAATTGTTGTTTCAGTTCTGGGAAAAGTGATTTAGCCATTGTAAAAACTACAGCAAATATCTGGTTGGTCTTCAGCTGATGAAATTAAACAGGACAGAGAGCAACAGGCCACAGAGGGGCAAATATTACAAAGCTGTTGGGATGTTCTGTTGCATAAATCAGGCACTTACCCAGAAAACACAGTGCTTCATCTTGTTTCTAGATGAACTTTACAGGATACGGGTACCAGAAGGTAAGAGAGAGCAGCTGAGAGCAAATGCTTCAGTATTTGTTGTGATGTGGCATTCCGCTGCTCCACTGCAGTCACAGAGTGGTTTGTGCAACGGCCAAGGATGTTCATTGTTACTGTCACCATGTTCCCCCTTCCTAAACTCTACAGAGGTATTCTTCTCGGCACAAAGACTGAGGGCTTGTAATTGACATCCACATCACTAAATGTTCCTTCTAGCCATAAAGGCTGGGTGCCAAGATAATCCTGCTGAGCGCTGCCAAGGCCGGGTAACTAGAAGATACTTCCTCAGATGCATCGCTAGAGAGAACATCAGATGTGTTATTAATGAAAACTTCTGATCAGATTCAGAGAACAGGATGGAGTTGCATATGTTGCTTGTCTTAGTCATAAGCACTGAAACTGTGTGTAATAATACATTATGGTTATTGTGAAAATAAAATCAGTTATTTGAAACCATAATCAAGATTCAGTAGGTAGCATTCTTTATTTGTCAAATTCACAGTTATACATGTACAATGCAGATATAGTTACAACAAATTCAAGAGAAAATCAAAGGCTTGAACTAAGTAATAAAAATTGTAGAAAAAAAGTATTCAAATAAGCATTACCAGTGCAAACAAATATTTATAAGCAACAAGATATGAATTTTGCAAGAGTACAGAATAGAAGATGTACTATGTATAGAAAGTGTAAAATGCACTGTGCTAGTTGCTGTTGCTGTAAAGCTGTGATGGCGTGTCCTGGCTAAGGAGTCTTGTGGCCTGAGCATTGAAGCTCCTCCTGAGCCCCTTTATTCTGGCCATAATACTCATGAAGCATCCACCTGGTTTCAGCACTTCAAACAGAGAGTTACTGATGATTCTGTTTGCTCTGTTCTTGCATCTCCTGATGTAAATATCCTGTAGAGGCAGATCACTTTCTGTAGTCGCTTTGCATTTACATTTACGGCATTTAGCTCTGATCCAGAGCAACGTACATCAGTGCTGAAGTAGTCCACATCTTTTCCTCAAACCTGTAAAGCTAAACTTAAATCAACGCCTGCTATTCAACCAAGTTACTGCCAGCTAAGTACTCCTAAACAACACCTGTCAAAGAAAAGACTGAAGTTAAGGCAAAGTAAGGAAGGCATGGAGATTTTTTTCCGTCTCTTAATGTCATAAAGCACTTTCTAAAGTATGTTGTATCACCGGAGAAACCCTAAACTTTCTTAGCTGTCTTAGATGGTGGAGAAGCTGCCTTGCCTTTTTGGACTGGGCTTGAATATCTTCAGTCCATGTCAGATCCTTGGAAATATGAATGCTCAGATATTTAAAGCTGCACACACTCTCCACTGCAGCCCCATTCATGTTGAGAGGGGTGTCGGACTGCTACTGTCTCTTACTGAAGTCTGCCACGGGCTCCTTGGTTTTGCTGACATTGAGTTGCAGGCACTTCTCCTGCCACCTGTCCACCTCGTCCATGAATGCTCTCATCGTTGTTGGAGATAAGGCCCTGCACAACTGTGTCGTCTGCACATTTGACAATGGAGTTTGAGCTGTGTGTGGCCATGCTGTCTAGAGTGTAGGCGGCATAGATCAGAGGACTGAGTACACAGCCTTGTGGAGCTCCTGTGTTGAATGTGACGGTGCTGGAGACACAACCACAAATACTCACCACCTGTGTTCTGCCTGTGAGGAAGTTGAGAAGACAGGAGCACAGGTGACTGTTCAGTCCCAGGTCCCTCAGCTTGTTGAACTGTTGTGTTGAAAGGTGAACTGTATTCAGTGAACAGCAGTTTCTGGCTGAGGACGATGTGAGGACAAGTGAGATGACATCCTCCACTGATCTGTTGGGGCGGTAGGCGAACTGTAGTGGGTCTGCAGAGCTGGGGATGGACCACAGGCTGTAAGCCTCAGCTTTAGACTTGTAAGCCTCAGCTGTCATTTGTTTTTTAGTTCATTCAATTGTGTGATAAAGGGAGCCTGCAGAAAGAGATAATGATTTGTTGCTTTCAGTCAGTTGTGAAATACAGATGAGCTGTTTTGCTGGTTGTAGTGTATTTTGGAGGTTAGATTGTGTGGCCAAGCCGTCTGTTGGTACTGCAGAGTACTGCATTGGTACCACGTAAAGTGTTTTGAAAAAGTGGCTTCAGTACTGAGAAATGTGACTTAGCAATTATAAAAAACATAATGGTGTCCACAACATGGGGTAACTAGAACACACGAGAACAACAAAAGATAATGTGTGCAAACAGCCTCCTCCCCCCAGGCTAGTAAGACTGCTTAGTGAGGCACCGTAGGCCTGCCCTAAAGCGTTTATGCGTCTGAAAGCTTGACATGTTTTTGTGCGTCTGTACTTTACATGCTTCAGTTACGCAGCCTCTAAAAGCCCCTCAGGAGTGAGATACCGGTGAGCATGGTGGGTTAGATAGTAATGTCCATATGGGCTTTTGAACTTGACCTATAGGCTTACAAGCTCACTGCATGCTAATAAGTCTGGGAATTGTTGTCCAATGCATATATGTCCATGCTTCCAACTTTTATCATTAGTTTCAGTGTGAAATAAATAGTCTAATAATAAATAGCACTGATACAGAAGTAGACATAAATCTGTTAAAATCTTTATTTATATATATTCATTGCCAGTTTCGCTGCTTTACAGAAGAAAAACCAACCTTCTGTTCGATTGCAACCTTTTGTTGCAACAGAAGATGTGGACAAGACACATCTCACCCTGGTCACAAACTGTTTGAACGTCTGCCTTCAGGCGTTTTAGGTCCATAAAGACAAAGACAAACAGATTCAGGAACAGTTTCTACCCTTCAGCTATTGCCATGCTAAGTGCTGCTGAGTTCATGTAGTGCAATTTATCATTACAGTCATATGTTTACATTCTCCTTTTTAATAGATTAATGTTGCATATTTATAAGTCTTAGAATATTTATAATAGTCATAGGAATATTATAATAGTCTTTTGTATTCATAAGTCTGCCCTTTTTTTTACTTGCACATCCTTGACATATTCCAGAAATATTCTGCATTCTAGAAAGTCTTTCCCATTGTATATCTGTACTTTTTTTACTTGAACATTTTTGCACTAAGAGAATAGCACCTTTCAATTTCGTTGTACAGCTGCTACAATGACAATAAAGAGATTCTGATTCTGATTCTGTTCTATTGTGAACTTAGTGCTCCAGGTTTGTTGCCAGTATTTTACTGTAATTTACTGTGCAGCCTTAAATGCTACATTATTCAGAACATAACATTATACCATTTAAGACAACAGACATTAAGGTTCCATTTATGAAGCATTAAAATTGCATCCTCATCACTGCATATGTTGCACTGCCTCTTCTCACCTATGTTACCTGATTTCAAACAGTTTAACGTCATGATGGTCGAGGCTTTTGCCTCTGTGTAGCTGCTCTGTCTGCCACTGCTATTAAAGGAAGTCTCTTAACAATGTTTGTGGTCTTTTGAGACTCTAACCCACATTTACATATGGTTTTAAAAGCTGAAACCAAACTGGCTGCCAAGAGCTGCACAAACTTGAATAAAACAAGCAGAGTATGAATTCAGCTGCATCTGTTGCAAAGGACAGTACATCATACCCTCCATGTTTAACAGTTAGAATTTGTGTCAGAGCATTAACCTGAATTTGGCTAAATGTCTTTGTTTGAACATTGTTTGCCATTTTAATATCTTCAGTCTTCAGTCACGCTTCAGTCTTTCTGGAAAAGGCATCAAGTTGTGTAATTATAGGGGGTTTGGCAACCTTTCAGCCTAATGTTACCTGGGATATTTTTTAATTCCTAACGTCATGTTCTTTTTGTAAATGCCATTTTTTTCCCTGGTTTTGTGATCAAATGTTTTATTATCATTCAGGAAAATGTCTGGAGTGTTGTAGAATTCTCCATAGATATAGAAACGCAGATACCGCGATTCTTATTAGACAAGTGTCTGCTCTGCATGGTCGGCATTTGGGGTGGTCAACAGTCAAGAGTCAAAGAGAATAAACTGGTTGGAAAGGTGCCACAGCATTTGGCTCTACAGACAGACTCAAAACAGCCATCGCAAGATTTTTCACAAGTAAGTTGACCTCACACTATCCATACTTAGGATGATGTGAGGTGATAAGAAAATGACACCATCCTAAGTATGGCTACCTCATAAAAACATAACAATGCTGATTGTTAAAGCCTGACATGACTAAGGTTAAATGTGCTGTTTATAAAATAATGACCTGATTCTGTTTATAAATTACCCTAAAGAAAAAGCTCTGTTATTATCTATTCTATTCTGTTTCAGTGTCTAAAGTCAGTTAATAAAATAAAATATTTCAGATGAACAATATTTGTGACATTGTTTTTGTAGTAGTAACTATCCAGCCTGAAGAAGTGGACTTAGCAAGTGTCTTGGGGTGTACGGATGAACTGACTGGAGGTTCTTGTCTTAGCTGGAGTCTGGGAACCAGAAATAGTCTTGCTTAATTTATTATTGAATTGATTTGTTTATTAATCCAATGAGCAACCCGGTGCCTCTATAAGAAAATAATACATATAGAAAACTTAATTTTGGAGAAACTCACACAAGCTAAAACTGCTTGTAGCAGATGTTTATTTAAGATTATTTAGTATATTGCTGCTTTTAGTCCTTCAGTAATGATTGGAACTTAAAGCTTGCCATGTTCTGCATATGTTAAAAGTGTAATGTTGTCACTCTTAGATTTGTTCACATGTCGAGAATATGAAGGGAAAATGTGTAGAGGCTAGCACAGTGAGCATGTTTGGGTGTGTACACTGCATGTGTGTTTTTTCAAATGGGAGTGTTTTGAGCAGTAACTTTCTTGAACATTAGGACCTCTGTACTCCTGCAGTCTTTCAGACAGAGAGCCCTCTATGCTGAAATTCCACACCTTACTTACACGACGTGGACAAAAGTATTGGGACAGACTTGTTTTTCAGGGTTTTGACTAGGCCTCTTTCTTCCAGTGAAGAGTAATCTTAAAGCCTTTGAGAGATTAAGAGTTTGATTAAAGGTGATGCCACAGCTATAGGTGACCAGGAGTCCCAGGGAGCATAATGGCCCGGCTCTCTCTGGATGTGTTGAACACCCCTCCTTCTACTTCCTTGATTTAGAGCAGGGGTGTCAAACTCCTCTCCTGGAGGGCCGGTGTCC
>JBBPCY010000109.1:28639169-28650419 GCA_037974405.1 Brachyalestes nurse
GAGCCGTGTGTGGGGGAGCAGTGTGTGTTGGGGAGCAGTGTTTAGGGGAGCAGTGTGTGTAGGGGAGCAGTGTGTGTGTAGGGGAGCAGTGTGTTGGGGGGAGCAGTGTGTTGGGGGGAGCAGTGTGCGGGGATGGTACTTTGCTCAAGGGTAGTGTTATTCTGATTATTCATCATTTGTCATTCTTCAAGTTGTTTAATTATTTAATGCAATTTCCTTTCTACAATTATTGTAACCTATGCTTTCTTCAAAAAAAGTGTACAGGATTGTATAGGCAAACACAACACCAACTAATTAATCAGCATATTTGACAACACAGCTGATATTTTGCTCCAAACATGCACATTTTGTTATTTATGACATAAATAATGTAAGGGACTCACTTTGTAGTGAAATGCTGCATCTGTGTGTTGTAGCAGAATTATACAGGACTAAATGTAACTGGTGTATATGTAACACATGTAAATAGCCAGTTGCTTCTTGCTTTGATCAGTTATTGTTTCACTTCTTGGCACTGACCTGATTTGATTCAATTGATTTGTAACAACTGAGTACACTAAAGGGATGGTAATATTTTAATCGAGGATATCCCATGTCCTTTGTGACTGTACTCTCTGACCAATCAGTGCCACATTTCCTTTCATCACACTTCATCACACTTCATGACACCTTGGACTGGGTAAGATTTGTTCCCACCCATATTTTACCTAGAATGTTTTATGGTTGTTTCCAGGGCCCACAAGACTCGTATAGGCTTTGCTTTCCAGGCATTTTAAACTACTCCAGCTGAACATTTTTTCTGTCTGAGCTGCTTGTGTTACTGTGGTCCTTTATTTGTTATTGTCTTGTTTGAGTTGTTGTTTTTTTCTCTGGATTCTTTAGCCATGTGGAGAAAAACGAACCCAGCTGACTTGTTAGTGATGTCCTGGCACACCTTCTCACATTCTCACACTGTTAAAGATACATTTATTAGCATCATTGGAAACTCCCACTGAAATCTTCAGCTCAATTCTCACAGCGTTAAAAATACATTTGTTAGCATCATAAAAAAACTCCTGCTGAAATCTTCAGCTCAAACAGACTTTGTTGACTTCCTAGTTGTTAGTTTGTATCTACATTGTTGTTTATCGCCCTGAAAGTAAAAAAAAAAAAACAATGGCCTCTTTCAAGTGTTGTCATTTCGACCAATCAAAGAAGCAGAGAAACAAATCAGCTCTGCAGAGGCCCACTTTCGTCCCTGCCGTTGTGCAGCTCTGGTACGGCTCGGGTACGGGTCACTTTATTTATAATGGAAAAACATTTGTTTGCAGTGCGATGCGGTTTCTTGTGCCGGTGGAAAAGTGCCATGAGAAGAAAACTATAAAAACTGGTATGCAATGTAATTATACCAGTTTCTCATACTGTATCAGAAAGCACCCTCTGACTCCCACAGGTCACCATACCATCTATCTTCTCCACTCCTGGCTGCCAACCTCTTCTGGGTCTTTCATTTCCTCTTGCCTCCCTCACTATCTCCCGCATCATTCATTTCTCCGAGTGATGAGTAGTAAAGGAGAGCGCCTCCTCTCCTCTTACGCTGCCTGTCAGCCCCGGAGTCGTTCTGTGACTTTGGAGCATGGAGAGAGATCACAGACGGCCTTGTTTGCTTTGAACTTCCTCTCTGCTTGCAGAGATATCCAGAGAGAAGGAGCCTCTGAGATATGAGGGTCGTTCCATTAGCCTGTCAGAGAAGCATCGGGTTCAGATTCCCCTGTCAACAGCCATGTATCACGATAAAGCAAAGTGCGACAGTCGTCCTCCCCAGTTTAAAGGGTAGCTTGATTTAAAAAATTGCACATGTAGGCAGTCAAGCAAGACATGTGGAGTTTCCTCCTTGAACTGGAGCCTTGAGACTGATGTAGTAGGGGCTTGCACAACTATCCTTTCTCTACTTAAGTATTAAGAAGTCTCCTTAAGCTCAGGTGGTAGCTCCTCCTGAATTCCCAGTAAGCAAGTTCTGGCTCCTAATTGCAATAAACAACCAAATATTTTTGAAAGTTCTGAAAGGACATTTGACCAAAATGACTGAATCTTTACACGACTCCAAAAGCAGTGTATGAGGGATCCTTCAGAGTTTTTACATTTGTTGCATTGCTCTGATAGGTGGGGATTTAAATTATGTCTTAGAACTGGTGTTATGTGTAAACAATGTAGAATCTTAAATTGCATTTCCCAAGCTGAATTACAAGCTAAATAAGAGGGTATCTCACATGCCTTCTTCCAGTCAGCCACCTGAATTCTCTCACCAGTATCTGCTTCCCATAAAGTCTTTACTTCATCTGCATTCTCTAAATTATGGCTAGCAAGAGAACTGTAGAACCTTCTGCATGCAGACTGAGGTGAGATCAGTCATCAGTTTTTCAACATGGGATAGTTTGAGGTTACCAGAGTAATGTTTAAATGTTTTTGACACAAAGCTATGAATCTGATAGTATGTCAAAAATGCTTCTTATTTATATTAAATCTAAATCTATATTTAATCTAAAGGAAAGGGCAACCACACCACCAACCTTCCTGGATAGTGATAGATAACTATATCTAAGCCTGGCTTTTTTCCCGTTCCATATAAATGAAATAATAGCGCTTTGTAGCTGACTAAGAGCTTTACGGCGTAGCAAAAATGGTACCATTTGAAACCGATATAGCAAACGAGGAAGTATGTTCATTCTGATAAGATGAATACGGCCTATCAATGATAATGGTAAGCTACACCATCTGTTAAGGTCATTCCTTATTGAGTAGATAAGTGGATCAAAGTTCAATTTATATAAGTTATCTAATTTTGGGGGAATTTTTATTGCCATGTATGTAAAACCCCTACGTGACCTCCTGAAGGGTTGGGAGACTGAGGGGTTAAGACCTTGAGGGTTTCCTAAAACCTTAGCTTTGGACTTGTAAATTAATTTTATATGTTCAATGGCACATTTGGCCAATGAGTGATGATGTCACATGACTGGTTCTGACCAAAGCAATCAGTGTGGTGTGAAAAGGACCCAAAATGGCAGAAAAATGCTACAATGTATCATTTGTTGCCCTTGGTCCGGACCAAATGAACCGAACCACATAGGTGAAAGCACCCTTAGACTGTCACCTTCCCATGATATTGTCCAAACAGCCTGTGGTGACTTTTTTATCACATGAACATGTTGTCCAAACCCAAACCCCTTTGATGTTGAATTCGCAACACAGTGAGAGCCTGATATTGTCCGTTCAGTTCATAACTGAATCATAGTTCATGTGTAAAGCAGCGTGTTTTCTATCAGGTGTGCCCACTCCTTCATTCAAGATCAGAGAGAGGTTCTTGAACCTTCAGTTTCGAATCAGACAGCTTGTTTATTTCATCTAATGAAGACCCAAGAGGGAGGGTTTTGTGTATTATTTAGATGTAGCACTTTGTGTGTGTGGTTGTTTATGAATATGATTATGTGTGTATGGGCTGTAAAATAGAAGCCGCACTCTGAGACAGGTGTTCCTCTCTCATTAGGCTTGCTAATCATGTGGGATTAAAGCCGGAGCGAGTAAAAATCTGAAGAAAATTATTTGAAATCACACTGGAAACACATCTCCGATCCCTCAACACAAATTTCACACATGCTACCCCAGCTGTATATGTACATGTGGTGCTGTAGGAAGCACCATTGTGGCTGTAGACACTGATCTGCTGTCACAGCACGACATCATATGTCCAAGTTTCACACTTCATAGTTATAAAAAGTTAACAGATGGACGTCACATGATATTACTGCATTTATTATCCTCTACGCTAGCAGTCAGGGTTTTTAATATCTTCGAGAGGGATTCCCAATGGCTAGTTTGCTCAGTGCATTCTGGGTGTCGTAGTGAGAGAACATCGGTGGACTAAACAGAATTCTGTCAAAACCTTGAAGCTTACAGGTGCGATGCTATGCTACAGAATATTACATACCATGAGAAATGGTTGTCTGAGGCAATAATGCCCCTTTATTTGCACCACTGACATTTTCTTGGTATTTGTTAATCAGTATCCACAGCCACAACACTGCTGTCTCCGAAGCTGATATTTCGAATACATCATAAAATCTGAAATTTAAATTCAGGCTGAATGAAGGTAACCGCTGCGCTGGCTAACATCTCTTACATGCCCCACAGTTCTATTGCTCACTGGAGAGAATACGTAGGCTAGACCAAAGTGAAGTACAATGCCTTAAATGAGTCATAACTCTGTGTGTTACATAAGTTAACAAATCACCTTCAGCAAAATAAGGTTGTTATTCTTATATTTGTCAGTTCCCAATCTGGAAGAGACTGGCTTGAAAAAGGATGGGTTGATGACAAATACAGGGCTTTGGATGAGCAAGAAAAGGAAAGGAGAAATAAAAGAGGATGGAGAGGTGGAGGGAAAGGGTTTCTGGAGCATGCTGTACTAGCAGGGGAGTTTGATTGACAGTAGATCAACAGGAACCCTGAGTAGAGGCACTTAATCAGTGGAACTGAAGAGCTATTGGTGCCAACAGGAACACACACACATACACAAACACACATTTTCCAGCATCCTCTTGTAGCTTTTTGATTTCATCTAGTTCTGCCACAAGGACAAACACATTAAAATGGCATATGCTGTCAGTTAGTATAACAGCATGTCACTGACCAGCCTTCACAAAGCATCTCAGAGGAGGACCGCTGCCCAGTGCCTGATCAATATATCATCTGCTCCTATTAAAGCTAGTTTTGTAGATATATGTGAAAATCTGCTAACAAAGCATTAATAATAAAGTGTAGTCATTATATTTAACCCTGCTAGGGTCTTGTTTTTTTGGTTACACAGGGAGTCCCCATTACATTTTGGGGCTTTTAATTCAACATATTCAAACCTTTTTTGTTAGAATTCTCAGCAGATGTTTACTTCATCTCATTTGCAAGTAATATAAACATGTTAAATGTGTTCCCTTTACCTTAGTTAAATCACATTAATGAATAGAAAGGCCACTCATTTTTCTTAAGCTAACTGAAAACAGGTTAGACCCGAAGACCCGAAGACCGTATAAGGGTTCAATTAAATGATTTTTTATTTTGAGAAGAAAGTAGAAATGGCAGAGTTTCATACTTTAACATTTATAAGACTCTAGTAGGTGTTTACCATGGCTCCGCATGTAAATCAGTGGTTCGGGGACTCAGAGATCAGAGATCTCACTCTGGACACAGTTCTTTGGTGGCCTGGTGGTTAGGGAGTTGCCCCATGTGGTCAAAAGGCTGTGGGTTTAAATACCAAGACTCTCAGTGGCACCACTGAGGTTCCCTTAAGCGAGGTACCGTCCCCACACACTGCTCCCCAGTCGCTGTGCCGGTGGCTGCCCACTGCTTCACTTGGTGAATGGGTTAAACACAGGGAAAGAATTTCACACTGTCCACATTGTGTGCTGTGGTGTGGGGTGTTCATGCGTAACTGCAAGGGGTCATTTTCCTTTACTTTGCCACTCAAAACAACCTGAAAAATAAGAGCCATTTAAAAAAAGCAGCAATTCTGAGAAAGTGCACCCCGGTGCTTCAAATACTATTTTAAAAGGCTCATATTCTACATGTTATAGGATTTTATTTTTCCTCTTGTAGCCCACTTATTATGCTTGTGTAGTTTTAAACTCTGTAAATTAACTCTGTTCTGATTGGAGACCCTTATTTAAAGAAGTGTGACAGTTCTGAACTGACAAGCATCAGTCAGTAAAGCACATAAATAATCAAAACGTCAAGCAAATTACATTATATCAGCTGATACTATTATTATTAACTGATATCAGTGACACAGTATTCATATTGTCTGGGCTCAACCTGTGTAGTTTATTTTGTACATTATAAGATTTTTTAAAGAGTTACAGTGTATTTACACTGGTGACAAACCCCATTCTTTCTCAATGGGCAGTATCATTTACACAGTGCATGAGGATTATGGCACGTCAGATTCGTGGTAAGTAGTGAGAAAAGGCGAGCAGAGCAAATGAACCAACCAACTAGCATGAGCCAGTCCAGACAGAAAAGACCCTGGTCATCCAGCCTTACATGCCATTTGACTAATATTGGTTAATATACATTTTCTTAAGGCAAACTTCAGCTTCATTGTGAGTGGAGTAACTTCAATAGGTGAGCAACCTAGCAAGTGATTTCAATGTTTTGTACTACTTTTGTGAAGATTTAGCATTTGCTAATGGCTGACAGTGGCCTAAAGGCAAGTGAATTGATTTTCCTGTACCATACATTACATTTTTTGAGTACGTACCACCATCAAGTTTATACCATCGTCAGAATGACCCTAAGGGTGACTTTTCAAATCTGTTTATGCATTTATATGTCCAGTATGTGTGTGTGTTCGGTACGACCCTACCAGATGGCCTGTGACAGAAGGACAGAGTACACATATAGCCCTTGGACACTGTGAACCCACAAAGGGGCAAATGCCTTCTTTTTCTCCACTGTCCCCTTCTGTCGATATATCCCATGATTACTTTGCATTGTTTATTTTGTTGTTCTGCAATCTAGAATGAGGAGGCGCAGAAGATTTACAGGGCAGCAATTCAGTGAAATGCAAGTTTTAACTGTATAACAACAGTTGAAAAGTTGAATGACTTTGCTCGTATTCAAAAAGTACAAGAAAAAACGTTCTTTTATTTTTTATTTTATTTTTCTAGTCTTTGTCTCCCTCTTTTGAGGCACTCTGGTGGCTTAAACAGTTTGCTCGCTGCTAGAGTCCTTGATGAGATTGGTTAGATGCCTGAGTCTTCTGCTGTCGATGGACCCCCTGTCAGCTGCACGGGTTTGATCCCCAGGTCCATCGCCATTCTATAGACATAATCTGAGTGTAACTCACACATACTTGTAAAAAATAATGGTCATCTGTGTGATCAGAGGGTACTGTGTTATAAATTTGCTAAGGGTGTAACAGTTGCTAGTATGGGGAACTTCTCAAAATATCTCAGGTGTTCAGATGTAAACAATCATTCATAATGGTCTGATGTGTAAAGCTCCATTCTAGAGAATCTCACCAAGAACTGTTTAGAGGATTGTCTACATAGCTACCACACAAAGCAATGAAATGAAGAATATGAGGCCTGATGCTGGAGACATTATTTTGACATAGATTTAAGATCGGGTCGATCAAATCCAGGCTCTTGACCGATCAGGGATAGCCTTCTTATAAAGGTCCAGCTCTTTCTGACAGTGTTGCTTCTTACCATAACCAAAAGACTTTACTGTCTACACACCCAACTTTTTCCATCTCTTAAAATAAACCACTGGACTCCTCATATTGCAAACAACTGGCTGTTCCAGAGATTTGGAATCAATTCTACTGATTTTAAATTCCAAGGGTGAGACAACACACATCAATAGTCCAGCTGTATTTTACTACAAACAGAATCCGAATCAACAAATGTGGACAGAAAATGAGTTGATTAAAGGGAATTAGGTACAACTTAGCAGGCTATTATTAGTCTGCTATGGTAATTTTGAGTACAAAATTGAGTTTCCAGGGATACGGCGATGGCTGCATTATGTGTCAAGTCTGCAAGCAGGGCATCACTGTACTGGGAGGGGTTTTGGTGGTCATTTGTGTCTTGGAGACATGGATGCATTCATGCTGCTATAACTGGTTTCAGGCTAACTCCTGAAGTGGTTTGATTGATCAGAATTAAATGTTATAAATGCATCCACAGTGTTTGCCCGATTATTACAGAAATCCTTCTTGAAATTTTTAGGTTTGAAGTGTTTTGAATAAACACAAGTGTTTATTAGAACCAACAATGCAATGTCGCAATTGGAGTTATTTTAGAAGCAGCTTTGTAAGAGGTAGTGATTTTTCTTCTGGCACATAAAGACATATTGACTGACCCAGTTAAAAAAAAAGTTTTGGTCGATGGGGGATTGGCCGTAACCATTCAGTGAGTACAAACTCCAATCTGACTATTAAAATTTGAATGAATGTCAGAAGGGATGGCATTTAATAGTAAAAAGGAATGCTGTTTTTATCACTTGCTGAATGTCAAATTCTAACATCAGCCACAGCCCCATCAACTGAAAGTGCAGAAAACTCTGGGATATGTAGGAATCAAGCATTATAGGTGGCGGAATAAAACAATCCAACATTTCTGTACAGTAAAATGTCATTATTTATTTACAGGACTGGAAAACAGGCATTTTTGGCCATAGTGTTGCTGGCAATTGAGCAGTTTGATCGTATGCTTGTGTATCTGTATCAAATTCTGACGACCCCCATAATGATAATAATATATAATGATAATTATAGGCTAAAGTAACATTAGTCTATGGTCTAATATTAAATAGTGATCAGGCATGGTTTACTGCACACAATCTCACAGACCTGCTCCTCACCTTTCCATCATCTGTCCACTTCATTCGCTTATTTTTGTTCTTTTTCTGACAAATTTCTGGGAAATTTGTTTTGCCACGGCAGAAAGTGGACAGTGCAAAGTTAAAAATTAAGAATAAAGTAGAATAGAATAAGAATAGAATTCTATACTAACAGTACAGTATAAAATGTACACTATACAATCTATATAGAATATAGAATATGGACATCAAGTAAAGAGATGCCACTCTCTTTACTTTTAAATTATGTGCCTGCATTTCTACCCGACATTCATTTGCAGTTCAGCAGGTTTACTTTCTGCATGTTGCTCGCAGCTTGGAATTTGGGCAACAGGGAAGCTGTCAACAATTTGTCTTGTACTTCTGTTTTCTTCCATGATTCACTTACAATGTTTGAGTAGTAAAAACAGTCCCACTTCATTTTATGTCACCATTTCTTTGGAATTAAACAAGCTCTTCATTTGTTTTGTGCTCTTTGAATTAAACAAACTATTACTTCGTGGCACAACTATGTGGCGTAGATGAAGAGGTATAATAATAGAATATTTGTTCCCTACTCAGTTCCGTAGTGACTAACCGACTCGGGATGAGGCCTCCGGAATAGTCATTGGGCAGGTCCAACATGGAGTACGCCACTCATTAGTGTTGTTTAAATGCTGGAAGGAGTTCTGCTTCTAACTATGCTGGTAGTCTCCAAAGACAGATGGTGTGCGTTGGGAGTGCAAGTCCTTAGCAGAACTTGTAGAACACCCACGCAGTTCTCCATTATCAGCCGCTGTGTTACTGTTGTGATTGGCTGCACCGCAATTCGCCTTAATCAGAAAGCAGTCCAGGCTGAATCACATCCTTATAAGTTTAGCATGAATGGCCAGAGATGAACTGTGGCATTCAACCAATACAATAAATAACAATGAATAGAAAACAGGATAAACTGGAAACTTTTTGTGGACTGGAAACACCGAAATAAAATACAATAGTTTTCCATGATGTGGGGCTTTAAATAAAGTTAATGGTACTCTTATAAACCTGACATCACTGGCCTTGACTGAACTATTTTGTTTTGGTTTCTTTTCTTAAAAATACAATACATTACATAACATTAATGGTAGACGCTTTTATCCAAAGCAACTTACACCAGAGAGAACCACATCCGCTGTGTTGCAAACCTATTCGATGTTTAACAGCAAGTACACCCTGAATCTAAAGGTGTAACATGTTCTACACGTGAAACAGTGAAAAAACTGGAAAAACCATAACACTGAAAAGTCTTTTACAATCCGCAAAAATAACACATGCGGCAAACTTCTGATACACCTGGGTAAAAAATTCAGATGCCATTTGGAGACGAGTGCTCTGTCACTCTCAGACATCTAAAAAGAACTATTTTTTGAAGAACAGACATTTTCAAGGTTAGGTGAAGTCACCTAACGAAGGCTACATCTTTCTGGAAATCTGCCATGTGGTTAGACAAGACCAAGAGCTTTTTGGTTAAAATATGGTTAACTTTATATGGAGGTAGAAGAACTCTATATATATGTTTATTAAATAATACCTTTCGGATTCTGCAATCATCTGCTAGAGTCCTGAAGTTTCCAAAGGAATGGATTTTCTAACAATACAATGATCTAAAAAAAGATAGCTGAGGAAACGTCTTAAATGATGGAAATGTGTTAAATAGTTTTTGTAATGTGTTGGATATTTCTCACCCACTGTATGCTATGCCCACATCCATGTTAATATGGGCTATTTTTTCTGAAGTCACTTATTTCTTCAGAATATTTCTTTGATTTTTTTTTACTTAGATGTGTAGAATCAATATGAAAGGTAGAATAGAAATGAATGTGGACGCCATGTCAAAGCTAAAACTATGTGTATCTTTACACTGATTAGTATGTTATCAAATGCTGTACCTACTATGACCTTGGGTTGCATTCTCTTTGCTGGAAAGTGTCCAAGCACTTTTTAGATAATGAGGTGGTAGTCTTCTTTCACTGTGTAAACCATACTCTCTCTTTAAAATACCAACACCTACTACTCACACTCAGTGTTTGACACTTGTTTGCACGGTTGGACCAAGAGGTTAAAGCGGCTTAAAATAGTTGAATGAGGCTGTCACTTAAAGACTTTGCTGTCTATCACTGTGATTACTTCACAGCAGATAATTTTAAGGACAGGGTCACTATTTTTAGACCTAACCTCTGTCTGTCACATTGGGGGCACCCTGTTGTTTCAGACTAGACACACTCATTCACTGACTGGGTTGCTACTACACTAGATGTGGGAGAAAATACAATACGATAAAGCATAGCAATAATTTAGGCTTAGAAATTGAATTGAAATTGAATTCTAGAAAACACACACACACACACACATTATAATTATAATTAAGCTTTATTAAAGTTCTTAGAGCATTTCGAAGTGAGTTATAGTCCTCCAGATGATGCTTTCTTTCTGAGAGGCTGATGCTGCATCTAAAAGACCACCAGTAGAGCCTGTATTAATATCTTTGGGCAAGGCTCCTTATACTAGATTCACCTACTGTTATATACCACTGAAGGTTAAAGCACATATGTACAACCATCTCAATAATGATTGGAACCCTTGGTAAGCTTGGGTGAAAGGGTCATTAATGAATCTCCTTAATGTAAATGAAGCCAAACAAAAAGGAAAAAAAGTATCAGAGAAGACTACACTTTAAAGACAATGGTATTGGGGTACACCTGTTTTCCAGGGTTTGGGCTGGGCCCCTTACTTCCAGTGAAGGGTAATCTTAATGCTTCATATTTTGGACAACACCATACTTCCAACTTTGTGGACACAGTTTGGGGAAGAACCTTTTCTATTCCAGCATGACTGTGT
>JBBPCY010000109.1:28655413-28675845 GCA_037974405.1 Brachyalestes nurse
GGCACCTCCACATCATTGCATTCAGTTTTTATTCACGATTTGTATAGTGTCCCAACTTTTTTGGAATCCGGTTTGTAAATACTCTGGACAGACAAAATAAAAACAGACCTCTTTGGCTGTAATTCAGATCAGAAAGAAGGCTTGAGCACATGAATACAAGGACATCATATCCATAGTGAAGTCTGGTGGTGGTAGCATCATGATATGGGGCTGCTTGTCTTCAAATGGTACAGAGGTGCTTCATGTCATCAGAGGAAACATGGAATACCAGGAAACATTAGAGGAGAATTTTCTCTTGGCCAAGAAAGAGAACGCCCCCAAACATACAACCAAAATGACTCGACTGGATTCCAAATAAAGTGAAGTTGCTGGTATGTCCTAGCCGATGGCTCTCTTTGAAACATTATGGATTTATGGGAGGATTTTGAACCTGCAAGCATATTCTTGGGAATCTAGGGACTTTCAAAAGGTTTTCCAAGAGGAATGGGCCAAATCTGAACCACCGTGCTGCAGAATTACTTCTTAGTGTTGAAGTTTTGAAGCAGTAAAAGCCAATGATCACTTTGCAACAAAGCAACAAAGTACTAATATTGTTGATTAGTATTATCAAATACTTTTTAAAATATTTCTTTGTGTGTAAGGTTATATTCACAGATAAATGCACAACAAATGTGAATATTTCCCCTCATTGTACATTCATCTACATTCATCCAGCTTTTATATCCATTAGAATTCAGCAGACATCAGTACACTCCTTGCTCTAATGCACAGACCCATATACCTTCTGCCTATCCACAGGCACTTGAACCAAATATAGTTTGACACGCCAAACTGAGCTGCGTATTAAAGACATGATTTGATATCTCAGCGGGGGTGAGCAGAGAGGGTCTTGAGGTAAAGAAGTGAGGGGCCATTAGCCTGCACTAAATGCTGTAGCTTAAGTAATTATATAGAAACCATGTCTGGGAGGTGCAAACATAACAGACTGCCAGGTGCTGCTAATGCTATGAGAGTTGTAGTGAGAGAGACTGACACCCCACCCCACTCCCGAGCTACTTTATTAGAAATGCATACCTTGTGCTTCCAGTCTCAGACCAATTGTGAGCTAAACTTAAAATGTAGTGCCAAAAGTTTGGGCTCTCCTGTTCAAAATACACTTTTTAAAAAATTGTATAAGTGACAAATTAACACTACATCTATATAGAATCTTAAATATTGCATATTTTCGCAGACCTCCAAATGTTTTTCGCAGCCAGCTAACAGTCCTCTTCTGGATTTAGGATTTTCCACTTTTTTCTATACAGTGCCTGTAGTGCTTCCTGGGGCTGCTCGCATTAGATTTAAAACCTTAATGCTTGCCTACAAAGCCAAAAATGGTCCAACTTTTTACCTATCAGCACTGATCTAGCCCCGGATCATATTTTACACTTTTAGAGCATCAAGCAGACCCAACCTCCTCAAAGCTGGAAACATGAATGTTCTTGATTTTCTGAATTGATCTTTTGATTTGCGGAATCCCTTGCTGTCTCCAAATGCCGACTGAAGATCAACCTTTTCAAAGAGCAGTTAGGATAACAACTACACATTCATACCCTGTACCAGTTTAGCTAATAAAATTCACTACTGACAACAAAAACTTCATGTCTTCTCTGTGTAATCTGATAGGGTCCTCTTGTTGTGTTTACTTTATGTATGGCTAGTCTTAAATTAAGACTGGATTTACTAGGGTGAGGGACGTGTTTTCTTTGCTGCCTACAAAGAATGCATGCTGTATGCTGGTCTGCATGTGAGTGTGTGCCAAATGCTATGAATGTAAATGTAAGTAAATAATTGACTTGAGTTGGGCTGAGGCCTAATAAGTCATATATGAGTCTGACCACTCTGACACAAAAAATGTTAAGCTGCAGAACCGCCCTGATCCTGCCCAAAGGCTAGAAAGGATGCTATACCTTTTTGTCTAGAAACACTTCAGACCCAGAAAATAACACTAGTGGACTGACTAAAAGGGCCACATTTTTGCACATGCTATGTTCAATTAATACAAGCAAATACCTAAAATAGGTAGAAATGTGTCATGTTTTGTTCCATGCAGATGTTGTACTTCTTTGCACTTAGAAAAGCAATGAAATGTGTCATTTATACAGCTGCCCTTCAGTTTGGCCTCCCTCCACGCCTTTAATCATTGATCAAACTACAGGCCATTACAGCTGTTACCTGGCCAGGTTGGTCTTGACCAGTACAGACTGTTATGAGGTATTCAGTGGTGTTAAATGTAAGTAAAAACAAATTCGAAATAATCTCCTGCAGACTTTTTGTCAAACTTTTTTGTTCTGTCCAAACCTCCTGCCTAAGGTGCTTATCCTCAAATACATATTGGTCAAATCTGCCAACCTCTTTTTGAGTGTATCACCTCTTTGTTGGAGTGGACATCAGCTCTCAAACGCGGTCAGCTGTGAAGCATCAGGAGGCTAAGCATTATGTAATCATTTTTCTCCTCAGGGGAAGAATGAACCCTGCATTTTCCTTTACGGCCACGTCGCAGCACCTTGTCCAAGACTGTAAGCTGACAGCCTGGCCACTAGCAGCATTTTGTCTCCAAGCGGAAAATGTTGCGAAAGTGTTTGACAGAGGATTGCTTTCAAGCTTTTAGCATCACAATCATCTCACCCTCTCTTTCTCTCTCTCCCCCCATCTCTACAAAAAACAGGCATGCAAGTAGGGTTATTTGTGCGATGCAATAAAAAAAACATTCTTAAAGAACCTTACACTGGGTGATTCTTGAAAAACAAAATTTTGTACACAACATTTTGAAAACCATCTTGGAAGAAATAGTGGTAAAGAAGGTTTAGATTACGTGCAAACAGTCAATGGTCACCCAAACAAGTTTTAGTAATGCCTTTATAAATGATGTGGGCAATTTAGGTGACTTGTAGATCCAGTGAAGGAACATTTTAACCTCAAACATGTCTTGGCTGATTGACTATATCTAGAATAAATGAAAATTGAGATTTTCTTTGCTGAACTATTCATTTAATATTGCTAATTGGTTTAATATAGATCTTATCTCACTCATTTTACCACTTATTCCTTACTAGGGTCGTGGATACCCGGAGCCTATCCTTTAAAAATGTAATTAAACTACTGATTACTTTATTACTCCCTTTAAAAGTAATCAAATTACTAATGTGATTACTTTATTTCAAAATTAGTTACATTACTATTTAGATTACTAGTTACTTCCCCACCCTCTAGAAAAACTCCTAAGTCTGCTCAAACACACTTTATTATTAAGTGTTACAAACCTACGACAACTCACATAATGTTAAATGTTAAAGTAATGGCTATATTTCCAGCTACTGAACGCGAATTTCTGATTCTCCATGCTCGCACGCAGGTCTCATTTTAAAATTATAACGCGTTAGATTACTGCGTTACTAAAAGAATTATCAAATTATAGTTAGTAACTTAGTAACTTACTTAGTAACTTACTTAGTAACTTACTTAGTAACACGTTACAGCCCAACACTGATAATCTGCCATAATTTTAGAAATTCTGTATCTTAGGTTTAAGCAATAGAAGGTGTATAGTACTCACTTGGACTAGTTTTCAAGTGGATTTTAGTACAGTGCTGTGAAGAGATGCAGGTTCATGTTGCTGGAAGTTATAAATGTGATTATAAAACAGAGTGAAACACTATTTGTGTGTGTGTGTGTGTGTTTGTGTGTGTTTGTCTGTCTTTCTATAGATGGATCCAGTTCAGAAGGCGGTGATTAGCCACACATTTGGCCTTCCGCAGCCAATCAAAAAGAAACAGATTATCTCCTGCAACATCTGTCACCTCCGCTTCAATTCTACAGTCAGTGAGACACTCCCTCTCTTTTTCCTTCTGTCTCTCACACACACACACTTTCTCTTTCTTTCTCTATTTCTTTGTCCTTCTGTCTGTCACTCCATCTCTCTTTCACTCCCTCTCTTTCTCTGCGTGTTTGTTTGTCTCTCACTTTCTCTCTCTTTTTATTCTATCTCTCTCTTTCTTTTTCTCAATTTCTGACTCTCGCTATCCTCTGCCTCTCACTATCCTCTGTAGGGTCTTGCAATCTGATACGGTGCAATTTCCATTCCAAGCTATGATGCAACTACACAAGCTGCTCTCTATACACCCTCAGTAGAACGTATGGGAAAATATTGGGGATTGCAGACACTGCTGGGATTTCTTGATGATGATGTTGAGGTTCTAAGTGAGGTTATCTGTGATGTGAACACCAAGGAACTTGTTGCTCTGAGAAACGGTTGATGTTCAGTCTCATAAACCCCTCGGCTCAAAGGGTAAGGACATAGGGAGACAGACACCGTCAGGCAACGTTAGATAGTCTTAATTTATTATAAAAGACAATTACAAAGGTGAATAAATAGGAAGACAAGTAGAATCTGCAGACGACCATCCAACACGTCAGGCCAGAGCAGGTGAGAGAGGGAGAATGAGGCCACCGGCCACAGATTATATCTGCCATGAGCATGAAACCATGCTCATGGCAGACACAAACCGCCCTCTAGCTTCAACTGCAACTTTCCAACTGCAGGTTGGAAAACAGCATTAGAACAGCCACTACAGAATATAGTGCCCCAGAGTACCATTCTGGGAGGAGCAGGAAGAAGTGCAACGCCGTACGGCACGGCAAAGAGTGGTCATCGCGTGCTCTCCTGAAGTCAACAACAACCTCTTTTTTGGTCCACATTCAGAAACAGATTGTTGTTTCTGCACCAGCCCATTAGCCATTGTCTCAGCTTTCCAGTCAGATGCTGAGGAACCATGGTGCTGAATGCTGAACTGTAGTCTATTAACAACATTCTTACATTAGCAAATGGTCCACTATGATTTTGTATACCTCATGACAAACCTCTTGAAGGGCTTCTTGATGATTCCTGCAGGGGGATGATGGTTGAAGTATGTTGGAACAACGGTGATGTTGAAGATGTCTGTGAGAACCTCTGCCAGATGACCAGAAATCTTCACATCAGTCATGGACAGGCAGAGTACCTTGTCGCTGGGGGCAGGGTGGTCTTCTTCACTGCCATGTCATTTTGTGCTTCAAACCATGCGTAAAAGTGATTCAGCACATCTTAAAGAGGGCCTTACCTTCACAAGCAGGAGGAGATGTTGTGTAGATGGTGATGGCCCAGATATGTCCCCACTGTTCTGTAAGTGTTCTGTAAGTTCTGAGCATGTGTGCACTTCACTACTCTGGTGGCCTTTAACAGATTGGCTCTTGCTGTTGTCAGAGCAGTCTTATCACCTGATCTGATGAACTGTCTTGCTGTCTCAGCAGTGTATGCACACCCACAGGCATTCAGTGCATTGGCTTTGGGTGTGTGGTGATGGTCTTGGAGACACTAATGTTGATGCACTTAATGTAGCTAATAACCAGCACTGTGTACTCCTGCAGGCTTGTAGAGCCGCCACAGGCTGTAACTGCCCTAAACATGCGCCAGTCAGTGTGCTCAAAACAGTCCTGAAGGGCAGAGATGGCTCCTGGGGTCAGGTTTTCATATACTTGAGAACAGACTGGGCTCGTCTGCTGAGCGGTCTGTATGCTGGAATACCCAGCATAACAGGGTTTCAGCTCATTCGACCTCCTTGTTGAAAGGTCCACATATTGATGGAATTATTGGGAACGACCTTCAGATTCCATGGTTGAAATCTCTGGCGACAATAAACAGTCCATCTGGGTGAGACTTTTGGAGCTCACTGATGGTTCCTTAAAGTTTGGTCTGCAAGTTGGTAGTGTTAGCACTTGGTAGAATCTTTGTATGTCTGTCTCCCTTCCACCTTCTACATTCTGATCAAGTTGACGCACCCCCTCATTTCCCTTCCCCAAAAAGAAGACACAACATAGCTCATTTACAGCTCTAAGAAGGCATTAGGTTTAATGGTTAACTGTGCAGAGAATAATAGAGAAACATTGCGACAGAGATAACATAACAAACATTCAAATGCATTTACAGTTTGCAATAAACTTATGCAGCCTGCAAAAATATTCGTTAATCAACCACCCAAACCGACCTGACCACTCAACCACAAATTTGAGTAGGTTTTGTTTTTAGTTAACGCATTCTGCAGAGACTGTTTGCCCTCTAGGTAAAGCGAAAGTTGTAGTTCATTTTTTTGTTTCCAACCTGCCCAAACCCGCAATATTTTCTGGAAAGCTTGCCCGGACCTGCCCAACCGGGACCCATGGGTCACTGCACAACTCAGGTATCACTACTATCCTGGCTTCAATTGAATAATAATATGGTCTTCTATCCAGTAGCCACAATAATATTAAGTGACAAATTGTCTTGCTTACTGTGTCACAGCGAGGGGTGTGTCTCCATTGCACAAGATCGGCAATGTGGGATGCAATTGCATACAACCCCAGGGATCTCTCAACAGTATCCAGGCTTTTTAATTAAAATAAAAAACATGACATTTTAAAATGCATGCAAAGTAAAAATAAAAAAAACTTTAAAATTACCACTATTACAATTTTTGTTATGCGCAACCCCACTTTGGGAATCCTTTCATTGGATTTTTCTTAAAGAACCATGAGTTTACATGTGCAAAAAATGCAGAACAGCAATAAATATGATTGTTTCTGTCTGTTTCTCTTTATTCTCTTTGGCTATTTTCTCTCCTTCTCTACCAGAGCATGCATGTCATTTTTAAAAGCTTCTTAAAGTGAATCATGCTCGTGAACTCTTGTTCGTAAAAAAATGTTCTCTCATATGTTATCACCAACCAACAGAAAATCCCACAGCAGACTCTGAACTCTTTTTTCAACTCTTTGTTCTCTCTCTCTCGCTCTCTCTCTCTCTCTCTCTCCTCTTTATCTGTCTTGGTCTCCTGTTTTGCGTCTTTCTGTATTGCTCTCTCTTTGATAGCTCTCTATTTCTGTGCTACCCATAGGTTTCTAAAATCCCCAACTCAGTTTTCCAAAATGGGTACACACACACACACACACACACACACACACACACACACACACAAAGAATGAAAAGAAAGGCCGAATACACTGTAGATTCTCAATTGCTCCATAATTTTTCTATTCATTCAAGCTAATTAAAGTGTCTTTTCATTGCTGGATTCAGTCTCCAATGATAGAGTGTGCCACTCAGTCAGTGTCCTCTTTTCCTCTTTTCATGCTGAACACCTTATCACTCTATCTCTATTCATTGCTCCTGCAGATTTTCCCTTTTTGTCCTCACGTACTTCCCCTTTCCACCTAATGTGCGTTTTAGTAGCCTATGGCGGTGAAGCAGCCAGATCTCAGAATCAGGTTTATTTTGAGGATAGTACACTTGCTGAGTTAAATTAGGATAATAAGACACATGAAAATGTATTTACACTTGTGGACAGTCTGAGAGGATGTCATGTGGTTTGACATCTGATCTACAGTCCTTTACTGAGTGTTGTGAACATGTATACAGTTATAGTTAAGCATTATGGAACAATATAACAGTTTACTAATGGGCCACCAAACTGCAAGTTTCAGTGTAAAGTCCTGGATTTTAAATGCAGTTAATGATGGCCACAGCTCTTGGGAAAAGCTGTTAGCAGGTCAGGTTGTGCTTTGATGGCTCTGACTGTTCTGTCAGAATCTTTCATGGTTCACATTGTTTTACTAGAATCATTTTTGAATCTGGCACTTTGACCAGTTTCTTTGAGTTTGAGTTTTTGATGGCCCTACATCTATTACCAGAATCTTTGAATGCCCTGTATCTTCTTTGATGTCTCTTCTAGAATCTTGTTCTAGAATATCTGCTGGCCCTTAACCGTCTTTAATTAATCTGAATTTTCTATGAGAATCTATTATGGCCCTGAAACAGTCAGTGAGGCATTCACAGCAAAATCACAACAGGCAACAGAGTAATCCATTGAGCAGGCAAGGTAATTCATAACCGTTAAACAGTAAGAGGCAAACGGATCCAAATCAAGGAGCAAAGAAACAAAACCAAAAATACAGGACAGTAAAGAAAGAATGCTAGGTATGCTGGTTGGAACATAGTCAGTACTTTGCAAGGACATGCACAAAATAATGGTGTCTTTGTATTGAAGGTGAACCTAGTATTCAGATGATCTTGATCTAGTTATTAGAGCTCCTTTGGAAACTCTGGAGTGGATGTCTGGAGAGGGTTGTCTGGTTGGGGGTAAAGACACTGTTCCAGATTTATGTTGAGACTATACAGTATACCCCCATTCACGGTAGTCTCCTGACGACTGAAGCTGACAAGTAGGCAGACGTTGATGGCAGCAAAGGGCTGGGCGGTCAGAGACCAATGGAAATCAGCTATTAGACCAGGGTCTGCAATGTTCTCCACTGCTACCCATGACTGTTCCTCTGATATTTCCAGCATTAAACAGCTCATTTCCAGTGCATATAAGATGCTTTGCATACATCACTTCTCCAGAAGCTTTCCAGAATGTTTCATTCCTCTGAATTGTCCATCAGAATCCTGTAATGCACATATTCCTAGTTTCTGAAAGGCTGTAATTGTCATATTTATACTGTCCTTACTGAAGTGTCATGACAGTGCCCGGCATATTTATATACAGTGAAAAACATGAATTGACTGATTCAAAGTGTGCACATCACAAATTCATTGTATTGCTTTTTTTAGACACGTCTTGATTGTAGACCTTGGCTCTGCTCTGAATTTTCTACAATTGCTCACATTTTTTTTTAATCAAGCCTCAATTTTTGCACTGCTCGTTATTCAATTTCACATTTGCATTTTGATTGCTGAGATGTAAAACTCTGATATCTAATTAAAATAATTTTGTTGGATACATGCCAGTATGCTATTTTCCAATGGAAGTGTGTCTGTATGTGTATGTATGTGTGTGTGTGCTGCAAGAGTTTGATAAGAACCGGAAGTGTTTATTCAAAGGATGTGCCCATGAAATATATTAAATGGCACCAATCCACTCCCTCAACACCTGGTCGTTTGTGAAGGTCAGTCCATTGTAGCTTATGGTGTTGGTTGATGGTGGGGGAGGAGGATGGGGATGGGTGGGGAAACATAAGGGTGGTGATCAGTGTATGTAAAGGTGTTGATTGAGGTGTTGTCATGTGGGGGAGGTGATGGATGGGACAGTAGCCACAGAGATGTATGGATTACAGAAATATGAACAGGAGGGTGGGGATACTGTTCAGGGTGTCCTGGAGCTGGGTGGACATGGAGCAGGACTGCCTTTATCAAACCGGTTGAAAAACATCATACGTCAGATCCAATGTCCTGTCCTCCCTTGTATTGCATGTGGCAAACTGGTGAAATGTGGATAGAGTTTTAGAGATATAGACATGGTTGAGACATGTGTCTGAAGTCACACAACGACTGTGTGTGATGTTACACGTGACTTCCTCGTTGCCTGGTGGTGGAATTTAAACAGCGATTAAGATGGTGTGCAAAAACTCTCAGTAAATAATTCGCAAATCAGCTTGGTGTCTAGGCTATAGATCTGATCCTTGACTGTAACATTTCCAGGATTACACCTCCTGATGTTCTCAAGGCCTCTGCCTGTCCTGGTACCCCACTGCCTGTGGTCTGAAAGCCACTCACAGATACTTTGAATGAATTCATGAAGCCACATATCTGTAAAGCACATGATGCTGCACTCCTGGTATTCCCGCTGTGTCCTCACCAACACTTCTAGCTCTTCCAGCTTATTTGCTGGAGATCATACTTTTCCCGTAATTATGGTAAGGAGATATGGTTCGTGTCTCCACTTCTCGACCCACCACCACACTCCTCCTCTGCTGCTCCAGCCCTTGTCTTTCAGTTCCTCCAGGATTTCCCCCTCTTTTGGTCCTCCTGCTGGAACCAAGGGTCCTGGGCCCAGGGTTGGGGACAGGGCCGGATCCCCTGGGCGAACTCGCTCAGCCCCGCGAGACAGTGCAGCCAGTCTCGCCTCCCCTTGGGGTGGAGCACCATGCGTCCCCGTTCGCCCCACTGCCAGAGGGCAGAAGCGCCACCGCGCCGCCAGCCCTACGAGCCCCCGTGGCCGCTCCGTGCAGGCGCTTGTCGCCCCAACCAGCGCCGCGACGGCTCCTACTCGCCACGGCCCCCTCTTTGGCTCCAGTCGCAGGAGGTCTCGCTCTCGCTCCGGCTCCAGTTGCGGGAGGTACCGCTCTCGCTCCGGCTCCAGTCGTGGGAGGTCCCGCTCTCGCTCCGGCTCCAGTAGCGGGAGGTCCCGCTCTCGCTCCGGCTCCAGTCGCGGGAGGTCCCGCTCTCGCTCTCCCCGGTGTGGCGCCATTGGGGCGAAGGTACTGTCAGGTCTGGGGCCTGGCAGTGGGTGACCGCTAGAGGTCACCTTTAAGTTATTTATGTGGGGGATTTGGGTCTTTTATTTTGTAATCAGGCTCAGGTGTTTTTGGTTTATGTTACGTGCTTGTGTTTGTCTATTGGTTTGGGGTTTTATATTTAAAGGGGTTTTGGTTTAGAGTTTCTTTGTGGGTTTACCCAACATTTTAGGTCTGGTTTGTTTTGTGTGTAATGGACATATGGATTCCTGTCTGTGTGCCTCCTGCTTGGTAATCTGGGAGCCAGACGTGACACCCCCCTTCTAGAGAGACAAGTTTGTGTTCCTCAGGGTGAGCAGTTGGTCCCTTGTGTAAACAGTGCAGCATGACCAAAACCCAGGTAAAATGTACTGCATCATAATCACAGATAAATCAGCCAAAACACTTCGCATATATAAAGGATGAAAAAACACACAGAAAACTAATAAAAACACTCCAAACACATGAAGCTAAAGTAGCAGGGAGTAGTTGTGTTCTCACGATCTCCCAGCCATGGATGGCTATGGCATCGCTGGGTATTACACTCCTGACACTTATGTCCAGAGTTTACATTTTTAAACGAAAAACTTGTTTCAAGGTCCTTCTTGAAACTTCTATTTGAATATTCTGGAAATGGAATAAGAAAGCTCAAAATCTAAAGCCAGTATCACAAGCTTGGCAATGGTTGCACAGCTCAATATGTGGCCAGTGGCCATGCTTATTAAATCTGCTCAATTGATTGGAACAAAATGTAATTACACTCACTCACATGGATAAACTCTATTAAGGCTATCAGAGCTTTTGTGGCATCCTAGTACGATGAATAAAATCGGTTAATTAAATCGTTTTTTAACAAAAAAATGACCATAGAAAAACCCTAATGCAGTGTGCTATATGTACACACACTGCTATGGGTGATTTTTTTATTTAGTATAATGTTCCTCATATCTGTGCATGTTTGTTGGTCAGCTGACAAGCTTCCAGCTGAAAACAGGGCATGGTGTCAAGTCCAGCGTGTAAGCATTAAAGTTTCTTTTTCCTTCACTAGACTGAAATAATGATTTATCCCAGACCAGTGGTTTAATGTAGGCATTTCCAGCCTCCCCCTGTTGTGTTTTTTATGACTCCCACCCCAAGGTGGCCTAGAAAATGTCAAAATCAGAAAGCGTTATCGATCCCGGAACAAAATTGCTTATGTTATGACTGCGCAATCACACAAAGACCAGAACAATATAAATATAAATTCAATAAAACACTGCAGAACAGTATGCTATATACACATAATGCTGGGGTCAGTAAGAGTGGTGGATATAAATACTATAGATAAATTAATCACTAATAAGTAATTGACTAGTTAACACAAACTACACCCAGACCATTATTGCACATATTAGAGATCAGTAATAGATAAGTTATATTGACATAAGTAGTGATATAGCACATGGTAAGACTATTAAACATAATAATGATATTGTATGCAATCATAATGAATGAAGACCCAATAAGAAGTTGCACATCTGTGTAGCAGCAAGTTATTGCATATATTATGGTGTGGGTGTGTAAAGTTGAGGAGGTGCTATAGAGTCTAATGGCGGGGGGAAGGAAGGATTTTTTCTGGCGCTCGGTGGAACACTACATGCTGGTGGGTCTGTGGTTAAAAGTGCTTCTTAGTTCTGCCACAACACTGCGGTGTGGAGATGCAGCCAGTGAGAAAGAAAAATGTGTTATGATGAGTCACTAATTGCCTGACAGCATCAATGAAAAGTGACTATATTTGTGCAGTGTGATTTTCCAGCAGGGTGTAGGTGCAGGCAAGTCTGTGTGTGTGTACATGTACAGATGCCTATGTGCATGACTGTTAATGTGGTTTTTATACATTTTATAGGATGAATTTCTGAATTTAAAGGAACTTAAAAGTACATAAAACATACAATACATTATTACATATAGGTATTTACACTACTGATATCACTTATACAAGGTATATACATATTAACACATAATACAATTAAAACAGTGCAATACATAGAGGCACATCTTTCCATTTTTTCCTAGCTGTAATTGCAAAGTGACATGAGAAAGATGCTTAATAAAACATGTTATTGTTGTTAGTAGTATTATTGTTATTTTTGTTATCATTGTTATGATATGCATATTGGTACATCCACTACAGAAGGTCCTCTACAGAAAACCTAAATATGAGTTCAACATCTTGGAGAAAATAATGTGCCATAGTTTCTGCATAAGCCACATGTTATATATTTTGTTTTGCCCCAATATATTAAATTCAACTAATAAACAGCAATTGTGCTTTAAAATGTGCTGATGCGTGACATAGAAAAATCAACTAAACACGTACCAAACTTTTCCATATGACTTTTGTACATTATCCCTGTCCTAACATTGTATTGAAACAAGGGTATATATGTGTGTGTGCACATGCACATTTTACACACCAAATGCTCTCTTGTCGGCATTGGAGCGTTGTGACGGCCTTAAGGGCAAAAACCTCCGCTCCCATCACTGTCACACAGCAATGCTAGGGGTCCAAAAGCCGCCGGGGGCTGATGTGATGTGACATGGATGATTTGTGTGTGTGTGTGTGTGTGTGTGTGTGTGTGTGCCTGTTCCTTCCTCTCTTCAAACCCACCCACTCATACACACGGATGCTCTGGGCATCCAAGGGTTGTCCATATTAGTGGAATGTGTTAGAAAGAATGTGTGCATAATCAGAACTGATTACACACACACACACACACACACTTCACATAAACATGTGGTACAGCACATGTTCAGACACATGTACTCGCGCCTACATTGGCCACGTAGCCTTTAAACTGACATGGCAGATCATTTGAGCTTGCATGAATTATGTTTGGGTTTCAGTGTGTGTAAGCATGAATGTGGCTGTGTATACAGTACACACTTTTCAACATTCTGGGATAGTGGAGCCCTGCTAAAGTGATGCATCCTTATATTTTGATGGTTTTGTTGTCCTTAGCTCACCATTTTTACAGCTGAAACATTATTAGCACAACGCATTCTAAATGAGATGCTTTCAGGGTTCTAAAGGATTATATACAACCACGAATCTGTAAACTCACTGAGCAGGAGTTGTAAAAATCAGTTTCATTACTTAATACAGAAGTTCCAGACTGCCTCTGGAAGTGACATTACCACAAGAACTGTGCATCTGGAGATTCATGAAATGAATTTCTATTACCAGCAACTGCACACAAGCCTATACACAAAAACAGGCATCAGTTTGAGCGATGTAAAGCCACTGAACTCTGGAGCAATAGGAATGTGTTCTCTGGAGTGATGAATCATGCTTTATCACCTGGTAGTCTGATGAACAAATCTGGATTTGTCAAAAAACAAAAAACGACACTTACATTTATACAAAATGCCAACAGTATAATTTGGTGGAGGAAGGATCATTCTGGAGCTGTTAAGGTTGAGTTAGGCCCCTTAGTTCCAGTGTAGGGTAATGCTAATGCTACAACAACAAAGACGTTTTACACAATTACATGCTTCCAAATCATTGCCATGGCTGTGCCCCTGTGCACATAGGTCCATAAAGCCTGGTTTGATGAGTTTGTTGTGGAGGGACACTAGTGGCCTGAATGTTGTTTGTGAGCTCACAAATGCTTAATTGACCACAAATTCCCACAGGAGAAGAACACAGACTGCTGCCTGTAATGTTTTGCCCTTGTCTTTTCCTTGTGCCTGGTCTTGTGTTTTTGTTTACTTTTCCTGTATGCTTCCAACTTGGCTGTCATTTTTCATATCTGCCCTATCCCTGCATTATTGTATGTTCAAATGTGCTTCTTCCATGCCCAGGTGTTCCTAGTAAGATGTATGTATAAGTACCTCTGAGTTATTGTTTTTTCGTTATTTTTCTGGTCTTGGCATGTGTTACCCAATGCCGTAGCCATGTTTATTGTGTGTTTACCCCATGAATGTATTCTTTATCTTATTGGACAGTGTCCAAAAATCACTCATTGAATTGGTCATTAAAAATGCGGAGAGAAAAAGCCAGAGACATAGAGAGAGAGCTGCTCAGTGACTTGGGGCGTCAGTTTGTCGGTCCAAATGACTAAATGTCAAAAGTTTGGGTACTCTGCTCCAAGTACTGTCCAGTATTGCCACCTCCCTCATTGTGAAGAAGTATTAGTACCCCTGTCTTTTTGACATTAACCCTCACCTGTAAAACAACAACCTAGCAACACCTTAGCAACCACTTAGAACATCATAGCAACCATCTAGCAACATCATAGCAACCATTACAGTTATCATAGCAACTGGCTAGCTACACCTTAGCAACTACCTGCAGTGCCACAGTAACCGCCTAGAAACACCACAGCAACCACACAATGCCATCTAGTTTACTTTGCCATAAAAAGTGCACCCAAACATTCAAACACAGTTCAGAGGCATCATTATTTTTTCTGTCCCGGTATTTTTATTGTCCAGCATTCACTTCCATGAATCACAGAAGAGGTCGTATCCTGATCAATTTTGCTCTGTTTGTCATGACATACTGAAATAAACAAACATACTCCTGTGCTTTGTGTGTTTTGGCAGAACCAGGCTGAAGCTCATTATAAAGGCCATAAGCACACGCGTAAACTCAAAGCCATTGATAACCTGAAGAACAAGCAGAGGGGCCAGGGACGAGAGAGGGAGAGAAAGAAGGAGAGAGAGAGAGAAGAGGGAATGACCAGACACCTCCCTACTCTGATGGACATCAGTGCGGCAGAGAGGACAGGTGTGTGTGTGGGTGGGTGCGTGTGTGTGTGATTTCAAAAGGACACAATCATGTGGGAACTGTTGGCTAGTTGTGATGCCTAATAATTTTCATATTCATGTCTGCCAATCATAAACATCATCTAAAACGTAGAGAATGGGACCTACTTGATTATCTTGATTAGTATTTCAGAGAGATTTTCACCATATAGTAAAAACATCATCAAATATCTATCTGAAAAATTGTTTGAATCTAAACAGTCTTTTTCCATGTGTCTACTAGTGGTTTTTCCAATGTGTGCACCAGTAGCTGTTCTCATGTCACTGCTTGTGTCCGCATTAAACTCTGTGTTTCGCCTGGTTGTGTTCCCTTGTTTGGTTTTCGAGTTCTAGTGTTCAGTTCTGTAAATATTTCATGTTTATTTCATCATATTCTGTTTTGTTTTAATAAAGTTCATTGTTGCACATACGACCAGGAGGTTTGCTCAGTGCAGCGAGGCCAGGGAGTCAGGGAGTGAATCTGTGACTGAGCAGTAACCCGAAGCAGCAACTTGAAAAGCACCATGAAGGGGCAGCTGCAGCAGGTTTGGCCCTCTGGTCCTCCGGCTCAGCCGCAGGAAGAACATCAGTACTAACTCCTGATCCTCCCATGCAGCCTGGTGTACAGGA
Organism: Brachyalestes nurse; assembly: GCA_037974405.1. Lineage (NCBI taxonomy): Eukaryota > Metazoa > Chordata > Actinopteri > Characiformes > Alestidae > Brachyalestes > Brachyalestes nurse. The sequence continues at coordinate 28,671,149 of JBBPCY010000109.1, forward strand.
GGACCATGCTGGGTTGGCCTTGATCTTAGTTGCACCTGCATTTTAAAACTCCTTAGATCTGAGCCCAGGCACGATAGTCTCCCTAGCAGGCAGGAGATGTCAGTAAATAAGCACTATGCCATATAGCACCCCCAATGGCCCTAAGTCAGGTATATACTGTAGTTTGAGGGTGAAACAGGCATGGATGATTCCAGCATTATAGCAGACAAAGTCTAGTGACCCTTTGTGTTTGGCGTCAGACATGGCAGGGACTCCATGTCTGGGGAAAAAACATTATCATGAAGAAAACAGCACAAGTAAAAAGAAGACTGCTCAGATGGTACATTCTCGCTGGCACCCACTAGTGCCCCCTGGTACTTTAAAGGACTCCAGCTTCCTATCCCCTGTGCTGGTGAACTGGAGAGTTGCTTGTTACTGATGGTGCCCCTGATTATCTGGAGGAGTCCAAGATGCCGCAGGAACACCCAGCTGTACAATGTTTCATGTCGCTGCTGGGACCCCAGGCTTCTGATACAGAGCAGCCGGTGCCCAAAGAGGCAGAGCCGAAGCAGCAGGCACACCAGTCTCCAGAGCCCAAGCATCTGTCCTCAGAGCCTGAGCAGGAGGTGCAGCCTGCCTGCCAGCCTCCAGTGCCTACACAGCCAGTCCTCTCTGGCCTACAGAGCACATCCAGCCTGCCCTCCAGCCTACAGAGCATGCACAGTTAGCCCTGCAGCTTCCTGATCCAGAGCGGCCTACTCTCTTGTCTCCTGTTTCCAAGTGGCTCTCTCTCCTGGCCCTGAGCAGCCAGGCCTTCAGCCTCCTGGGTCAGAGCAGCCAGCTCTTAAGTCTCCTGGCCCTGAGTGGCCGATCCGGCTTTTCAACTGCCTGGGTCCTCGTAGTCACTCTCTAAGTCTCCTGTCACTAAGTCAATTTCTAAGTCCTGGATGTGTCCCCAACATGTCTGTACATATATCCCCACCGACCCTGAAAACATATGAACTTACCTCCCAGATCTGCATCTACACCCTGCTGCTCAGTTAATGTATCTGTACCAGTGTCTGTCCATGTCCAAGTTATTGTTCCTGTCCTGGTTAATCCCTCTCTGTCAGTCCCAGTCTGTGTCACAGTCCCTGTCAGTGTATGTCTTCGTTCTAATCCTTATGCCCTGTCTTCTGTACATTCTCTTGTTTTGTCTTTTACTCTCTGTCTCCTTTCCCTTCTCTGCTCCCGCTTCTGTTGTCACCACTCCCTGTCTTGTCTCCTTTCCAAGGTCTGTCTTTGTTGTCTCCTCTGCCCCTTTCCCATCCCAGTTTCCCTGTACCTGTCCTGTGTGTCCACCTAGCCCCTTGTCCCATGTGTCTATATGTAGCTCCGGTTTTCTCCCTTCACAGTTCCTTAGCCCTCTCCATCTGTTTCTTCGCCTTTGTTCTACCTCACCAGCCTGTTACCCATTTGCTAGCTCCCATGGCCAGGTTTTTTGTGCCCCAGAGGGGGACTTCTATCTTGCTCCCTTGTATCATTCTGTGTCTTGCTCCTCCTGACTCTCCTTGACTTTGTTTACACATGCTTTCATGTTTCTTTTCTTTCATGTTCTTTCCTTACCTGGTTTGTGTGTAGCTCCACCCCTGTCCTGCCCTACTGCCTCATGCCCACACCTGCTGTTTTATTCCAGTGTGTTTCTGCATGACTTTTCCCATGTGTCTACCTATAGCTATTCTTGTGTCTCCGTCCAAGTCTGCTTGGGTTTCTTCATTTTATTTTCTAGATCTAGTTATTACTTCTGGGAATACTTGTTTATAAATGTTTATTTCAGTCATGTTTTGTTTTGTTTTAATAAACTCCATCATCTGCATGGATGTCTGCCTACAGTCCTCCATTACCCATTGTCACAAGATGCCATTACGTAGTTTGAAGCAATTTTTGCCAATAACAATTTGATTCCAATATTATTGTGCATACCTACTACTTTTAAAGTTCCAATGTGTATCATTCACTCCCAATCCATATGTTCATGGAGACAAAACATGAAAGTCTTGGTCCTGATTTGAATCCAGTGTTTTCATGATTGATGGTCATTGTCACAAAAATGATTCTGTATGAGCACTCCTACTCCTGAGTTGGTTGATGAAAAAAAACACTGGTATGTTAAAAGATAACATTTGGTTATTTTTATTGCTCACTCTCAGTCATACTGTGTCCTGAACCACATATGCAAGTCTACCTCACCTTAACGAAAAGCTGGATATGTTTTGTGTGGGTTAATAGAATTTTTGGGGATGTATTTACAGAAAGATTTGGAAGTTAAATATGAACTTCTAGTGTTTGTTAGCAATGCTAGCCTCCCATCCCCATAAATTAAAGAAGCTAAAGATTTGGACTTAACAACTCCAAAAAGTTTGGGAAGCGCATCTGATTATGTGCCTATATATATGTGTGTGTGTGTATGTGTGTGTGTGTGTGTTTTCTATATACATATGTTTTTTTAACAGTTGACTCCCAGACTGCACACCCTAAGCTGAAAGAGGCCCTTACTCAAGGTAGCTCTGTCACACACACTGCAGCTTTGGACTCCACCTGCAAGGACACAGCATCCCTTCAGTCTCCTCGGGTTTCTCCCAACTCCCAGCAGTCAGGAAGCTCATGTGAGCCCATCCTAACCCCACCTGCCCAGGGCTCCGATTCAGAGCCTTCAGACGTGCCTAAAGGAGAAAATGAGTCTGAGGGTGGAGCCGAGACAAACAGAGAGGGCAGGAAAAACAGCAAACAGAACCTCAACTGTCCTGTCTGCAAAGTCACCGTCAACTCCAGCTCACAACTAGAAGCTCATTATAGTGGTAAGGGATCCTTTAAGAATGCTATCAGTTTTCCTCCACTTTACCTCCACTAATAAGCCCAACCTTGTGCCTTATGTCACATGATTACAACAGTTGCCAGAAGTACAAGTACTTGTTGCCAAAGGTTATAAATAACCTTATGAAGTTAACTGTGTCCTATCACATTACTACCCATTCTGTGATGTCATTATCGGTCATTAAAACCAGCAGAAAGTGGACACATGCAACTGCCATGTATTTGCTTCTTACCATGCTTGTTCTAAAAATCTGCAGTCTGGAGTCTCGTTGTTGCCTGACAGACTGTTCCTACTGCATACATAGCAACAGTCAGATTGTCTGAAAATATCTGGTCACAAAGAAAGAAATATGTGTTATTTAGGTGAGAAATATTGCTTTGTTGATACTGCTCTCTTTCCTATGTAAAGCCATTGACATCAGCTTGATAGACACAAGCAAATAGCCCGTATCACTAATTATGGTCCAGTCAGACTCCAGCCTAGTGACTAACAAGAGTCATACACGTATTTACTTGTACTGACAATGCAGTGACTTGAAAATAGCTGCAAAAAGACGTCTTTTAAATACGCAAAAGAAGATAAGTCTCTTTGTTGGCACTGTCTTTGCGCTTAAGAGAGCAGCTGTGTGTGACTTTGGCAAACTCAGTGAACTTTAAATGTGCACTTTTTAAGACAAAGTTAATTTAGTGTTTTTTTTTTATTATCACTGGTCAGTATCAGGGCCCCAGCTGGCCTGTAGTCTTACCTAATATCAGGATTCTAGTGATTCATCATTACCAGTGAAAATCTGACAGATAAAGCATGAATATTTACCAGATTATTTTATGTTGTAACTAAGGGACACCTCTGATTTAAGAAGACTGGTCCCTGAATTTAATTTGCTGTAGCTGACAGTCTGCTAAATTCAGTTGTGATCTTAGTGGTCAGGTTTGTATACTGAGCACTATGACATGGACATACTGAGCTGGTAGCATCTGCAGCAGGAGGGCCAACACTGAAAAGAAAAATTCACAGTTTTTCTTGGGTTTGGAGTAAATTGGCTTCAAAACTGAAAAATTGTTCAAAGAGACAGAAGTGGAATGTGGTCAGTCCAGAGCATGGTGCTTGTGTGTGTCATGCTTTCTGCTGTTTAAGGTTTCAGTCCTACCACCCCTCCACTTTTGGCTTTGAACTCTGCTTGAGTCTGTGTGCCGTATGTCATGCCATGACAACTTTGTGATTGCTGTGATTGATGTTGTCATGGTTACAGGCATTAAGCACAAGCTGATGCTGGAGGGTCAGTGTGTGCAGCCTCGGCGACGGGGAGGGAAGGTGGTCTCCTCCCGCATGAATCCCCGTCCTAAGCGCCATGGCAACAAGAGCAGTACCACGTCCAGCAGCCAATCGTATCATTGCGATGTGTGCAATATAGTTGTCAACTCAGAAACTCAGCTCAAACAGGTTAGTTTGGTAAATTCAGTTTAGCACTTTCAAGCTTCTAAGAAAAAATATTTAGTATTTGAAGAGGCAAGGGAAAACTTGACAGTGTGCATTTAATAATGCGCGAGTAAATAACTGGTCAAGTTTTGTTGTTGCTGTTTTTTTTGTTTGTTTGTTTGTTATGTTTCTCATAAACCTTAAGAAACGGCATAAGAGACCATGTCGTCCCAGCACACAGCTCATTGTTAATGCTTTTTGTATGATTGATGTATAAAAAAAAATCAAGTTTAATTGATATGTTGAAAATGTTGAGAAACAGCTGACATAGCTTTCATCTAATCTGGTAATTATGTGTATATATATAGTGACGGCTCCTGGTCAATATTTTTGGTGAAACAAACCACCCTTCATCCCCGGCACGCCACGAAACAAACTCAGCACCTCG
>JBBPCY010000109.1:28694296-28711648 GCA_037974405.1 Brachyalestes nurse
TGAAGATGTTGCATACAAGCTCCCATATGAACCCAGTCATTTTAGAAACCATTCAGAAACCAGGAGGGGAAAATAAGTTCAACCTTCCCACTTCCTACATTATTAAAAGAGTAATTGGCACCCTGTTGTTACTAATCCAATGGAAAATAGTGGTTCATCATCAAGAAGTGTGACTAAGCAGACGTTTTGGCAGTCTGGTGTTCTGGAGTGTTCAGGTGTGTGTCTACATCATTCAATATGATGAGCCAATATGACTTTCGTGTAGGATGGCAATGACAAAAGACTGCATCTGGAGCCATGGAGGTTTTGAAGTAATATTTCTTTCACTGACAAAGGTGAAGATGTTTATGCACCACACTATGCAGGGGTGATGATTTTTGCAGCTACAGGACCCAGGAAACATTTAATCAGTGAACCACCAATGAACTCCAGTATTCTTGGGACAAGTGTGAGGCCATCTGTCCAGCAGCTTAAGCTGGGCCAAAACTGGGTCACGCGACAGGACAGTGATCCCATGCACACCAGCGAAATTGACATGTGAATGGCTAAAGAAGAAAAAATAAATCAAGAGGTTGTAAGTCCAGACCTCAACCCCGTTGAGATGCTGTGACAGGATCTGTGTGTAAAGGAATGCCCTCAGTCATCCACGAACTAAAGAAATTTTGCTTGATTAGGTAAGAATGATATGAGACAGTGATAAACTCTGGCAAAAAACATTTACTTCTAGTTACTATTGCTAAAGGTTCTACATGTTACTGAATTAGATAATGTACTTTTTATTTCCCACCTAGAAATTCTGAATGTTGGTTTAGTTTTTGGACAGCTCGAGTTGGTCCTTTTGGAGTAAGTCAGACAGGCGAGATTGTGTCTGGAGAGGAGAAGAGGAAGGTCTAGTAGGAGGTGTATGGATATGGTGAGGGAGGACATGCAGGCAGTTGGTGTGAGAGAGGAAGATGCAGAGGAGAGAAAGAAATTGAGACTGTTGATCTGCTGTGGCAACCCCTGAAAGTAGAAGAACAAGAAGGTTTACTTTTTGGATTTTTTGTCACCTAAGTGTATCTTTTACTTTATAAAAGGTAAGGACTCCACAAGTGTTATGCCTTGTGTTTGACATTAATAGGATGAATTAAATTTAGGCTTATAAAATTTAGAAGGAAAAAACTTATGGAAGGAGGACAAACTATTAACTATTACAATCTATGAAACCTGCGTGATAGCCCGATGACGTCATGACCCAACAGGCTTGTTTCCCTATGACGCAACAGCGCCGGATGTTCGGCCTGTATTTTTTTTTTACCCCTGTCGAAGAGCAACATGGCAGCTCTGGACTGTGATATGCCGGTGGACCCGGAGAATAAAATACCGACGGACGAAGATCTGGAGAGGTGCTGTAATCTGGGAGAGAAAAGCATTATTTTTTTCCGTGTTCACCTCATATTGTAAACAAAATCGTATGTTGTAGTTCTTAGGGAGAGATTGATGCTCCCTTGTTTGCTCCCCTTTTGGAGCATATTTATTGTCTTTATTCTCTCTACTTACACGAAAACAGCGAGGTTTTGTGTTATAGTGGTCATTAAAATGTCTTTTGGCTAGAAAGAGGTCTATACTGAACGCTGCTAACTACACCTGGTGGGTTTTCTCTTCAGGTTTATTGTTGGAAAAACGAGTCTAGATAAATGCTGACAGCCCATTTGGATGTTTTTTTCCTCATCAAAACACGACTTTATATCTTAACTTGCCAACAAAACTCGTCCTGTTGTCTTTTTTTCTAGTAGTTGCTGAGGGAAAGAATTTAAGGCCTGTGTTAGCACACATGCTAACCACGCTAAAATCGCACAGCAGCTTCAAAACACATTTAAAACGTCGACGAAGGAGAGATATAGATTCCCTTGTGGTATCAGGTTTTATTGATACGACAAGTAGTAAGCAACATACTAGACGCCTTAATTTAAAAAAAATGGTTTTATTGTAAACTATATGTATATAGTTTTATTGAATACGTCCGTTTCGGGGGGACATGGCAACCCGCGAGAAAACTTAAATTACCATTGCCTTGTATAATAAAATTGCCTTACAATTATGAACATGCCTTCAATAATATTAGGCATAAGACATGTGCATTCATAATAATTATGCATTAAAATACCACGTCCATACGATATACCGGTAATTGCCCAAAGTGTGAGTAAAAACTCAAGCTGGACTAATGTAGGTAATATAAATTAAATGCAGTAAAGTAAATGATGAAATAAGAAATGGATGTCATTTCCTCCAAGAGTCACAAATTTAAGCTCAAAAGGCAGTAAACCCGACCACCACTGTGCCAGCCCATGACCTACTAACGTTAAGCCGTGGGAAGCCTCAGTCTGAGTGACCCATTTCTCTGACCCACCACTTTTGTCTGAGAGAGTAGTCTTTGCAGTGGTAGTTCTCGATTTAACAGTGCCCACTACACCAGTCTTGGATAGTCACCTCGTTCTGCAGCTGTCTGGGTACCCTTGGGCATGCCATTTTACCTAAGTGGCCGGAGGAGGTCCGTGGGCAGGTCTGGTGTCGCTGATCTTTGTTGCTTTTGAGTGTAGTAGTGCCTTGTCCTTTTGCGATATGTAGTTGCTGTTTAAAGGGTGGCACAGTGTTGCTAGAACTGTTTTGTCTGAGTGCAACACTTGGCTGTTGCTTTGAACTACTGATGTTGAACTTGATGTTTCTGGATGAGGCAGGTTTGGTCAGGGGACTCAGTTGTCTGTTTTTGTCTGATTTGAATGGTGTGTTGATGAAGATGAATGCAAGTAAATTGTTTGTTCTAAAAAACTATATATCAAGATCATAAGCATGATGGAGCGAGTTGTGCTTTTGGAGCCGATTCCCTCCACCCAGTTCCTCAGTTAACTTTACACGAAACCCAAACATCCCAGAAGGCAAAAGGGTTGGAGTCTTTGACTTATACCCTGAGATTATGTTGACTTATACAGCGTTTGGGTGCTATTGGTCGAATGAGTAATATCGTTTGGGTAGGTTGAGCCATAAATTCTGGAACCACAGTAAAACTGTGTATAGAAATTGAAAAATGTTTGTAGGTTTCACTGGGTGTGTTTTTCTTTCAAAGCAAATTGTGCTGAATTTGAATGACACAGCTAGTGCGGGGCTGTGCAGTGCAATAACACTTGTATACTTATGTCCTCGCTTTTTGTGAAGAGGAGTCACTTGAGCTCTGACCTAATCTAAACTTCTTTTCTCTTTGTTTTCCCTGTTATCAGGGAGGCTGAAATTTTCAAGGAGAAGGGAAATGCATTCTACATCAAGAAAGAATACTCTGAAGCGTTCAACTACTACACAAAGGCCATCGGTAAGAGTTCTGGCTCATCCAGAAGGGGAAATTGAATTAACGTGACCTCATGGGAGAAAATTACGTCATTAGATGAACTGAAAGAGCAGTCATGCATCCCAGATCAACATCTGAACAATAGGATTTATATCTCTTTTATAAAACCAGATATAAATCACTGCCATAACAGAATGGGTAGTTAGTGTTCTCCTAAGCACTATATTTCACTATATTTCAGTTACTAAATGGGGAGGGGGGAGGAACTGATGTTAAACTTATGTTTGCTGTTTTGACAGATGCATGTCCTAAGAATGCCAGTTACTACGGGAACCGTGCTGCCACCCTGATGATGCTGAGCCGTTACCGGGAGGCATTGGAGGACTCCCAGCAGGCTGTGCGGCTTGACGACTGCTTTATGAAGGTACAAGTACAAATATTATTACAGCAGAGCAGCAGCAGTTTTACAGCCTTTAGCTAAATGGTGCAATTTCAGTGGGAATTTCAATGGCCCCAGTCAAGAGCTGGGATATACAGGTCAGCAAAGTTCTTGATCCTGATATGTTAAAAGCAGGAAAAGTGGGCAAGTGGGGTAAAGGAAAAGACAACTGGTAAACTGGCAATAGAGTTGTGAGCGCCTAAGACTCACTGATCCACTAGTGGAGAAAAAACAAGCCTGTCTGGTGTGACCTCATAGAAGAGCTGTTGCACAGGTTGCTGAAAAAGTTAATGCTGCCTGTGATAGAGAGGTGTCTGAACACAGTGCGTCACAGCTTGCTGTGCATGGGGCTGTCAGAGTGGCCATGCTGACCCCTGTCCACTGGCAAAAGCCCCTACATGTGCGCATCAGAACTGGACCATAGAGCGATAAGGTGCTATCATTGCAACCTTGCTTTTGGTGTTGGGCCTGGTAGAAATTGACTGCTGTGCTGCTAACTGACCCTTCAGCTCACACACTTTTCAGCTACACAGGGATAAAGGTCTAGAGCTGTAATTTTTAATTGTCCCTCGGGAACAAAAGGTTTTTTTTAGTTGAATTAAATTGAATAGCAAGGAAAATAGCTTTTGTGCACCGTTTTGAAAGGCTGCTCCAAATGAGCCTTCTTTGGTAATGCCATGCTCATGTTGGAAAATAAAACCGATGTACTTCAAATTTGTGTAAACAAAAAAAAATCCTCCTCCCAGTCTAAATGAAAACGATAATTTTTTTGCCCTCTGACATGTTTGCTTTCTGCTTGCTTCATATTTTTAATAATGGTGGCACCAAAAAGTATAACACAGTGTGTGTCTGACATTTTTACAGGGTCATCTCCGGGAAGGGAAGTGCCACTTATCATTAGGAAATGCTATGGCTGCTAGCCGCTGCTTCCAGAAGGTTCTGGAGCTGGATCCCACCAATGGTCAGGCCTTACAAGAGGTGATCTTCCAGTTTACATTTTTCCTCTTTACCGCAAAAGTAGTCAGCCGAGACATGTCTTTGAGGCTAATGTAACAAAAAAGTAATGATAAAATTGCTTATTAACAATGGTGTAGACATGGCACGAGCTGAGTGTGTAGTGATTTAGGCATGCAGTTTGCTCAGTGCTACTCACCTTACCTGGAGGTCTAAATATTCTTGCCCATGACAGGAGTCCCCAGTCCAGTTCTTAAGGACATCCAGTCCACATGACAGATCATTTTGGGGTGTATTGATGGTTTAAAATACATGGGTTTGTCTTAGTGGTGCTCATAGGCTGTAATGGAAAAAGGCCATACCACAGCTAAACAATGTTTTCTCTTGACCAGAGAGGTTTGTGTTCTGAAACGGTTGTGATTCTTTTAGCACAAGAATGCAGCAGCTTTGCTGGAGTACGAGAAGATGGCTGAGTTCGGATTTGAAAAGAGAGACTTCAGAAAGGTATGATGCTGACTCTAAAGGAACAGTTCAGACCAAAATCGTTAACAGTTATAGTGATAATGTTGCATTAACAGTATATGATTGTGAACAGCATCAGCATGACATCGTGCATTAACCTCCAGGCACTATGTTTTTTAATCCCATGTTATTTCAATTAATTGCATTGCAAAAATGTCCTCTTTGTATCCTTAGTAATAGAAAGTAATCAAAAGGACAAAATCACAAGATTGTTCTCTAGACCATTGGTTCTTAAATTGGGAGCAGCAGGGGGATGTAGAAAATAAAGTTAAATATCTTGAAAAGTTGTTATATCTCTACTTTATTAAATCTAGTTTGGCCCCAAATTTCATGCACATCCTAGCCAATCATAATTCACGTCCATCCAGTGCCCACTTATAGTCACCTGTGATGTCAGAGAACAGCTCCATGTCTTCTCACCTGGTTTGAGAAGGACAGAGATAGCTGTTAGCGAAATGCACAAAGTTCTTGTGTCAGTGGGAAGCAAAGAGGAAACACAGTGGCACATAACATCCACAAATGGCACCTTAGGCATCTGAGTTTGAGAACTACTGCTTTAAAAAGTCCTAATCAAAGAGCTTTTTTCCCTGCATGTGCTTAATTGAACACTTTCATCATCTCTCTGCCTGCTGTATAGGTGGTTTTTTGCATGGATCGAGCTCTTGAGTTCGCCGGTGCCTGTCACAGATTCAAGATCATGAAAGCGGAGTGCTTGGCTCTGCTGGGGAGATACCCTGAAGCGCAGTCTGTGGCCAGGTACTCAATGTCCTGAAAGATAGTATTGGACAAGAAATAAAGTGCATGTAATAAGTGCTGTTTTTTCTTTCAAATAGCTACATTTAATGTTTAATGTTACATTTCGTTGTAAATTATCCCACTTTTCACTCAACTTCTTGCATCATGTGTTAATAATTAAAATCAGCATAAATTGGATGTCATACTGCATTCTTATTCTGCAACACATCACTTTCAATGATATGTGAGGGTGGTGTTAAGAATGTAAAACAAATTATTACCCTCTGGTTCATAGAGATGTAATCAGACATTAGAAGACCATTTAGAAGTGAGAAAATGTTACTTTTTCATAAAAGATTTTAAAGCAGAGAGACAAGGGTGTTTTACTTTCACTTGTGTACATGTTTCTGAACTCTCTATCAAATGATGCTTTGACAAGCTTTTTTTCATCTTTTTTGTCTGTTTTTCTTTTGTCTCTTAGTGATATCCTTAGAATGGACTCCACTAATGCAGATGCCCTGTATGTCAGAGGTTTGTGTCTTTATTACGAGGACTGTATTGACAAGGCGGTTCAGTTCTTTGTCCAGGCCCTGCGCATGGCACCTGATCACGAGAAGGCTCGTCTAGCATGCAGAGTAAGTCATGTCCTTTCATCTGTATTATCACTGGTTTGGCTTGGAAACTTGATTTTCAGAGTGTAATTGTCTACTGAATGTTTAAAGATCAGGCTGATTCAGTCATCAGCTACTGTATTAAAAATGCTTGTCTTGGAGCTCCAGCTGCAGTTATAGTTGGTTCAACTTCTATACACATATATAGTAGACACATGAAATAAATGAAGCTCCTATTGCGAGATGACAGTAGTATTAAGACAACATTTTTACTTCCAGTGGGTATATCATCTTCTAATTTACAGTAATTGTCTTTCGACTAACTATAAACAAAAAATATTGTGGATATATAAGGATTATCAAAGGTACAATTAAAAACAAAACTGAATAAGATATTCAGACCCTAAAAGTCTTGTTCAATAATGAAATACATTGCTGTTGGATTTCACAAAATAAGTAGAAATTTAAAAGTTAAAGATGAGGGAATGTCCTAAAGTTTTTAAGAACATCATTATTAAACAATCAAATAGGAAAAAATAACTACAGAGCTGTAGCAAAGAACATCCCTATCAGTACAAATGTTTGATATCACAACCCGCTCTCTACTAATGATAAGGAAGCTAAAGGAGAAGCCCGCGATGACACTAAGACCTAAAAGCAGCCGGAACAATAAGCAATCAACTGCACCGCAACCACCTGCAGTCCTACACTCATGCAAATCTTCAGTTAGAAGAGAAACACAGAAATAACGTTTAAACCCAAATTAGAACATCTGCTCTGGTCAGACTAATTTAATACAATACTCCGTCAATAATTCACCTTTTCAAGTTTGAAGAAAGAAATGTGTTAAAACTCGTTTTTTACTCTCTATACATAATTTTGTTTTCCTCATAGCAATCAGTTACTTAGTTAATGTTTAATATATTAAAATGTTTCATACATATGTAACGTATTAACATGTCATTAGTATTTGGATGCTCAGTTTGATTAAGCTCTAAATTTAACATTAAGGTGATTGTCTTCCTTTCAGAATGCTAAGGCTCTGAAGGTGAAGAAAGACGAGGGTAATAATGCCTTTAAGGATCGGGACTTTGAGGCTGCATATCAGCTGTACACAGAGGCCCTGACAATAGACCCCAACAACATCAAAACCAATGCCAAGCTCTACTGCAACAGAGCTACTGCTGGGGCCAAGGTGAGCGTGGTGGATTTATTTATTTATTTTCCTTATTGATCACACAGGTAGTGTAGATTGTATAATAACTGTTACAACCTAAAAACCAGAAGGCAGTCTTGGATGTTTTATTCATTTATTTGTAATACAGAACATTAATAAATGTGCAATTATATGCTGTAGTAACCAATTTACAATACTTTTTAATCATTTTTTTCTCCATTGAGATTGATTACCATAACAAATTTTGGATATTAATGAAGTTGTTGTTCTGGGTATTAAATATTTTGTAATGTTAGTTTAAGTATGAGTTTAATTACAAAGAAATTTAATTTTATTGTGACTTCATTTTGGAAATTATTTTTATTATAACTTAATTCCAGATGGTCTTTTTAGTGTAACTTTAATCCAGGTATTTTACAGATATTACTTTCATCATAACTTTATTCTATATATTACTGTTATTAAAGTTTACGTTGATGTGAAGCTTTCTCGCGTTCTCATAAATGTTGAGATTGATCATTCTGGACACATCTAATTTAATATTTCAATTGGTATTTAATTTCATTACAAGTATACATTCATGTCTGATTGTAGCAGTATATTTGGCCATCCAGTGACAACAATGAAAGTTCTGAAGTCTGTCTTGTCTAGACGTAATGTCTGTCTTTTCTCTCCCAGCTGAATAAACTGGAGCAGGCCATTGAGGACTGCAGCAGTGCCATCAAACTGGACGAGAGCTATATTAAAGCATACCTGAGGAGAGCCCAGTGGTAAGATACAGTGTACTCTGAGCTTCAGTTCACCTTTCATAATAACCCCATGCTAACAGACTCTGTGTGTGTGTGTTTTGCAGTTACATGGATTTGGAACAGTATGAAGAAGCTGTTCGAGACTATGAGAAGGTCTACCACACAGAAAAGACAAAAGGTAAAAAAAAAAGCGGTTTTCCCATTTTCGGGGGGTGTTAGGTGTGGTAATTAGTAAAATCACTATAACACTATCTTGAGCTCATTATTTGCTTTATTAAACAGCTGCAGCATACAAAATAATGAAAACCAGGATTTTATGGGTAATTAATAATCAATCATCACACACAGTGGAATATCAGCACTATAGTGGCCAAACACAGTTATGGGATTTTTCTATGAATGGCACAATGGTGTTTATGCACGATTGTGTATGAAACACTTGTGTATAGCAAGTATTTTACCACAGCTTCACTGAGATTTGCTCTTGAGAAATTCCTTCAGAAATCTGATCAATTCTAGCAAATATTGTTTCCCTTCTGAACCCAAATGTGATTCTACACTGATCGGTCATAACATTAAAACCAACTGTATAGCGTCCCATACCACCAGAGGAGCTCTGACCCACTGAGACATGCAGTGTGTCCGAAATCGCGCACTTGCGCACTTTTAGTGCGCGAGTTTAGTGCGTAGTGCATTCACACTGACAACTAAGCTAAAATTCAGTGCACTGAAAGTACCCGGATGGTGCACTGAAAACGGCCAGAAAACGCAGTCAGTGCAGAACGATGGACACTACGCGCACTAAACAGACGCCATTTTGACTACGTAGCGGAAAGGTAATTGAATGTCTTGGTCCATTTCTTCTTCAGTTTAAGCCCTCAATGACCAATGTGCTCCATGTAAAACTTTAGATAACGTTGGTCCATTTCTTCTTCAATTTAAGCCCTCAATGACCAATGTGCTCCATGTAAAACGTTAGATAATGATATAAGTACAAATCGTTCCAAATGAAGCTGGATTTCCTATCTGCGCAAAAGGGTTCAGTCTGTACATTTTCTCCAAAATGTTCTCCCAGACTCTCTAGTGTTGAGCAGAAGAGGAGGAATTCCCCTTCTGAGTCTTGAGTCTAGGTTTTTTCCTTCAGCTTTAGAGAAATTCTCCTTCTTTTGCTCACTAAGGACTAGAACTTCTGTGAAGCTTCTGTGAAGCTAAATAAATTTAAATTGATTTGAACTGAATTAACTGTAGACTAGTCATGTTTCTTTAGATGAGTTATTTTAGGTTTGGAATTTTGGACGAAAATTCAAATGACGGCTCATTGGAAAGGTCTTCTGGAGATCTACTGTGGAGTTTTAAGAGTGCTTTTCCTGCCGAGATATGCAACTCAGAAGGTCGCGGGACAAAAGTATTGGGACACCACGGCGAGGTGAACGGGTCCCCTTGTATGAAAACATCCAGAAAAAATAAAAAAAAGGCGGAGGATATTTGCAGTTTTCGCATTATTGTGGAGATTTCTGTGTAAAACTGAGTTCGGTTTAAAAAAAAAGCCACTTAAAACTGGGGGATTACTGTACTTTCTGAAGAACAATCCAAAACTTAATGGAGAACGCTCCCCAGTTTGAACAGCGAATAGCAGTGGAAGGTTTTCCTGCTGTCCATTAAACACATGTTGATCACTTTCTACAGATCCTTGTTAGACAGTTATCCAGTGAAAATGATCAGTGTCTTGCTCCTCTAGTTTTACCGAATCCCACTCTGGCTGCGGGATGATCTTTGACTGGAGTGTGATATGGTTGAAACTGAGTTCAGTAGAATGTTCGATCTGGTCTTAGTTTGGCACTGGAATATGAACTAACATTTGTAGACTGACAAGTAATTTAACTTATTTTAGTAAATTGTAACTTTTTATGCAGTTATAGCTTGTATTGTAAATGTATTAAACATTTAGCAATGTTAAATTGTGTACATGTGGGTGTGTGGGTGTGTGTGGGAGCATTTCAGTAATTCAGTCCTTCCTTCTCTGTTTTTCACAGTGAGGAGCTGCCTACATCCTGTCAGATGTTCATGAGGAGTGACGCCTCAATGATCCAGTCCATCAACTTCAGTCCAGAAGAAAACCACAAAAGGTTTGACCTGCATTCGAATGACAGGTTTGGAAACAAGTGGTTTTGCAGAGTTGATTTAATACTTTATTACAATGGAAAGTGTCACATTTTCTTCTTTCTGTCTCCAGCTTTTTAAAGTTTTAGGACGATAATTAACTACTTTGGATTGAGTTCAGAACACATACTTAAATAAATAAAATATTCAGGTGGTTCTTTTCAAAACAAATATGAACCAAAAAGTGTATGCCTTATTTGTGTGATCATTTAAAACGTAAACAAATATTTATGTTCACATTTGTCCCAGTAATCCCCCCTTTAGTCCCAGTAACCCCCCTTTGACCTTTAAAAGACATTTTTTCAAAATTAACACCATTTTAAAGTTCCAAAAAACAAAGCTTCCTGTGATGTTAAGAGCCTTCTCTGTCGACCCAAAACGCAGAAGATACTCCAAATAAGGGCGTCCCTGCACTGAACACACATAGGCATGGATGCACACACACAAACACACACACACACACACACACACACTTGCCAAGTGAGGTAACGTCACAATGCCCCTGTCTCTCCAGCCTCTCTCGCTTGGCCATTTTCTCTCTCTGTCTACAAATCACGCAGGTCTCTTTGACTAGTTTTCTAAATACTTGGCCCATGATCAGCTCGACCAAACGCTTATATACAAGTGTACTAATATTATAACCAATTATATTTGACATTGGAATGGTCCCGGAATTCATCATGAGCTCCAACATCAGCTATAAGAAGAATAGTATTATCTGGAGGATGCATTTCTGTGAGAAAATGTAATGTATGGTTGCTAATTGGTTTTATTGGAGTGAAAAAGTATCTGTTAAAAAAAATTGCCGCCCATGCGGCCTTATTGAAAAATGATTTTTCTTTAGTTGGATTAATTTTACTCGTGTTAGTTCACTGTGACTTTTTATGCTGTTATGGCATGTTCTTTAACATCTGACTGTATCAAATAGTGTGTGTGAGAGTGTGTGTGAGGGTGTTTGTGTAAGTGTGTGTGAGTGAATGTGTGTGTGTGTCTGAGTAATGAATTAATTTCATTAATTCAGTCGGTCCTTCTCTCTTTTTCACAGTGAGGAGCTGCCTTCATCCCCTCAGGTGTCCATGAAGAGTGACGCCTCAAAGGTTCTGTCCATCAACTTCAGTCCAGGAGAAACTCACAAAAGGTTCGACTTGCATTCAAATATCTGATTCAGAATCACATGGTTTTGCAGAGTTGATTTGAGACTTTATTACAGTGGAAACATTTAACTACGTGTTGTACTTGTACAACTGTGTATGTGACAAATAGTGAATCTTGAATCTTTTATTAATAATGTTGATGTCTTTTATTTCCCGCAGTGAGCAGATTGGAGTTGAACTTCAGTGCATCGTGTGTCAGAAGACTATGATTGACCTTTTCCCCTTTCCATGTAAATGTAATTACTGCAGGGAGTGCACCAGCAAAATGTTTGCAGACCTACAGCATATTGTAGAGATCATTCCTGACCACCGGGACAAGGACCAGAGGGTTGTGCTGTGTGATTTTTGCGCTGGAAGGAAGCTCAGAGCAGTGGGTTTGTGTCAGACTTGCCCTGCCTCCCTCTGTGAAGATCATATTAAACAGCACTCCACATTACCAGGCCTGAAGAATCACAAACTTGAAGACTTTGAGAAATCTTCGTGCCCACAGCATCACTTCGGCCTGGAACTATTTTGTACAACCGACCAGAAGCCCATCTGTAGAGTTTGTGCAGAGAAGGAGCACAAAGGTCATAATATTTCCTACATTAAGGTTAGTTTTCACTGTAATTCCTTATACATTTATTTATTTTTTGACAGGAGGATATTGCTTCATATAAACATCTGTCTATGTTGCAGATCTATGATGTAGCAGACATTCCCAGCTTACTCACCACCAAAGTGGAGAGCATGGATGAAGAAGACTTTAGTAACTTTAAAAGTCAGCTAAGCGATGCATATCCGGCCTGCTTGGGGAGCCAGCAAGATAATCTGAATGTTCCAGATGTTGTCCACAATATAATAGAAAGCTTTGGAGAAAATAGGGCCCTGACCATCACCGTGCAGTACCTGGATTTTGGTAAGATTCACTTTATGCTTTTGAAGGTGTTTCTTCTTATTAGTAGTAATGATATTCATGTAATGAAAAAAATAACATACAATAAGGGGACGTTTTTGTTTCAGTGCATATATCCACTTCACATTTGGAAACATAAAGTTGACAGGAAAAAGCATTCAGACAGTATATTATAATATGCGTGTGTGTAATGGTTAAAACGATAAAAATAAAAATACAGAAATCAAGTTCTGCATAGGAATGCTACAAAAATTCAGATCAAAATCAAAATCTGCAAACTGCACAGGCGGTCAGTATTGCTGTTGGTTGGGAAAGCATTACACAACACTTTAGGGAGGACATCATTAAACAACACCTGAAGGGAAAAGGCTACAAAAAAGGTCTTAGCAAATGCAAATGTCCTCATCAGTGCATCTGGTTCAATAATATGCACATCATATTGTCCCCTGGCCAGGCATGCCAACTAAAATTTCTCTCAGACAGATGATAAGGAAGGTAAGAGAGAAGCCATCAATCCCTGGAAAAAGAGCTGCAGGATGTTATAACAGCAGACGCACAAAGAATAATAAACAATGAACTCCATTGCAATAATATTCAATAATACAATCCACGCAGAACCCCTCAGAACATTACATGGATTACATAGATATCAATATGTGAATTAATGTATAATTTCTGCTGTACTTCTAATGGTATTATTTGTGAAAATTAAAATCACATACTTGAAAAGTTGAAAATTGCTTCAAAAAGAGTTTATTTGTGTTTCTATGCAGATAATCCTTGTAGAAAAGTCAAATCGACCACACGGAAAACTCTGAAGCTGAAATTTCAAAACATATCTGAGGGACTGCCATTAAAGGGAAAACCTACGCTACTCAACAGCATTTACACGGAACTCCACATCACTGAAGATGGAGGCGGTGAGATTAATAATGAGCACGAGGTGAGACAGATTGAGATGGCCTCCAAGAAACAGACCACCCAAAACATGGCAATCAGCTGCAATGACATTTTCAAAACCCTTCCTGACCAAAAAAAGCATATTAGAACTGTGCTGACGAAGGGAATTGCTGGAATTGGCAAGACGGTTTCAGTGCAGAAGTTCATTCTCGACTGGGCCGAGGGAAAAGCAAACCAGGATATTATGGCAATAGTTCCTCTGCCTTTCCGAGACCTTAATCTGAGAAAGGGCATGCTGAGCTTTCTTCAGCTGCTGAATCACTATAACTCGGAGCTAAAGCAGATAAAAAACATAGAAGATAAAAAAGTGAAGCTCCTCTTAATTTTCGATGGTCTGGATGAGTGTCGATTTCATCTGGATTTCCAGAACAATGAGAGTTGCTGTGACGTCTCAAAGCCAGCTTCGGTCAGCGTGCTGCTAACGAACCTCATCAAAGGTAATCTGCTTCCCTCGGCTCTGGTCTGGATAACCTGTCGACCAGCGGCAGCCAAACTGATCCCCGCTGAATATGTGGATCGAGTCACAGAGGTACGTGGGTTTAGTGAGGCTCAGAAGGAGAGCTACTTCAGGAAGAAGATCAGTGATCCAGACGTGGCCTCCAGAATCATCAGTCACATCAAATCCACCAGGAGCCTCCACATCATGTGCCATATCCCAGTTTTCTGTTGGCTGTCAGTAGTGGTGCTTGAGAATATGATGAGCGGTTCTTTCCGAGAGGGAATACCTAAAACTCTTACAGAGATGTACACGCACTTTCTGTTCATTCAGACCAGTCTGAAGAACAAAAAGTACCATGGACAATCGCCCGAAAACTCTTTGAAGCTATCTCAGTCAGATAGAGAGATGATTCTGAAACTGGGAGAGTTGGCGTTCCAACAGCTAGAGAAGGGGAACCTGATTTTCTATGAAGACGACCTGACAAGATGCGGCATAGACGTCCACAAAGCTTCGGAGTACTCTTCGTTGTGCACTGAGATATTTCACGAAGAATCGGTACTGTACAGGGAGCAGGTCTTCAGCTTTGTGCATCTGAGCATCCAGGAGCATCTCGCAGCAGTCTATGCCCATGTTGCCTGTGTGAAGGAGAAGAGAAATGTTCTAAAATGCAAACCCGGAAACGAGCCATCACTGTTTGACTTGCACCAGAGCGCCGTGGACAGAACTCTTCAGTGCAAGGATGGAAACCTTGACCTTTTCCTTCGTTTCCTCCTTGGCCTTTCTCTGGACTCCAACCAGACCCTCTTGCTAGGCCTGCTCTCAGGAAGCACTCAAAGAAAGCTTAACAGCAAAAGTACCATTTCATACATTAAAGACAAGCTCAAGACGGAGTCTTCACCAGACAGGGTCATCAATTTGCTTCACTGTCTGAACGAGTTGAATGACACTCACATATTTGAGGAAATTCAGACGTCCTTCACTTCTGGAACACTCTCGCAGGAAGAGCTGAAGCCAGACCAGTGCTCGGCACTGGCCTATATTCTGACGATGTCTGAGGAGGTGCTGGATGAGTTTGACTGGAGGATTTGTAAAACATCAGCAGCAGGTTGGCAGAGGTTGTTACCAGTTTTGAGAACCTGTCGAAAGGCCAGGTTAGTCCAATGCTAATAGTTTTACTACACATCGTTATGGATTTGCAATATACGGTGGAGTCCAGATGGCCTAGACCAGATTATTTGTGTTTTTTTATTAAACTTGGAAAAGAACAACAGAGTGTTTTAAAATATTGACAGTTTTCAAAGACACGTTTGAATAAATGCATTATGTTAGGTCACTGTTCAAACAGAACCAAATTTTATGATCATGTTATGGTTTTGTACCAAAGGTCATATTATTTGTTCTCACACTCCTTCCATTGAATTAAGTGTTTGGACGACTCTCAGTGCATCACATCTGCTCATCTGAGGCTTCTGCACAAACCTGTAAAGCAAAATAATTAAATAATTTGTTGATAGAAAATGTTGATATCAATGTAGTTTTAATTTAGAAAAAAAATAAAAGCATTTTCACTAGTCAGACCCCACTGTATGTGGATAAATTGAGATATTTTCCAGTAAATCACATGAATTGCAAGTTAAGTATTGCTAATAGAAGTGCTTGCCATTCAGATTTTATTACAGTTGTCTTTATTTTAGCATCAGTAAATACAGGCACATAGCAAAAATGTACAGAAAAACTCCTTTGGCAAAACACCACATGCTTATCAGTAACTTTGAATCAAATGAAATATCACCTATGGCTTGAAGATATTGTGTTTGAGCTGCTTACCCGGAATCTGCTGCCCTGACATTTGAAAGGTTGTTGAGTCAGCTAGTAATGAATGTTTTTGCCTGAAACTAATTAGATGTGCATATTTGTGACCTTTTATTGTCAGTCTTGCCAGCACAGTAATACTGATCAACAGAACTCTCTTCTTTCACTTCCAGCTTCATTGGATGTGTTCTGTCAGCTGATTCATGCGTGACTGTGGCCTCAGCTCTGAAATCAGTGAACTCACCCCTCAGAGACCTGGATCTTAGTTACAATAACCTGCGAGATTCAGGGGTAAAGAACCTCTGTACTGGACTGAGGAGCCCAAACTGTAAACTACAAAGACTCAGGTTAGTTTTCTTTGGTGTTTTCATAGTAGACCAGAGCACCTGAAATGTCTGGCACTCCACAGACCAAAGAAATATGGAACACAACCGCAGAAATTTCTCCCTTCTCGTGTTCTTATATAAATAGATTAAATAGATTTTCTTCAAATTAAAATCATAATAAATTTTAAAAAATGTATTGTCTACTTACAAACACAAAAGTGGATCAGGAGTTTTGAATATGCACTTTCGACAGGATTTCAATAGTATAACTCATGTTTTCTTCTCCTTTTAATGCTCGGCGCTCCAATTACATCAGCTCTGCTGCTCAGTGGATCTGTTTTTTTTTTCTCTCAGGAGTGTTTAATAAAAATGTGCATCGCAGCGAAAGTAATCCCTAGGTTACTTTTTTCTTAAAACTTCGTAGTAACTGACCACTGAGTGCTGCAGATATTCTTCTAAAGCTTAAATAATTGTTAAACTTTAACATTTTAAAGAATCAAAACTGCTTTGTAGAATCACAGTGTTACGGTATGTGTGTATATGGTTGTGTGTGTGTGTGTGTGTGTGTGTGTGTGTTTATGCGTTCTGTTCTTCCACAGGCTGACAGAATGTAGTCTTTCAGAAGCCTGCTGTGAAAATTTGGCATCAGCCCTGGGAGCTCCTCACACCAGTCTGACCGAGCTAGAACTTGGTGACAATGACCTGCAGGATTCGGGAGTAAAGCTACTCTCCAGCGGACTCCACAGTTCAAACTCTCAACTGGAAAAACTGGGGTATGTCACAGGTGCTCAAATGTAAGAGAGGTTTCAAGAATGTATTTGTTTTAGAATCACTATAATACAGCTGCTTTAGTATTGTTTACTTTCAAGAGTAAACTAGCCCTTAGCCATCAGAATCACAATTTTAATGATCCCAGAGAAATCTGACACAGGCATTTGGCTCTTATCCAGAAAGTCTTACAGTCGTTAGTTACAGGGACAGTCCTACAGTCATTAGTTACAGGGACAGTCTTACAATCAGTAGTTACAGGGACAGTCTTACAGTCATTAGTTACAGGGACAGTCTTACAGCCATTAGTTACAGGGACAGTCTTACAG
>JBBPCY010000109.1:28711748-28730940 GCA_037974405.1 Brachyalestes nurse
CATGTCTTTATGGACCTTGCTTTGTGCACTGTGGCACTGTCATGCTGGAATAGAAAAAGACGGTCCTCAAACTAGTGCCACAAATTTGGATGCATGGCGTTGTCCAAAATTTCTTGGTATGCTGAAGCATTACGATTGCCCTTCACTGGAAGTAACCCTGGAAAACAGGTGCGTCCCAATACTTTTGTCTATGTAGTGTAGGGGCCGGCGAGAAAGCACAGACAAGAACCTATGAGAATGTGCAGTGTGAGACGAGGGCAAATGATAATACGTACAGCCAGACGACAACCTATAACAATGCGTAGAGTGAGACAGTAACCAATGAAATGAAACACAGCCACACGGGCGATGTGGAGTCAGAAAGGAGCCAATGAGAGAGCTTAGAGCGGACGAGAGCCAATGAGGAGGCCCAAAGTGAGGCGGTAGCCAATCAGAGGACGTGGTGTGGGATAACGCTATGGGGAGAGGATGAGGTGAGGACAGGCTGACCGTGCTGAAACCTCAGTAAGTGTGTGGCTGTGTGTAGTGTTGGCACACGGCGAAAAAATAAAGCCTCTGGAACATTTTAGTCGTCTTTGTCTGTAAGGTAAGTTGTGTCGAATTAGTGAATTTGAAACACAACTCAGAATATTAGTGGTTTTACAGCTCCGACTCCTTGCTCGGCTGAGTTTGGAAGCTAACTGGCTAAAGCTAAGTTTACCTGCCAGCTTAGCCCTGCTGCCTCTTTCAGAAACAAATTTTTAAAGTGAGACAGAAAAGTGGACTCCGCTCAGTTCACCTTTACCTCAGCACTGCTAAACACTTCATGCAACCTCTTTTGTTTCTTTACTCTGGGTCTACTTTGCACAGTATAGTCCTTGGCCTTATTTTAGGATGCTAGGATGCTCTGTGTTCATTCCTCTGTGTTCTCTGTAAAGTTGGTCAGTTGGTTTCTTTGTTTACCCCAACATTTTTGCAGGTCTGCAACAGTGGAGAAAATATTAGAAGACTCGTGACTACACATCCCCAAATTCAGCCTTCTTCCACATATCCCTGAGGCTGAAGTTTAGTTTCTTATTTTCCAGCTTTATGCTGGAATTTTCCAGTCTACCTTAAATGATGCAGCTCTTACAGTTCCGGTGAAATGTCTCTGCTGCACCACTTTAAATGTAGCTGGGACTTCTGCACCATTTAAATCGACTATTTACTGTGACTGAATGTTTTGAACAGCCCCAAATTCAGACTCCCTCTACATATCTCTAAGACTGAAGTTTATTATTCTCCTGCTTCATGCTGGAGATTTTCCATTTCACCTTAAAAGATGCAGCTGTTACAATTCTGGTGAAATGGTGGGAGTTTTCTAGCTCCCTTTCTTTTATTCATTTGTTTGCTGTCCAAGTTTATTCTTTTGCCATGTCTTCTGAATGTCTACCTAAGCCCTCAGAAACAGTAGCAAGCTGTTTATCCAGGTTACTCATAAAACAGATGAGATAAAACATATAATGTGATTTAAGAGATATGGCAGTGCTGATAATGTGTGTGCCATGGCAATAGAAAAGTAAGCTTTGTTGGAAAAGGCATGAGTAGAATATGTAGTTGTTTTATGGTTATGGTTGGAGCTCATCGATGTTGATCAAATTCATTATATGTATTTAATATTTTTTACCACTAGTTATTTTCACATTCATGTGTTTTTTTCTTTTATGCACATAGTTTACTAGTAAAATAGTAACAGTTTCAACAATTATAGGTTTCAATATCGGTATCAGTACTATCTATTTAAGTAACTTCACACCATGTATCATGACTAGCCTGTTAGCTTGTGGCTTGAGTGTGAGTTTATCTATCATTTTATAATGTTGAATGTACTGATAAAATGTATTAAACACTAACATATCAACATATCAGATTGTAGGATAGGGTGAAATGTAATATCACAGTCATTTTCTTGATATGTGATGAGTCTGGTGTTTATTTTCTTGGGCATCTATGAAGTTGTAGTGAAACATGCTCTTAGTCAACCCTTGAAGTACTCATGTTGGCTGTGATGTGATATGAAATACATTGTCACTGAATGTATGACAGTAGTAATAAATATTGTTGTACTGTCAGTCCCATAAGGCACATGGGAGTCCACTGTATCGAATCAAATCAAATAGTTGTTTATCATCTGTATGTTTATTACCATAGACCGACATCTGTTCCTGATGACAAAATTTTACTTCCTTGTAACGTCCGGTTAAGGGTGTCCTGGTCAGAGTGTACACAGACACACACACACACACACACACACACACAAGAGAGAGAGTAAGATAAATGTGTGGAGGTGTATATGAGATGACGCCAGCAGGCAGAATGCGTCAGACAAGTTGTGCTGGTTAGACAGCATGCATAGATTTTTCTTTGGCTTCTGCTGTGCTTCGGGTCCAGAAGGATTCTTTTATCTAGCCTGCATTCTTTATCAGTTACTGTATCTACCATTCAGTAAGTCTCAAAAATGTTGGGAGTGTTCATAAGTGTTAGTTAACTAGGGTCAGCATGAACATAAATGCAGAGTACACAATCACAGACGTCTGATGGGGGCTTCTATTGTTGTCATGTAAACAATAGCTGGACAAACTTACGCACTATGTGGCAAAATCTGGTTGCTTCAAAGGAACCAGAAAACACTTTAAGATGCCATGAAGTTATAAGCACAAATTATTTTTGTCCACCTTTTCACAGGCAGCACTAAACACAGGACTAATTCTGCTCTCTTTGAAATTAAACATGCAGTTGATCTGCTGACAACATCCACAGCATGCTCTGAAAACCATTTTGTGATGAAATTTTGTGCAAAGGCACTAAATACTGTCCACACTATGTGCTGTGGTGTTTTCACTTTTTATTTTAGTGTGATTGCGGGTTTGTCTTTAGTGAGATAGCTTCTGTCTTTCTACTGACATCACTCAGCACGGTGCTAGCTAACACTTTCACCTGTTGGTTGACTTAATAGAATTGGCAGTAATTAGTGTTCTACAAGCTTGTTGAGCTGTCTAGTGACGTTGGTTTAGTAGTTTGAAAAGATGCAGTGATGCTTAATGTGTTTTGAGGGAAGAACATACTAACCTTTGTTCCCCGAGTTTGAAATTGGGCATGGCCTGACTGAGGGAAAAAAAATAGATAATAAATAATGTGTAAAGCAATAAAGAACCTGTTTTATCTTTATGAAGGACTTTTTAAATGGTTCTGCTTAGCACCACAAGGAGTTCTGCTATTACAGACCTGTTTAACTTTTGAAGCTTTTGAAGACCTACTGTTTCCTATATGACCAGACAATATGTTAGTGTTAATTACAGCTCAGTTAAGCAGTTATTTGCTTTTCTTTACATCAGTTCTGCTTTTAATTACTCCACTATATTTGCCCTTTAACAGTGCTGAAGTCAAAAGGACCAGCTTTTTGTCTGTTTTTTGAAAGCATACTGAGTGTTGTTGATGTCTGTGTGCTAAAGAGTTGTAACTAGCCAGCGGTCTTTTATTAACAATTAACCCAACAACCGGCTTTCTGTTACGTTGTCAAGCGAACAGAGCCAAAAATGTCTCACTCCACAAACAGCAGCTGCTGTGTTGACTAAAGGATGGGCTAACCAGCTTGTAATGCTGTGCAGAAATCCTTTTATGACGTTTTATGAAGTTTTAGAAGAAACTCCACACAGTGAGTTTTCAGAGCAGCAGAGTAGCATATAACATTAAGTACTCATGTTCTTTGCCAGTTTAAAAAAGTTAGTTGTAACACCACAAGCCTCCTGAAGATGTTCCAGATTGTTGAGGAGGGGGAACTAGAGGATAATGAGGAGGGCATAGAAAAGTTCTGTTTCATTGCAATTTTTGGTGTTCGCTGATTCAGAAAATCACATCAGTTTTTCCTACTTTTAATGGTTTTTTTATGTATATTTAGCATATATGAGCAATCAGCTTTAACCAGCATGGATGGAATTTACAAAATATTAACACCACTGGGAGCAACAACGTTTATTTTGCATGCACAAATAAAGTAACGATGCAAAAAACCCTCGAAGACCACGTCAGCCGAGCTGCCAAGTTTAGTTTTTTCTAAAAATGACATTTCTAACTAAACCCTTGAAGCTACATGAAACTAAACGTTAGCACCGAAATCAGTGTGCCGAGATTGTATGAGAAACTCTACAAAATGTAATGTAACAAATTATTGTTGCCCCTCATTATCCAATTCTCATACTAAGGTTTGAATGCATATAAGTTTGATGTGTTTTGTTGTTCTAAATGAAATGGCTTTGTGCTTACATGGCTGAAATGGTTTTGCTCTTACATTTGCTAGTCTGGATAACTTTAGTTAAACAAGGGGTTGTTTTATGTTGGGTTCCTGAGTGACACAGCTGTCTTAAGGTTTTCCCTGTCGTAGGGAGGTCAAATTCTTGCATAGGAAAAAGTGAAAGCTGTACATTTTTCACAGAATTATCTGCATTATATTTGCTGATGCCGGCCATGCAGATATACTGGTGGGACTCTATGAAAAAAATTTGGCAGGGCAGGTGAATATCCTTCCCTCTTAAATATGGGATGCCTGGCTCTAGATCAACAAAAAGATGAATGTGTAATTTGATCATTATAACATGTTAACTGATTATGTAATACCCTAATATCTCAGACACTGGTTATGTACATCATTCTCACTACTGAGGAATATCAACTCCTCTGATAACGCACTGCACACATTGTTCTACCTTAGATTTAGAACCAGCTTGTATCAAAACAGATCCAAGCTCCTTCATTTACGCACTCGTACAAAGTAGGCTTTTAGTAGGATGTATAGAAAATGGAAGCTTCAGGTTTGGCATCTTGCTAACTGAGCTGTGCTGATTTGTCTTTGTAGACGTACAGAACTGCTTAGGGCAAGCATTAACTGGAAGATTAGGTTTAGACGTGAGACTAATGAAGACTTTAAATGTCTGAAGAGGAAGATTTGAGTACCATATTGGACCCACACTGCTGACCTCCCCTACCATATGGAACCATGTATTGTGGGGGGTGTTAGGGCCAGCACCTGCTTCCTCTGAGAGGAAACACCTTTTAAACTACTGCCCAAACTGTACTGTACAGCAACTGAGCATTCAGTTGCAGGAGATGACTAACCACCCAGCAGTGTCCACAGTTGTCCACAGCTAGTGATGCATCAAAACTGGACTGGAAAATTAAAAACATCAATGCATGTTTTACTTAAGTTGCTATACAACCCTTTAACTACATGCCCTTCGGCTTGACAGTGGCTAGAATGTTTTGTTAAATTGTTTTATTCATGGGCACAGGTGGGATGTGGCACGGGGAGGTGTGTCCCCCGTCTTCGATCAGACCTCGATCCGTCCCGTCCCCCACTGACAGGGCAAGAAAACAAAAAAAACCCCATCTTTCAGCGCAAGAAAAATACTGTAACAGCTGCAAGAATTAACTGAAGACAACAACAAAGAAACACAGTGAGCAAGGGAGATCCCAGTTTGTTGCAAACAGGCTCAAATTGAGACTGGGAAGCCAAGCCCCGCCACTGGCCCCATTGATTCCCCCCCCCCGCATTAAAAATGCTATCTGCGCCCCTGGTTTTATTGTTAAAATGTAAAAACACGTTTCCTTTTAGATGCAATACAGTTATAAATCACTCTTATTGGTATCACAAAAGCAAACCTGTTCTCTTGTATATTATCCACTATGCTGTTAAGCCAACACCCAAAGTGAATAGGGTGTGGATAAATTTGCTTTGTCAGTGGATTTGCTTGATAAATTGACATATTTCCTAATTTGCAGATAATTTCACACCCTCTGTTGGGTCCTAAATGAACCTATTAGTAAAATATCTACAGTTTTTCAGACTCCAGCGTTAATGCTTGTTCAGGATATTGGTTCATCTCACATACAGTGTTGCACATTTCAGTGATGTTAGCGTTATGCTAAGCTGATTCTGTCTAGCTTATGTAAGGTATCCTGCTGCAGTTCCTAGTGAGTGAAGCAATCTTCCCGCCAAAAGTAAGTATTTACCAGAATTTGGTGCCAGACGCTATTTTAGCTTGCTCACTAAGCTAACAATATCTTGTGGTGCTTTCAGGGACAGTTAATTTGCAGTTAATCTGTCAGATGCAACAGATGATGAGGCAAAAACTGAACATTTTGAGAGATGTACAAATTATTTTTAAGGACTTGGGAATCCATCAAAAGCAATCAGGCAACTATTTTCAAATAAAAGAAGCGAAGCACCACAGCTACTCCCCCTTCGAGTACCTTTTAGTGTAAAGACACATTGGCTTAGATGCTTGCATGTTTTCTTTCAGGAATATAATCCACATTAGTGTAGTCTCTAGAGAAAATGCTGGAGGAAAATTCTTGTTTGGGGAGTGTGAGGATGGCATAGAGCTTTTTTGCAGGGACTATTTGTCTTTTTTAAATAGCTGTTCAAATATTTAATTCAGTATTAAATATTTATTACGTTTTACTGTGTTCCGAAAAAATACTACAAATAGCGTAGGAGCGTTCCTAAACCTGAAAGACTTGTGAACACACCCTCTTCTCTGTATCTAAACCCAGACTTTTGCCCCACTTTTTGCAACCCTTCACATTGTTTATAACTTTTTGAAATGGGAACTATGGTTTTTTGAACAGGTGGAGCAGATGAGATGGATAAGAATAGAACCAAAAATAAGCTCCTACTTTAACTTTATCAATCAGATTTTAAATTTACAAAATTTGCCAGGTTGCTAATCTCACAATAGCTCTCAGTGCTATCAAGGACAGTACAGCCTAAACATGGGTTTAACAAAAACAAAGGTCTCTAGTCTCTGAACTTGAGTATGATCAACTCCAGCAAGCTGAACCTGTGTTGCAATGTGTGTAACACTTTTGGCCTACTTGCCAAACTGATGCTAGTTTTTGATGTTAATCAGGACAGTAAAGTGGTGCAAAGCTGTCTTAACTAACAGCGTCATACACAAAAGCATAAGCTCACTCGCTTGTATTTACATATTTATCCTCTAAACTTTGATCAGTAGATCTTCAGTGAGCCAGAATGAATCCTGTGTTGTGGTGTAACATGATAAGGTTCTGCCACCTGATACAGTTGTACACCATATTTAGGCATTTACTACTTGGGGGGGGGAGGGTAAATTTGACATGTTATTTATTCCAGTATCTATTTTAGCTGGCAACTATATGTCCAGTCCAGGTATATCAAATACGTTAGTTATGTTAGCATTTTTAACATATTATTATACTGCGCTGTGATGGGTTAAAGCTTACCTGCTATGCAGTGCCCTATGACATACTTTTTTCTGAAAGTATTGATAGAGCCTTTTTTTAAATATATATAATATATATATGCATGATAAGCCATCAGTTAAGAAGACAAGTTTCTTAGTACTATGAGTTTTTAACTATTTCTTGTTCTGTCTCTTTGCAGGGCCACTGTGACTGAGGTGCAATGTCCGCTAAAGCCATCTCAGAGCAGACAGGGAAAGAGTTCCTCTATAAATACATCTGCACCACAGCTGCCGTGCAGAACCGCTTTCGCTATGCCACAGTCACTGCAGAGACTGACTGGGAGCGCCTCACACAGGACCACCCATGGCTTCTCACTGAGGTCAGTGTGTGTGTGTATGTGGGAGCCATATGAGTTGTGATACACTATATGAACAAAAGTATTGGGACACACCTGTCAGGATTTGGTCTAGGCCCCTTACTTCTAGTAAAGGGCAATCTTAATGCTTTAGCATACCAAGACATTTTGGACAACACCATACTTCCAACTTTGTGGACACAGTTTTGGGAAGAACTTTTTCTGTTCCAGTATGACTGTGCCCCAGTGCACAAAGCAAGCCTGACCTCAACCCCATCGAGATTTGAGATTAACTGGAAAGGAGATTCCGAGCCAGGCCTTCTTGTCCAACATCAGTGCCTGACCTCATAATTGCTCTACAGAATGAATGAGTACAAATTACCTCAGAAACACTCCTAATTCAAAGAAGAGTGGAAGCTGTTATAGACCAACTCCATTTTAAAGTCTTATGTATTTAAGTTTAATGTCATTTAAAGTCCCTGTTGGTGTTATTGTCTGGTGTCCCATTTATGTTGTCTATATAATGTATTGCTAATGAATTGCAATAAAAAAACTTAAGTGGGCTCTCCCCTTATCCTCATGAGTGTAAACTTTACTGCGCGCTACATGGATCAGGTAGACGGCACACAGCGTTCAAGTAATGTGAAACTGACTGTTGCATCAGTCAGCTACTTGCTCACTGTCTCTTAGCTCCTCTTTGCATCCTGCTCTTACTACATTAAAATAAACCCATAGTGAAAACTGCTCATGTGTTTTGCCTGGAAAACAGTGTTAGCTTTTACTAATTATGATAAATTCATCAAGTGATGTTTAGTAAAGTTCCATTAAATGTACCAACATTAAAAATGTACGGGTTTGTATTTAGCGCTTTGGATTTTACTGCCTGAAATATGATGTTTATGAGGAATAGCATCTGTTTCCTTTGAGTGAGGTGGAATTTTTGCTGGCACGAAGTTAAGCAGTACATAGCATAAAATCATCGGCTTTAGCACAGTTTTATTTTATCGTACTTGGAATTACAACATATGTAGTGGAGTTCGTAATGATGCCTGAATTGTAATGGTGTTGACAGATTTGTACATGGAGAGGGATGTCAAATTGAATCAGTTCATAGGTTTTCCACTATTAGACAGTCCTGACTTCTAGGTAAAATAATCTGGGTAGCTCAGAATCATGCTATGTGAATTACCCCTGATGCAGAAAGTTTTGATATGTGGGGCTTTTCTCACCCACCTTCAGTATTATCTGGAACGTTTTATAACTGCTAGCATTTAGCCTATGTTTATTAAATGTATTGCTAAGTTCCTGTGCTGTATTGCCATCTTTGCGCCTCTTTTTTTTCTGCAGCGATTGGTGGTGAAGCCTGATCAGTTGATCAAGCGGCGAGGGAAGCTGGGGTTGATAGGCGTGAATCTAGACCTGGAAGGCGTTAAGGAATGGCTGAAACCACGAATGATGCGAGAAACCGCAGTAAGTTGAATTTAAGTTTTGTTTGACTAATCAAAAAGGGAAGGTACTCAGCATTCAGGTTACATATAAGATTATTTTTCTATATTTGTCTTCGGAGAAACTGGGCAAGGTTACAGAAACTGTTGTGAACTGTGTTATTAAAGGTTAACATTACATTCATTTGTTTTTATTTTAAATAAACTAAATCTTTTTTTTTTGACTCTTCAGTCACTTCATCATTGAAATCACGTTTGTGCTTCAGTGAACTAAAACTATACTGTCAAAATAAAACATTTGCAATTGTTATTAGCTATTAGCCATTCATTCAGATACGAGTGCAGAAAATGTGTATTCAAAAGTTAAATGCTGCCTGTCCCAGACTATGCTATCATCACATGGTTGTTCATCACATGCCATAGCTGACCATAAATTAAATAATCTATTTTGGCTTTAGTTACAGTTTTAAAACAAATGAGAAAAGTTGCAGACATGTGATAGCTGTTTAGTATCACATTTTGAACAAAGTGATATTTTGCTGTGTGCAGAAACACATTCTTAGATGAAGCAATTGAAAGGCTTGCTTCAACGAGGCAGATTTTTTCCCAAGTGGCAGCATTCCAGAGGTGGACGTTTTGTACTGCCAGACATTTTATTTCCATTTTTTATAGCCAAACTGGCTGATAGCTGATTTTTATTTGCATGTTTTTGCCATAAAACACACCCAAAAGTGAACAAATAAACACTTGGATTGGATGTTTGATACTTTTTTTAGTTTTTTAGCCATAGTTGCAACATAACATTTTTTTGGTCTTAGATGAGCCAGACTGGTATTTTATGGTCTTACATGAAAGATCAGCTGCCCTTCTAAATAACATAATCAAATTCATTATTACATCATTTAATTAGGCATATTTTTGCTATGACTTTGCCATACAAGTTTAGCTGCAGCCTTGAAATACAGTGGAAGGGCTCATAGCCAGCTCACATTATTTATATAATAAAATTGCATCCCAGATTGACCAAATATGGAAGGAATTCTGATCAAAGACTGAAAGAAAGATCCATTTGATCTATGTTTTAATGCTGACAATGCTTTAATTAAGTGCCAATTGCTAAGTAATATTTGATAATATGAGTGTATAAGGCCAGAAACATGTGCTAAGTTATTTATTTATTTATTATTAAATTAAACCATTTTTAATACTGTTTTTAAGGTTTATATTATTTAAAGTTTTAATACCTTATAGACCACATCGTAACATTTGCACAAGCCACATTGATCATTCCCTTTTAATATATTCAGCAAATAAACAGTAATTAAAATCTGCTACAGTTTGAGTGTATTCAGTGGATCCACTCATAAAAAACATTTTGTAGGTTTATTCATTATTTTGATGCTACTTCCCAAATTTTAAACTAATCAGCCATAAGGTGTCACTCCAACCTGCAGTTTGGTCTATCTTCAAAATTCATTTAGTTTTTAAATCTTTAGATAACATTTCCACAAAGAGTAAAACTCACAACAAACTTCAGTTGATTAACACAAAAATCAGTACTTTTTAGCAACACTTATTAAGGTTGAAGAAGTCAAGATCCTGGAAGTTATTGAGCAAGATATTTGACCAGAAGTATACAAACTTTTGGATTAAACTGTGATATTCAGTTTAATAAATACAAATTAAAAATCACTTGGATCAAAAGTTATTTTATAAACAGTGGTGACCATTTAAGTTGTGCTGTTGGAGTATTTTCTTTCTTGGAGAAGCCAACTTGGCTAAGATTAATCAGATTATATGTATTATAGGATGAATGTGAGGTAAACTACCCATAAAATGACTTTACCCAGGTGGGGTTGAGAGCTCACCTGTGCTAAAGAGGGCCAAAGAGTATAGAGTCCCTTTTAGAAACTGCCTTACACTATAAAAGCCCTGTAGTCATTTGCAGCTGGTTCCCTTTCGAGTCCACTTTATCAGAACTGAGTCTACTTCATTTGATCATAACTAAGTGTGAAAAAAACCTTAAACCACTGCTCAGAAGTACTTCTTTTTGTACAGGTTGGCAAGGCGAAAGGTGTCCTCAGGAACTTCCTTGTCGAGCCATTTGTGCCCCACTCACAGGTAATTAGTTGTAAGTTAGTAACTTGTACTAGTAAGTTGTACTAACAGCATGTTATAGAACAGATGATGAATTTTAGAACTAGTGGTTCTTTACAGAATACAAATACACTGTCTAAATGTAATGCTGTAATTTATTAGTATGTCCAGAATATGTCCAGAACACTGCACTTGGTCTTCAGCTAAGTGTGGTTAAGTTGGATGAAGAATATCTTATTTTTGTTTTAAATGGCCTTTATTGTGGAAAACTAAAATAGTCTGAATAGAAACATACAGTTTAATTAAGTGTTTCAGGCTGTGTTGCTTATTTGGAGAACTGGGCAAACTTGCACTCGGTGTAATTTGTCCTGTCTAAACTTATGTTTATGTTTAAACTTATCTTTTGTTGTTTTTCTTCTTGTGTTGCACCATGGTCCTGGAGGAGCATTGTTTCATTTCACAGTGCAATATGTATATGACTGAAATGACGATAAACCTACTTGACTTGGAGATTAAACACAAACTTTAAAATAAAAATACACAAGGAAAATAAAATGCATGAAATAGGACCGTTAATTTAATTTTGCTGTAAAAATCTTCAAGTATCCATACAGTGGAAAACCAGGTATTCTTCACCTTTCTAATAGAAGTTTGTGTGTTATAAACTTTCTACCTCAGCTCTGTCTGTTTATTTTACGTAGGTCAGTCTTAAAGGTGAAGTAACAAACAGCTTGTTCTAAGGTGTAAAGGAGTGTTCATGTGTTCGTCATTATATGTTTCTGTCCCATTCTCAGGAGCAGGAGTTTTACGTGTGTATTTATGCCATGCGAGAAGGCGATTATGTGCTGTTTCATCATGAGGGAGGCATGGAGGTCGGTGATGTTGACTCCAAAGCCCTGCGACTGCTAGTGGGTGTGGATGAGAAACTCACTGAGGATGCGGTCTCTGAGCAACTGCTGACACACGTTCCTGAGGAGAAGAAAGAGTGAGTTACTAGTCAATCAGAGCATATTATTTATATTCAGTTTTGCGAATCTTGTTGGTCTAATCAGTTTAGCCGGGGCTGCAGAGATTGTAATAGAGGTGCAGGTGTTCAAAATTAAAAATACACTTACAACACCTGACTGTTTTATGATCATTTTGAAAGAAGCTTTTGGCATAAAACCTTTTTTTTAAATCCCTTAATTACGGGGTGAAACCAGCAGGTGTTGTAAGGTAAAATAGTACCCAAAGAAAACTTGTTTTCTGATTTAACCATTGAACCATTTCTCATTAAGCAACTTCCAATGTTGCTGTCTCTAAAACTAAATTGTA
Organism: Brachyalestes nurse; assembly: GCA_037974405.1. Taxonomy (NCBI): domain Eukaryota; kingdom Metazoa; phylum Chordata; class Actinopteri; order Characiformes; family Alestidae; genus Brachyalestes; species Brachyalestes nurse. The sequence goes on from JBBPCY010000109.1 coordinate 28,724,196, forward strand.
ATTCAAGTTTGAAAATGTGAATTTGGAATCGTCTTACTTCAAAAGATTTCGGTACACTTCTGTTGTTCTACTGTTCAACTGTGTTGATTTCACACTATTTAACAACTTTAAATGAGACTGTTTTGTCTCCAGGGTTCTGGCCAGTTTCATCGTGGGGCTCTTTAACCTGTATGAGGATTTGTACTTCACATACCTTGAGATTAACCCACTTGGTAGGTACACTTATCCCTTTCAGTGTTAATAAATCTTCTCATTGTGGTGGAATAACCAGCTATTATAAACTTTGTACCTGTTTTCTTTGAGTAAAGCTTAATCTGAATTTCAAGAAAACCTACTAGTTCAAGCTAAATCAAAAGTAGCAAAATAATAAAACAGTGTACATTGAATCATGTTTATATTTAAATATGCCAGTTATCATACCAATGAATTATTTCTTGTGAAAGTATGCCGATTGTTAAATATCACAATTTAGGCATTTGCTAGATGTGTGCAAAGAAACTCTTTGGCTTCACTAAACTACACCAACTATTGACCATTATATTCCACATTATTTAGCACATTTCACCTCTACACAGTATTGCATCATGGAGGCGTGTGGGAGTGAAAAAACAATGAACAGCAGTTGTTTGCTTGTTTGTTTCTTTAGACTGAATATTTGACTTTTCCTGTTTATTGCCTGATTAATTAGGAAGACCTCACTGAGATTAAAAATCTCGTTAACCTGAGTGCCCTGGCTAAACCATACTTTAATTTTAAAAAGAAGAGCTGTAGAAACAGTTTTAATACTTTCACTTTCAGCTCCTTTTAATACTTTCACATAGCAACTTCTGTTTGTGGGAGGTGAGACAGCCAGGTTTTATAGATACAGCTATTAACACTGTATGTAAAACATTACATTTAAATAATAAAATGCTCTGTATTATTATTATTATTATTATTATTATTTCTACTACTATAACTATATATATTATATACATTTTTATTTTTTTATTGTTCAATCCTTTACAGCAGAATAGCATTGTACGTAGGTGAATAGCATTGTACGTTTGTCTCTGCTGTGACTTGTTTTTGCCTGTCCATTTTTATTTTGCAGTAGTCACTGAAGAGGGTGTGTTTGTTCTGGACATGGCGGCCAAAATTGATGCCACAGCTGACTTCATCTGTAAGCCTAAGTGGGGTGATGTAGAGTTTCCTCCACCTTTTGGCAGAGAGGCCTATCCTGAGGTAAACTAACACACACTTCTACATATATAGTCAAATGGAAACATTTAAACACCCCCTCAAATGTTCGGTTAGTTTACTCAATAAAAAGTCCCAGAGAACACTTAAATATATATATTTTTCTTTTTCATGTATTTGCCTCCCACACTAATTTTTATTAATTGTATGACATGAAATTTTGTTTTTCTTTTAGAGAATTTATTATAGACCAGAAAAGCTCTTGCAGTGGCACTTTAAAAAAAAAATCTTGGCAGTATCTCATACCTAACCTGAAAACATACTGCAAGGGTCCCTGGCTGAAAATCATTTGAAAGGCCCTGACATAAGGTCTAATAACCAGTGGGGGGTGGTTGTCACCAATGAACCACTTCAAAACCTGTTGTGTTCAACTCGTTTTGTGTAGGAGGCCTACATAGCAGACCTGGATGCTAAGAGTGGCGCTAGTCTGAAACTGACCCTGTTGAACCCCAGAGGACGCATCTGGACCATGGTAGCAGGGGGAGGTGCATCAGTGGTCTACAGGTATGTCAAATAATGCAGTTTAGAATCTTAACACATACGACATAGTAACTAAAACAACCTGTTTTATTCTATGGAAAAGAGAAAGGGTTGAGAAAAGTCTGGTAGAATTGAACATGTCTGCTTCTTCGGAGAAGTGATTAATGTTTGACTCAATTTTCTGTCCTAATTTTAATGTTCTGACGTCTGTTGTGAGTAAAATGTGAGTTTTTTTTTTGCCACGTCTGCCCAGTGACACCATATGTGACCTGGGAGGAGTGAATGAGCTGGCTAACTATGGGGAATACTCCGGCGCTCCAAGTGAACAGCAGACGTATGACTATGCCAAGACCATACTCTCACTCATGACCCGCGAGAAACACCCCGACGGTGAGTGTGTGTGGGTGATTACATCAGAGAAATTGCATCATTTATCAGTCATGTTTTAACTGTAAAAATGCTCTTTAGTCTGCTACTTTAAATGTTCTATTCATTTTTAACTGTACACTTTGTTTTTGTTCCTTGTGTTCTTCAGGAAAAGTGTTAATCATTGGTGGAAGCATCGCTAACTTTACCAATGTAGCAGCTACTTTTAAAGTAAGTGCCTTCCTCTGTCAGACTTTGCATTGGAAATCAAAAATAGCCACAAAAACACTTAATGTTTTGGGGTGTATGTATGTATGTAAGCTATGAAAGTGCGTGGGTGTGTATGTGTATGAGTAGTGCTTTCCACAAAAAGATTATCTTCAGAAATGCCAATGGTCTTGTAATGGACCCTCATGTGACCTTCTGTCTCGTTGTAGGGCATTGTCCGAGCCATAAAGGATTACCAAACCCCTCTGAAAGAGAATGAGGTCACCATCTTCGTCCGTCGTGGAGGACCAAATTATCAGGAAGGGCTCAGGGTGATGGGGGAAGTTGGTAAGTGGTGGTGTAAACACACAAGCTCCCTCCTCATGTTTTGCCTGACAGAGCAGCGTTTCTGAATGCTAAAAGGCTATCCAGTTTAGTAGCCGTCTGCAGAACACTGTCGCTGAGCCAAATCTCGTTAAAAACAACCACAGCACTCTCTGAGCTCATGCTGGGTAGTTCGCAGATGTACAGGACAGCCTAGCATGGACTCACATCTGCTTGCCACACTTCTGCTTCCTTGTGCACCATTTGAATTATTTATTTATTTAGTTACTTATCATAAATGTAGTTTTTAACAGTGCTGTAATCCTCTGTGCCTCTTGTGTTGTCTATAGGAAAAACCACTGGGATTCCCATTCATGTCTTTGGCACAGAGACCCACATGACAGCCATCGTTGGCATGGCGCTTGGCCATCGACCAATTCCCAACCAGCCTCCAGTCGCCGCCCACACAGCCAACTTCCTCTTGAACTCCAGTAGCAGTGCTGCAGTAAGTCTGCACATGAGCTCAGATAGAGCTTAGTAGGGGTATGCACGTTGCCCACCAAGAATTTGGGAACATCTTGTTTTTCACTAAAACCCTTCAGCATGTTTTCTTGTTAGGTTTTGTATAAAAACGTATTTAAGGGGTGGTTTTGCAAAACATCTTATTCACTTAGTATTCCAATCCAGAGTTAGTCGTTAAGGCACGCCATGGTTGGATCCCAAATATTCTGCTTTCGTTTAGAATTGGAACTAGGATAATGTTGACTAGACATAAATATCAGCACCGTTTGTCCAGGAGCTGACTGGTATCAACCTGTACCTGGTACCAATTTAGTACCAGTTTTCGATGCCCATCCCTACTGCAGACTTTTGGATGTGGTTTAGGACACAGTATGAATTACACTACAAGTCTTCTTGTGTTTATTCTTATTTATTAATTGTTGAAAATAATGATTGTATCATTTGGATGATTTTGCTGTAGTAAGATCCTTGCCATTGTTTGTGTGCTACTTTTCTACAATAACTTCATCAAAGACTGCATGTAATGCTACATATCCTTAAATGTTTCTCATTTATTCCCTGTCTGTCTAACTGCGCTTTCAGACTCCAGCAACAACACGAACCGCATCATTCTCTGAGCCTAAACTTGCAAACGATGTTACACCTGCTAAGAAAGCCAAGCCAGGAGTTCCAGCAGGTAACTAGAGACCGACAATGCTCTACTAAAAGGGCTGAAGGCTTAATGGCCTGGATTAGATCATACAGATGTTGTCAATCTGGCAAAGGTAATTTCTTTCAGAGTATTCTGAAACTGCACAAGCAGAAGCAACCACAGGAAAACAGTTTCAGTGGGGAACGCAGTACAGGAAAGAAAAGTGCAGTCTTGAAATCCGGGCTGCATTGAGGTTTCAGTCATGGCAGAATGGCAGAAAGTGCCATTTTGTCCAAAAAGAGACTGAAGTAGAAAAAAAATATATAGTTCAGTTGTTAACTTGCAAACAAAGCAGTTCAGTGATTTATTGTGGGACCCACTTTTCAAGAGAAATTGCCATGTCTGAATTGTTGGCAAGGCTGGTGACAAGAACCAGGCGTCTGAAGAGTTTAATACTACTAAAAGCTAAGAAAGATATTACATTAATAATACGCTGACAGATGCCTGAAACATTGCTAATATGTGCAATACATATACAATACAGAGGTATTGTAAGTCTAAATAATACCAACTTTTTTCTTTTTTTCTTGTTATTATTGTTGTTTATTATTATTATTATTATTATTATTAACAATTTTAGGGACATACCACTGAAAACAGAAGGCACATTTCTCTTCTTTCGCTCTTTCTCTCTGTTCATTAACTGACTTTGTTCATCCTTTTTCACTCATCCGATATCTCCTGCCTTGTGATTTTTAATTTCACTCTGTTCCTCTTTTTTCCATTCTTCTATGTACCCCCCTCTTTCTTTTTCCTTTTTCAATCTCCCCTCTCTCTACCTCTACCTCTCAACACCTGTAAGCTTCCTCTCTTTATCAAACTTGGCTCATGAAGAATATGATCAATGCAAGTGTACAAGGTAAGAGTTTTAGGGTCATGCCATTTCCATTTCACCTACTCTTCTACCATCGTTCCTCAGGCCTGTAGAAAAGGGCCCATTCATTAGTTCTGCAGTTAGGAAACAAAGCTTCAGATTGTTGAAGGCACCACAGGTTCTCAGTGAGCCCTGAAGGTGTCCTCTTGTGAGTTTTCATGCTCTTACTAACTGGCGGTGCATCTCAACGAGGGCACACAAGGTTACCGCACTCTAGGAAAGGAGCTCCACCTAATGATGGACAACAGACAGAACAAGAGGAGTTGTGGAATTTTCTTGCAATTTCAGATTTTTTTTTTTCTTTCTACATTTCAATTACATATTTCTTTTTTTTATTATTGAAATGTTTCTGCCATTATTGACATTATTCAGCTAATACAGTAAACCTTGTATTGCAAATGTCTGCAAATATTTTAAAATTCTTAAGCCAATAGAAATTGTTGCTTTTAAACAGTTTTTTAAATACAAGAATGCACAATAGCCCGAAGACATGTGACTAATTGTCCAACATGTCTGGTTTGCTAGCTAGCCTGCACTCTTGTCTATTCTGGGTAATAAGTTTCCTACTGCATCAAATTACCATCAGGCATATTTTCAGTTTAACTTCTTTCCTACTGCGTTTGAATTGAAAGCTAATACTGTAGCCTGGAAGTGTCTTGCAAACTGGGTAAAATCTCAAGAGTCCGTAATGGAGAACAAACAGTTGCATTTCACTGGTAGAAAATGTCTTAATGAATCGTGATACAATGTTGGTTCATACTGCCTGCATAAATCAGCAGTGTTGCACCCGCATTAAAACAATGTATTTATTGGGTGTTGTCATCCACCTGATGTATGCAGTGTACAGAAGCCTAAATCAAAGTAATGTGGGTTGGAGAGACAGAGCTGTTTTTACTTATATTTTGTGCATTTTACATTGCAACCTGGTTCTGTCGAGTACAAGAAGAGCTACATGTTGCTCTTCAATAGTCTTAATTTTCGAATATCAGAATTAGATCTTATTGCACATCCTGGACTGATGCTTTTTATAGTTTAGTAATGAGGAACTTGAGGTAGGTGTTTTAGAGCAGGAAGGACACTGAACAAGACTCCCGTCTCCTGAAGATGGGTGTCGGCTTCACAGAAGAGCAGTTAACCCCTTAAAACCTGAAGCCCTGTGTGCATGGCTGTTTTTTAGGCTTCATAGCTCAGGAACTTCAATGAAGCATAATGTATAACTCAATTAGTTGGAATGCGGTAACGGATTCGTCAGCTGTAGCCATTATCAATGGCCATAAAGATATTACAGTGTTGTTGGCATGTACATGACATATGATGCCATCTGATTCGTGTGGCATATGTGACTGTGTCTTAAATAATTTGTAACTGTAATCCTATTTTTATCATCTAAACTTTTTGCAATCAGCACTAAACCCATTTAAACTGGACTGTTGTTGCTCCAGTGGTCTCAAAATACCAACTGTATTAGCACTACGGCATAAAAGCATATAGTGAGGTTTTTTACAATAATGATAAATCACCACATTGTTCACCCCTAATTTATAGATCATTAACTTATTCTGGCTATGTACCAGCCCAGACAGTTATTTAAACAGCTGCACATTTGCCTGATTTGTCTTCACGTTTGACTTCACGTGTGGTGGTCCATGTAATGTGTTTCCACACGAGAAGGGGTCCGTGGCTGAATGTTTGAGCCCCTGCTTACACGCCAGTCATTGTTAGGTTCATACAAACAGAAAGAACCACCCCATCTTTGAGGTCCGTTGAAATCCATAGAGAGGTTTTATTTGCTGGAGTGAATCTTTTTTTTGGTTACTCTTGTTTTTATTTGAACATAATTTGTTTTTATTTTATGTATATTTATTTTTATTTCTTAATTTTTGTGGTCTCTGTGTTGTGTGGTGAACAGAACTACAGAGCACAGCAGACAGGAGCGGAGGTAGGGAAGAGCATGTCAACCTCTGTCTCTCTCTCTCTCTGTCTCTCTCTCTCTGTCTCTCTCTCTCTGTCTCTCTCTCTCTGTCTCTCTCTCTCTGTCTCTC
>JBBPCY010000109.1:28731040-28778095 GCA_037974405.1 Brachyalestes nurse
TATTTATATATTGATATAGCTGTTTAAAAACACAAAAGTAGGATTTTTTCCGATTACTCGATTAATCGTTGAAAAAATCGACAGAATACTCGATTCCAAAAATATTCGATAGTTGCAGCCCTAATACTACAGTCTGTTTATCTATGTTTCAGTAAAACTGCCTGCTAATGTAAACACCTATACAATGCACTACTTGCATAAAACACTAGGGCTGGTGTAAACGTTGCTGTTTCTGTATCAAATCGAATAATTTTTCTTTCATATTTTTCATGTAAGAGTTTGTTTTTAGAATGAAATATTTCTGCCGCATAGGTTAATTTTTTGCAAAGATGCAGACAGAAATATTACGTTATGCTGACAGTTCATAATTAAATTTGCTATACATCTTGGTTTAGTGCAGTGGTTCCCAAACTTTCTCTGTAGGGCCCCCCTTTTCTACATAAGAACTTTAATGAGCTCCCCACCAATTCAAACTACACAGGTTATCCCATTTGTGCACCCCTCTGCAATACCGCGGCGCACTCCCCAGTTTGGGAACCACTGGTTTAGCCCATATGTTCATTGTCATCTGCTTTAAAGAATGAAGAACCAAGTTTCTATTCTTTTGTTTGATTGGTGCTTCAGGTTCGCTGTCAGAGGAAGCAGAACCAAAAATAAATAGCCAACATCAGCTTCATCAATTCAATCATGAGTGCAGTAACTTTGCAGGTTTTTAAAAAATGTTTTATACAAATCAATTAACTATGCTTCTATTTCTGTTTATCTCTGTCATTCAGTTCTGAGGTGTGACTGAGCCCAAGTCCTTCAGTCAAACACTGTTTAACCAAACACAGTCAAATTGATTCAGGTTATTGGCTTAGCTCTAATTCTAACTTGTCGTTTTAATATCTTCTATTTACCCAACTTCGGTTCTTCAGTCTTTAAGTTCTTCGCTCAAGATTCTTGTTTCTACAGCTGTAACTACACTCTACAAATTGGAGTCAGATAAATAACAGTTCTCCATTATATATTTTTTTTTTTTCTTCTGCACTGCTCTCTTATAAATGAAACCACAATAATCTAAACCCCCAGCATTCATAAGGGAATTCAGAAAAAAACCTAACCTTTGCAGACACTGATAAAATGCTCACTATTTTTGCTCAACATTTTCATACATTGTTTTACGTGTTAATTTTCTCAATGCTGTCTTGAAATTGCTACGCTTTGACATAAGTTCTTTTTGTGTTTTTGTGTGTAGATCGGAGGCACTGAGGAGTATAAGATCTGCGAGGGCGTTAAAGAGGGAAGGATCACAAAGCCTGTGGTTTGCTGGTGTATCGGCACATGCGCCACCATGTTTACCTCTGAGGTTAGCTGATGGCTTTTTAAACACCACAGCCTTTTTTGCCATTGACACAGTACACGTGTGTGTGTGTGTGTGTGTGTGTGTGTGTGTGTGTTTTTTTTTTTTTTCTTATGAAACTGTATTTATCCTTGTTTGTTCGTAAATTTCCAGTGTATTGGTACGTTTTGTATTTGTGCAGATTTGTGTTTAACTTGCTGCTGATACTTACTGGCTGTTGAATGACTTTGAATTGGTGAAAAGGAAACAATTTACTCAATAGAATTGAATTTTGATACTGAGCTTACTCTCAACACTAAGTACAAATACAAAATATTGTTGCAAGCTCTGATGTATTTTGTGTTGCCAATAGAAAATGTCACACATATTTAAATAATAGCTAAATTGATTAGTGTGTGTGTCATTGACTGCATATGTTTGACTTTATGGTGTTTCAGGTACAGTTCGGTCACGCAGGAGCATGTGCTAATCAGGCCTCAGAGACAGCCGTGGCTAAAAACCAGGCACTTCGGGAAGCTGGTGTCTTCGTGCCCAGGAGCTTCGATGAGCTGGGCGAGGTCATCAGGTCAGCACTTAAATCTCATGTTTTTACAAAACCGTTGCTAAATGAAACAAGAGTTTGAAGCAAGTGCAGACAGTGCAAAAAAGGTATTCCTTGTATTTTCTACAAAAGTTCACAGATTACAAAGTGTTTATTAACTGAGAAAGTTATTCCCAGGGCCCATATGGAGGACTAACAGTAGCTTGTTAATGCGACAGGTTTCACAGTTGTTCAAAGCCACAAAGGTGGAATGGAGTCAGCTACCACAAGGTTATGATGGCATGTTAAAATCTGGCTTTGCAAAGGCACTTCATCTCTATGCCTGATTGTGTACCGTGTCTGTGTTTGCCTGAACAGGAGCGTGTATGATGACCTTGTAGCGAATGGAATTATTATTCCAGCTCAGGAGGTTCCTCCTCCAACGGTGCCGATGGACTACTCCTGGGCCAGGGTAAGCCTCACCTTCTCAGAAAATACAATCAGCTGTACTGGGTTCTTTTTTAAACTCTAATTTAAGAGGAAAAATACTATACTAAGTCAACTATATTAAACATTGATCTGGAGTGTCCCACTCCAGTAATCTTTATTTTTTTGCATGAGTTTTAATGTATTCTCTCTCTCTCTCTCTCTCCCTCACACGCGCGCACACGCACACACGCGCACACACACACACACACGTGAACTGTCTTACACTCTCTCTTTGATTAGGAGCTGGGTCTGATCCGTAAGCCAGCATCCTTCATGACAAGTATCTGTGATGAGCGAGGTCAGGAGCTGATCTATGCTGGCATGCCCATCACGGAGGTCTTTAAAGAGGAGATGGGTCTAGGAGGAGTGCTTGGACTTCTCTGGTTCCAGAGGAGGTCTGACTGTGCCTTTTTTTGCATATACATATTTACTTATTGTGTGTAAAGTTATTCTAGTGTGATTTTAGCATTTATAATCAAGCTCCTTCTTAGTATTTCCAAAGCATATCTAATGTTTTGCCCATTTTTAATGTGATTGTACCAGCAATCACACTACTGTTGTTCTTAAGCTTTATTATTATTAGTGTGCCCATAATAAGTGTTTGCATGCCTCTCTCTATGCAAACATGTGGGTACAGGCCGCTTCTTGGACAATGCCCAAAATCAGTAATTGAAAATGTGTGAAGAGGGCAAGTGACCGAAAGAGTGCTTCAGTGATTTGAGGTGTCAGAGTTTATAGGTTCAAAAGTTTACTCTCTGCTCTTTGGTCAAAAGTATAGGGACCCCTGTCTATTTGACCAATGTTTTTACATTAACAACCACCTAGCAACACCTAAGCAACCAATTAAAACATCACAGCAACCATCTAGCAACCCCATAGCAACCATCTGGCTAAACCTTAGTAATCACCTGCAGTGCCAGAGTAACCACCCATCAACCAACAGTTACCATAGCAACTGCGCAATAATACTTAGCATTTTCTCATGGAAATGTAATGTAGTTGTTTTTGTCATGGAGGAATTTTGTGTACGCTTCTCCTCCACGGCTGTTTGAAAATTTGGCACAGTTTGAGGTTTGACATGTTCCTTGGAGCCCCCCTTATGCGCTTTTATAAAGCTTATCGATCCGATGATCAAGGGTCAAGTATTGATTATTTAAAGTTTAGATTTTTGTAGGCAAATCAGTTTAGTTTAGATTTTTACGGAACAAAAAATCTGCAAAAGCCACAGTTTTTGGCCATGAGCACTGGAGCACAATCTCACGTTCTTGCGTTTTCTTGTGGAAATGCATTCTAGTTTTTATTACTTTTTAGTCTGTTACCCTAAGAAGTGACTGTGCTTTCAGCCTGTTTTTGTATTCCTGGCATGTTTAGTGTACAACAAATCCTAAGTAAGCCCACAAATGTAGACAAAACTTAAAAGGCATGCGTATCCAAAATTAAATTTACAGCTGAATTTCCTCCCATGCACAGTACGCTCACTCTCCCTGAAATATGTTCCTTCAGGCAGCTTTTGATCTGCATGCATTTGCTTAGCAGCAAGAGATGACAACAGCTCTAAACTAAGACTCAAATCCACACCCCAAGAGTGTGAGTGACGGTATTACCAAGTGAGGTGTGCTTTTCTGCCAAAAGACTGCACTAATCAAACCCATGTCGACTTTTTTTTGTTGTGCTGTTCCTTCACACAGCTTTTTAACCTACTCTCTCACACACCAGTGAGTGTTTGATTTGAAATGACACAAAGTCCAGTCTAATGGGGCCATAGCCAGGACACTGAAATACACAAATGTTTTAAGCAACACATGCCATAGACAAATGTGTTGTTCTCAGCCCTGCACACTTATTTCACTTATTTTTGTTTTGCTGCTGCAGGTTGCCTCGTTATGCATGTCAGTTCATTGAGATGTGTCTGATGGTGACTGCGGATCATGGCCCTGCAGTGTCTGGAGCTCACAACACCATTGTGTGTGCTCGTGCAGGAAAAGACCTCATCTCTAGCCTCACCTCCGGCCTGCTAACCATTGTAAGACCTGCCATGTTTCTGCACATACATAAGTTCCTACTGCTATAAATGTGAATTCCACCACGCTGCTCGAAAAGGCTCAGTTTTGGTTACAGAAACTAGTTGCATGTGGTGTTTTATATAAAGCAGTCGATGCTCTTTCAATAGAAAAAACAAGGGTGTCACGCGATTAAAAAATAATTCTAATTAATTACAAGCTTTCTGATTAATTCATTTAAATTAATCGCACACATTTTTGAGTGAAAGTATTTAATAATTAAATGAATTTTGGCATATGAGTGAATGAATAATCAACATTACATCAACTAATCAGCTAATATGCTGAGGGGAAAAAATGCTTCAGCAAGAGCAATGATAGAACTAGGTCCATCTATAAGGTGCAGTTTGAGACAATATCTTACAAGCCCAGGTGTTCTGATGAATTATGCTAACTTGTTGAAAAATGCTACAGTTTATACAGTAAGTTTAGCATAGATAATGATGAGAAATGGACAAAAAATATGCATAATCTGAGAAAAAATGTTTTATTTAAATGAGAAGAGTCTAAATTGATAGATAGATCTTTAGAGGTGCATAGAGTCAGTTAATACAGTCAGGTTCTAACACTAAGAAATGCTACAAATGACAAACCTACTTGACCCGTTTTTTCTTTGAGTTGTCACTGCACTCTTTGTGTAGGCCAGATCTGAGAAGGTTTGGATATAATGGCTCTCACTGTGGTTCACTGAAGTACTAGAGCCTTAGAAATGGCCGTTCCAGACTGATACAATTTGAATAGTGATATTTCAGTAGTGTGCTGCTTGTTTTTCACCTTTTTGCCCACTTCACACTGCTCGAAATGTTCTGGTTAAATGATCTTACTACATGAGGGAGAAAGTGTTTTATGTTTAGCATTTTTTTGGAAACAAGTGTGAAAGACAAGCAAAAATAAAAATATTAGGCCATATAATTGTAGTGTATGGATTGTAAGAGCTCTTCTTGGCATGTGCTTAAATATGTATCTGGGTTTGGTTGTGTTTTGCAGGGGGACCGATTTGGTGGAGCTTTGGATGCAGCTGCTAAGCAGTTCAGTAAAGCCTTTGACAGCGGCATGCTGCCCATGGAGTTTGTCAATAAAATGAAGAAAGATGGCAAACTCATCATGGGTATCGGACACAGGGTTAAATCAGTGAGTTGAAGTACTTGTGCATGTAAACTGGTTCACAAACACACTTCCATTGAGAGGGTCGGCCAGAGCTTAAAGCCAGAACTGTACTTGTAGTCTGATAATGGCAGTCTCTGTTTTGCATACAAATACAAATTATGCCAGTACACGCCTTAGTTTGTTAAGACACTATTGTTCGAATCTTTTTTCAGATCAACAATCCTGACAAGAGGGTGCAGATCCTGAAAGACTTCGTCAAACAGCACTTCCCTGCTACACAGCTTCTGGACTATGCACTTGATGTGGAGAAAATCACCACCTCCAAGGTACGTGTGTGGATAACACACGTGTATGTATCTTACACCGTTCAGAAGTTTGTAATCATACTTGCAGTTTAATTTGTTCGGCAGTAATACCAAACTGTGTTTTAATTAATGACCCGTTTAATTTAAACGTGTCATTAATTGACAAGCACTAAGATTTGAGCACCCCTTTTGAAATGCTTTTTTGATGTTGTTTGATATTACTTTTATTCTTACTTTTTGTGATGTTGTACATTGTACATACCAGGAGGTCATTATGGGATAATTTACAGCTTTGTTCATCATTCAAGACACTTCTAAAAATTTTCCAAAGGGCCTGTATAATACAAAACTAGTTTCTCTTTCTTTTTTATATGTGAAAAGTAGCATTTGATCCCTAGTGCACAAATTCTGTTTTTGGAAATTATGCTGCAAAAACAAAACACTGAATTCACTAGTTTTGTGATTTACTTGCTCGCCGATATCCATCCTATTCATTCTACAGCAGTGTAGCTCTGCCCATGCTGAAGTTATAAGGAGTCTTATCTGTTCAGACTGCTTTTTGGGTGAGGCACAATAAAGGGCAGCTGATCAGAACAGAACATATTTACTTGACGTATCAGTCTTAAAGGCACAAATCAAAACGCTCTGTTAAGTTCTTAGGGATGAAAACAGAAAATGTCGTATAAAAATAAAGCATGCCTCTTTTTTCATGACTGGACCTCACGGACAGAAAATGCAAAAAACATGAATAATTTTGGCCTTTTAATTTTTGTGCGCCTATTAATGAAATCCTATGAGGTTGCAATAATGGAATCATTTTATTCATGTAACTTGAACAGACTGGCAATTCCGGGCATTTGAATGTTAATGTATAGTAAGATGCATTTAAACACATCTGTGTATTTATTAGAGAGAAAATATGTTTGCCTTTTTACGTATTACAACTTCAACCAATTCCTTTTTTCCTTCTAAAATGCTTGAGCATAGATGGGTAATAGTATACATTATTATGTGAGGTCGTCACAAATATATAAATACAAATAATGTCTACTTTACAATTCCAGCAGTGAAAGTGCATTCTCTAATATTTAACCTTGTTTTTAACTCTCTTATACAGAAGCCCAATCTGATCCTAAATGTAGATGGTTTTATCGGTGTGGCCTTTGTGGACCTACTAAGAACGTGTGGAGGATTCACTCGGTAAAAAAAAATTAAGACCATTGAATTTCAGTCTGAAGCATTCAAAACATCATACTTCAGCATGTATCTCTTTCACTAGAGGAGCATTCTGCAGAGATTTGTTTGAGTTTTGTTAACGGGCCCTTTGTGCACTGGTTGCAGAGATGAGGCAGACGAGTTCGTGGAAATTGGAGCCCTTAATGGGATCTTTGTTCTAGGACGCAGCATGGGTTTCATTGGTAATGTATCTCTTCTTCATGTCTGCCGGTTTTGTTCCTTTACTATTCATTTCTCTCTCTTACTTTTCATTACTGCCAAATAAGTAGCAACTGGATTTATTTTGTCCGATCAGTCATGGCCCAGCAGTGATCCAGCTTTTCTTTCCTCTCATACCAGGTCACTACCTGGACCAGAAGCGACTGAAACAAGGCCTCTACCGCCACCCATGGGACGACATCTCCTATGTGCTGCCTGAACACATGTCCATGTGACCTCGTCACTAGTGAAACGGCCCTGTATGGATGGAAACTGACCACCACTGCAGTGATTTTTCTTGTCATTTCTGGCTCTTCCTGTCTTGTACTCAACAAAGTTAACCTCTTTGGAAAGCCTGGTTTGCTTTAGGTGGAGGGTCTAAGGACAAATGGAGAAGTAGTTATTTATTTCATGGTTGATGTCCGCAAAAAAAAAAGAAAAAAAAAGAAAATGGAGAACCTTTTTTCATTTTGAGGAAGGGATCCACAGCACCTCTTTGTATTCTGTTACCACAAACATACAAGACCCTTTTCTGCTGGTATTCAACAATTATTCTTAGTAAGCGCAGAAAGGGTGTTAAACCACAGCACAGCGTAGAGGTACTGAAACGTGGATTATGATTGTCCTTGTGCCACTGGAACATCAGCCTGTCAGGCATTTGACTCCTGCGCTTCAGGTTCATTCAGTTAACACTAAGATACACCGGCGGTCGCTTATATAAATAAAGCTAACAATGTAGAAAGATTATGTAGTGGGCGCTCTGGCACTAGCACAGTGTGTTATTTGGGACTCGAACCCACGGCCAATGGCTTGCTATGTCTGCGTATGTCGTTTTCTAAAACACTCCACATAGTATTCGTCAATTTACTCTCAGCGATGTTTCAAAACACTCATATATTCCTTATCTATCACCTGTGCTGCTCTGTTTCAGAACTGGGAGATGCTTATATTCAAACTGGGCCAGTGGATCTTTTCTTTAGCAGGTCTTAATCTTCAACTATTGCACCACTGTGACATTAGATTTGGTGGTGGGAGGTAACCTTTGTTACTGAGAGTTGATGTGGTGTCCAGAAGCCTATGAAGCATGTTGGGTTAAACAAAACTGTACACAAAGTGGTAAAATGCCTGGATCGCTGTGACACGAACACAGGGGCGTTCGATTGAACAGTGCGTTGCACTTTAAATGCCGCAAAATACTGTTACATGGAAAAGAGGCTTTACATGAAGGGTTGACTTCTTTACAGTACCGGCCCTGTTCGTGTGATTGGAATGAGGTGGGGTACAGTGAAGGTGTTGTGTTACCTGAGAAGCATCCGCCTTTTGATGTGCATGACAGTCTTTGCTGCTCTTGGCTGTGTACCTCGGAGCTTGCTGAGATCTTCGTCCTTTCCTTCATCATCCCGTTTTTTTTGTTTGTTTGTTTGTTTTTTTTCTTAAACTTACTTTTGGGGAGACTGGCATTCTCCAGACTGTTTTTCAGAATCTATTTTTTTCCCCAGGATCTGTTTTTACGTTTCGACTCAGTTATTTAAATGTGAAATTAAGAAAATGCTTTTGCTATGTTTTTTTCTGTTTTTAATATATGGCCAGAAATGAATACTGTAGAATAACAAATAAAGATCTTTTCTTGGTTAATTCTCTTGTTCTATACAGTGTGTAATTCTCTTGTTCTGTACTCATTGCTTTGTGCTCACACTTATGTTATCACTGCTCTGTGAACAGTGGTCAGTGCTGTTGGGCCTTTGGTCCTGTTGCGGAAATACTGAAGCATTAAAATTAGTGTTTTAATTGAATAAAGTTCAAATGATTTTTGCATTAATCTACTTCATTCTGATGCATTACATCAACAGGTGATTAATATTGTATTTGTGTGTAAATGCTATACACGTTTGAATTACTTTCCTCAGCTTGGAGCTCATAATTAATTTTATGCCAAATATTTACATATCTATAGCTGGCACTGATTTGATACTGGTATTAGGATCAGGTGATGCTGGACTGCATATTGAAAGGAAGATTTTTTCAATTCTGTAGCAAAGGCTGTGATGTGTCATGGTGTTAGTTGTGTATTTCTTCCTGTAGAGTGTATACTTTGACCATAGTCTACTTTTAAGTGAAATGCTTTATCATTTTTTTAAATAAAAAAAAAAAATCAGGTCTGTGTTGGCCA
This sequence comes from Brachyalestes nurse, assembly GCA_037974405.1. NCBI lineage: Eukaryota > Metazoa > Chordata > Actinopteri > Characiformes > Alestidae > Brachyalestes > Brachyalestes nurse. Next base: position 28,740,468 of record JBBPCY010000109.1, read on the forward strand.
ATCTTCAAGGTTTCAGAAAATTGGTGCTACCTCTTGATGTGAAAATGAAAATAAATAATATCTTAAGAAGTAGACTGATACTTTTACACACTAACAAAGATGACTTGGAAGACAAAAACTTGGTGAGCACATTTGACTACTGCCCCATAAGCTGGACCATAAGCTGGACCATAAGCTGATCTGTCATGTCAAAAGGTGGCGCTATAACAGCTTTTGAACAGTTTACTGTAAAAATACCCTTATTCTTATGATCTATTGGACAACAGAAAAACATTAATGATTGAGGTGAACATGGTAAGGCTGCAGTCTGCAATATTTGAACTAAAACTCCTGGCTGAGCTGGTGGCCTGATAAGAAGATTGTAGGTTTGAATCCCAGGACTGCCAGTAGCACCAGTGATTGTGGTGAACATTGTAAAGCTGCAGTCCACTAAAATTCATTTTCTTTACACCAACTTTTACTAAATTTTAGTCCAGTAATACCCAGACTGGACATTTTCAAATTCAGAGGCCTTCTCCCATTAATGATCTTTGATCCGTTAAAAGTCCCCTAGTGCTGGGGTTCCCAACCACCAGGCTGAGGACCAGAAAGCTGCACAGAAATAATAAAAACCTTTTTACAATTATTTGTGGTTTATTTAAATTATTCTTACATTGCATCTACAGTATTAATAAACACGTTTATTTAATAAAAAGTAAAAACCTATCAGAAAAAAACGTCTTGCCCATGTAACTGTATTTACAGTATATATGCAATAATCTAATTACATATTGGGTACTTTTTTGTTACGCATATCCATTCCCCAGTCTGTGGTAAATCCCAGTTTAATAATACCTGGACTGGGCATACTCATATTCAGAGGCCTTCTCCCGTTAATCAGAGCGGTAGAGAAAACTCTCTATGGCTCTGCCGTTAATGATCTCTGATCTGTTAAAAGTCCCCCGGTGTGCTGATGCTTTGACCCCGCAGGTTGCCGGTTTTTGACGTGTCTCCGAGCGGTTGCGCTGACGTCACAGCGGCCGTTCTGCGCCTGCGCGGTCCCGGCCCGTGTTTATGTTGATGTCAGGGTGTGTGTGGGCCGGGTAGTGTATGTTGGTGTGTGTGTGTCTCAGTCTCCTCTACCGGACGGGTTTATTGCGTTTTCTGCGATTCCGCCCCGCTGAAGCGCGCATGGCCGCGGCGGCGCCCAGCCCGGAGGAGTCGAGTCGGAGCGGGGGGCCCGGGGGTCCGGGCTCGGGGCTGTCCGCCGAAGGGGACTCGGAGGAGGCCGAGGAGTTCTCCTCTAGCACCCACTGCTCCGAGCTCTCCCGCCGGCAGAACGAGCAGAGGAAGCTCGGCCTCTTCTGCGACGTGACTCTTGTGTTCAGCGGATCAGCAGGAGGTGAGACCCGGACAATCTAATTTAGACCAGACCAGGCCTCCAGACCCTGCAGGGCTCTGGAGCTGTAATCTGTAGCTCCTCCATTCAGAGAGAGAGAGAGAGAGAGAGAGAGATGGTCTGGTTTAGTGTCCTGGAGCTCAGTTCCTAATCAGAGTCTTTAGGACCACTGTCTGCATCTCTGCAGCTTCACCAGATCTTCCAGAAGGTGGAGGGAGGCTTGTATAGGAATTGTATCTGTTTATTTTTGAGCCAGTGAGTTAACTTAGCTGTGTGGACTGGCTGTTGAAAATCAAATTGGATTTTTAAAAGTGTTTATTTTATTTATTTCCTAAACCAACCTAACACTATCTGCTTCTTCTTGGTTCTCCTGGACTGGCACATCTAATTTGGTTTACTGCTGAGTGATCATAGACTGCAATAATGAATAAATAATTGTTCCCCAATACATTACTTTCTGTGCTAGTTTTTTTTAACTTTTTGGGACAGTGTAATTGTTCTGTATGTAAAAATGTCCTGTAAAAAGTTCTTTTATACTGTTTATGTTCCACAGAGCTTGTCCCAGGTGGCGATGGTGCTGTGGCGCCCAGTTTTGAGCTCTGTGCCCACCGCTCCGTGCTGGCCGCGGCCACAGACTACTTCACCCCTCTGCTGGGCGGCCAGTTCTCGGAGTCCCTGTCCCGCCGGGTGGAGATGAAGGAGTGGAGCAGCGAGGCAGGGCCCGATAGGGAGACGGTGGAGAGCGTGATCCAGTTTATGTACACCGGGGAGATCCGAGTCAGCACGGCCAACGTGCACGAAGTCCTGGAGCTGGCAGACAGGTAACTAAAAGGCTGGTAAAAAGCGAGTGAAGGGCTTCTACAGAGCTAGTGATGGGCTGGTAAAGGGCTGGGACATGGCTGGTGAAGAGCTGATAAATGAATGTTAAAGATCTGGAAAAGGGCTGGCGAAGAGCTGGTAAATGGATGTTAAAGATTTGAAAAAGGGCTGGTACAGGGCTGGTGAAGGACTGATTCAGAGCTGCTAGAGGTGAGAAAGCTGCAGAGATTCACCCATGCTAGAGCCCCTTTTTCTTTCGGAATGTCACATTAAATGCTCATGCAATTTATGTGGTAAACAACCACATTTGAAGTCGAGGGGCTGAGCTCCCACTACTAAAACGAAGTCAAAAATGGTGGGAACATGGGGGCTTTTCCTTAATTATGGGGATCATGCTGCTCAGTACGTGTAGCTTTAGCGAGTGTAAACGTTGATTAACTGGAGAAGGAGCCTGGCTATCAGTACGACCACTTTTTAAGACGTGTAGATATAAATTCGTTATCTTTTACACGTTAAAAGAAGGCTGGCTTTGGAAAAGATCACCCCACCCTTCACACTGCAGCTCACACGCATGCGCTTCGCCGAGTTTCTCCAGAGGAGAGCTGCCACTCAGTCGTGTTTTTGGGTTTGTCAGTCGCTAGAGGGCGCTCCTGAGGTAGTCCAAAAATAATTGTGTCCTTATTTTAGATCGTTTTTTAAAACCTGCAAAACATAAACGGTCACAGGATAAAACGTTTCAGCACTTCTATTAAATGCACTATATAGACATAAGTATTGGGTTGCCCCCCCTTTGCAGCTGTAACAGCTTACACATTTTTGGAAGACTTTCCACAAGATTTCTAAGTGTTTCTGTGGGAATATGTGGCCTTTCATTCTGTAGAGCATTTATGAGGTCAGACACTGATGTTAGACAAGGCTCACAATCTGTGTTCCAGTTCATCCCAAAAGTGTTGGATGGGGTTGAGGTCAGGGCTCCGTGTGGGCCAGTCAAGTTCTTCCACACCAAACTCATCCAGCCATGTCTTTATGGACTTGTCTTTATGAATCACAGTCATGCATGAATAGAAAAGGGCCTTCCCAAAGTTGGAAGCATGCTGTTGTCCAGAATATCTTGGTATGCTGAAGCATTAAGATTGCCCTTCACTGGAAGTAAGGGGTCTGGTCCAAACCCTGGAAAACAGGTGTGTCCCAATACTTGTGTCTATAAAGTGTATTTAACAGTAGTAATAAAACAGAACCGTAGCTATATAGCTCATGGTTCTTCAGTTTCAGTCCTTGAGGGCTGGTTTCCAGTTTCAACATTTTAATTTAAATAGTGTTTTTGGCAGTCAGTGCTGTTGAGTGCTGATTGGTTGGTGAACCAGTTATACAATTAAATTAAATTACAGTTTATTGTGTGAATCAGTCTGCTCTCACTGCATCTTTAATTTACACAAGGCATGTTTAGGAGGTCCTGTAGTTGTAACTGAAAAGCGCTCATTGTTATTAATGGCAATTAAATGTGACCTTTTTCATTTTGGACTTTTGGTAGTGCCCTGTTGTGTCTAACTCTCTACAAGACCACTTCACTCATTCAGCCCTTAATCTGCTTGCCAACCAATCAGCACTTAGTAGCTGTAATCCTAGAGTCCCACTGCTCCAAACCTGTCACCGAAGAATAGTAGATTGATGTCTCCATGAATGGCTAGGAACAGATTTAAGTGAACCTTTTGTCCAGTTCGTTCACTGCCGCTCATTAGCATTTTGCACTCATATTTTGCTTTTGTCTTTCTGAACTTGTCTAAGCCAGGCGACTTTCTAAGCTGGTTTTTAGCCCCAGTCCTGTACAGCAGAGCTATAACCTTCGCAACTTTTTGCAGGGCTGCAGGGCCGCTGGGCTCACTGTTGCGTTTACCATAAGAATGTGTGTAACTGAAGGCATAATTAAAATGTTAGTTTTCATCATCCTCATCTTAATAGTGAAAATATGCTTGATTTCCATTTTTAATACCAAAAAGCAAATAGTCCTTCAAAATATTGCAAAAACAAGGTCAAAACCCTCGAAATGGGTTGTGAATGTATTATAACCGGCAGTTATTAATTACTAATAGAGGTACCAGTAAGTTGATTATTTAATTATTTAAATGCATTACATGTGTCGCAGTTCAAATGTGTAGTTTTACCCCTTTGACTGTCACAATTACTCAGTTAAAAAAAAAAAAGAATATAGAAGTACAAATTCTCTGTTAATTGGCTTAATGATTCCTTTGCAGATCGACTAAGAAATGTGTCGTGTTGGGCAGTATGGACATCCTAAAAAAAAGCAGTTAGCTTAAAATGCTTTTCTGAGTAAATGAAAGGGAGGAAACTTGCACCAGCAAAATCTCACTCATTTTTGTAGTGTATTGTCACATAAAATATTAGCTGTTATAAATTGTGTATGTGATTACTTGGTTATCTAGAATAATTTCTCTAGATTTCTCAACTACTAATATACTCTGGAGTGTCAGCTCCATTTATTACAACAGTGATGTATGATTTTACCTGTTTCAGCAGTCATTTCTACATAAATTCTGTCTGACAGTTTGTTTCGCTGCCATCATCCATCGCACACCCTGCAATGAACATCATTTGACACTGGTGTGACCTGCTCCAGATAAAACCCTCTGCACTTTCAAGCCAAACACTGGTTTTTATTCCACAGCAAACGTTTTTGGGTGTTTGATATGAACACTCATTTCTGAAAATAGGCTTTCTAGGCCATGAAATGTGTTTATTAAACCCCACCCTTTTCAGCCTGGACTGTTTTTTGAATTAAGCCAGTACGGACGTTACAGGAAAAAGTTAGTGTTCTCCAAGCATGTCAAGCTGTGCAGTGATGTTGAATTGACGGCAGTTCTAAAAGGTGCAGTGGTTCCTCATGGGAGGAATCTTCACCCTAACTAGTGGGAGGGATTGGGCATGACATCTTATTAACATTTTGCATGCTCTGCTGCAATAAATTCAAGTAAACAAGAAGAATTGTACTGCTTTTGTAATGAAACTTGCAGGATAATCTCCATTATATGCTGAACATTTTGTATATCTTGTAACATTATTTATTATTTAAAAATATCTTTATATGGCCCAGCTCAGTCTTTTGTTTAGTTACATTTCAGGGAGCTGCTGGTAAAATTGAACAACATTCAGAAAATGGCTAGAACTGCATCAAGAAAAAGAGGAACTGAACCTACAGTTGTGGTTTTAACTTTCCTGGTCAGATGACATGTTTGTTGATATTGAAAATAACTGCACATCCAATATGGAGAACATGCTTCTACATTTTAATGAATAATTCGTTTGTGCTGAAAATAACAAAACGTGGCACGTGCACTTACTTTCCTCAATGCATCTGACTTATAGAAAATTAGAAATGGAGTAAATAAGGAAATTGACATTGTTCACTAAAGTTTTAGAAAATATTTAAGCATTTCCTTGTAGTTTAACTAGGGGTTTTCAGACTTTTGTATAGGATTATATGTTGTTCTAACCAGGGTAGTCGTGTCATAATAAAGCTGCAAAGATGTGGGAGCTGTAGGCAGATGGCAATCCAATATCCAGCATACATATATTTCATATAAATGTGGCCAGTACATGTGTGTGGTAGGTAAATTTTACCACAGTAGGTCAGAATTGAATAGATAACTGAAGTACCAGTTTGAAATATTGTTCAAATTTAAACAAAGTTTGATCCTGTCTTTTTAAAAATGGTCCGCTGATACCAAAATGAATCCCATGTTATTGTGCATATAATTAGCAATAACAAGATGTTTTGTTTACTTACCATTGTTATTGTTTTCATCTGTTTTCTCTATTGTTATTGAAGGCCACAAGAAGCTTGATGCCCCGATAAATCGTCGTTTGTTTTATTTATATATATTTATTTTATTATCATGAGTGGTGTGTTATGACCCATCTTTTGTTTTATTGTTGTTTTACTGTCAGGTTCCTATTGGTGCAGCTGAAGGAATTCTGCGGCGAGTTCTTGAAGAGGAAGCTGAGCCTGGCCAACTGTGTGGCCGTCCACAGCCTCGCACACATGTACACCCTGGACCAGCTGGCCTTGCGCGCTGCTGACATGATCCGCCGCAACTTCCACAAGGTCATCCAGGATGAGGAGTTCTACACGCTGCCCTTCCACCTGGTGCGGGACTGGCTGTCGGATGCTGAGATCACCGTGGACTCGGAGGAAGTTCTGTTTGACGCTGTTGTGAAGTGGGTGCAGAAGAATGCAGAGGAGCGGGAGAAGTACTTCGAGGAGCTGTTTCGTCTCCTGAGGCTGCCACAGATAAAGCCCACATACCTGACCAGGGTGGTGAAAAACGAACCGCTCGTGGCGCAGAATGCCGCATGTCTTCAGCTGGTGTCCGACGCGGTGGAAGGCCATGCTATCCGCTTTGAGAATCTCAAGTCAGCCGATACGGAATTCTGGGCATCCTACATGGCCGCCTTCCAGCCCAGGTTTGGCCAGAACATGGATGTCATCATGGTCGTTGGTGGTGTGTCCGAAGGAGGCGACTACCTGAGTGAATGTGTAGGCTACTTTGTGTATGAGGACCGATGGGTCAATCTTCCACATATCCACAATCATCTTGATGGCCATGCGATCGCAGCCACTGATTCGCACGTGTATGTGGCAGGTTCCATGGAACCAGGATTTGCCAAGACGGTGGAGCGGTACAACCCAAACCGCAACACCTGGGAGCAAGTGAGCAACCTCACAACACGCAAGCATTCCTTTGGCCTCACCTGCATCAAAAATATCCTCTACAGCATCGGAGGCCATGGCAACTTCAGCCCTGGCTTTAAGGATGTGAGCGTGTACGAGCCAGAGCAAGATAAGTGGCACAACCTGGAGTCGGCGCCTAAGATCTTGAGGGATGTCAAAGCCATCAGCGTGGAAGACCGCTATGTTTATGTGACTGCGCGGACCCCTGTAGACACTGACAACGACGACGGCCTGAAGACGGTCACCACACGCTACGACACCGACAGCCGGCAGTGGCAGGAAGTTGACTCCCTCCCGCTCATCGACAACTACTGCCTCTTCCAGATGGCCGTGGCTTCCACTAACTTCTACCACACCGCCTCCTGCTGCCCCAGGAGCTACGCCAACATCCGCGATGAAGTGGCACGGCAGAAGATTAGCGCCAGAATCTCCGACGATATCCTTGAGAGCCTTCCACCGGAGGTCACGAGCATTGAGGGGGCTGCTATATGTTACCTCGGTGATGACGTGTTTGTGATCGGCGGTTGGAAGAATAGTGATGACGTGGATAAGCAGTACCGCAAGGAAGCCTACCGCTATTGTGCTGAGAGAAAGCGTTGGATGCTCCTGCCCCCCATGCCCCAGCCACGTTGCCGGGCTACCGCCTGTCACGTCCGCATACCTTACCGGTTCCTTTATGGCTGCCAGCGCTACCCTATGCCCCAGAATTTGGCACGACAGCGGGACCGCATGCAGCAAATGCAGCAGCTTCACCGGCGCACGCTAACCCTGCGCAGACAGCTGCAGTCCCAGATTGAATGCTAACAGTCCTCTAGGCTGCCGGGGGCAACAAGAAAGCGCTCCCAGAGATGCAGAAAGCGTGTGACATTCCGCCATTGACATGGCCCCACAGTTTGTTCTTATTTCATTGTATATATGTTATTTGTTCGTTTCTGGTCAAGTGTTTGCTTTGAGGAAGGTAAATGAAGTGGCCAGGCACAGTGAAAGAGAGCAATCTGAATGTGATAAGTGTGTATATTAGAAATGTATCATAATGTTTAAGGAGAATGGCACTTGTGGGATGTGGTCATTGCATTGCGTATATAGTTCAATTATATTTGTCTCCTTTCCTCTTGTGTTAACTGAAGCATTGCTTCATGGCCTTGCTTATATTTTGCCTTAATTTTGCTGCTGGCAGTCATGAGGCACTGCAAAATATCATTCCGTCACTGTGAAGGTGGCCTCCTCCATGTTCTTTAAGGGTGAAGGCAGTCTGTTTGAAAACTGCTGGTAAGGGAGGGTGGATGTCTGGCAGAGTGCCTCTGTAATCTGGTCTTAAAGGGGATTTCCCCCGCCCCTAATTGTCTGAATAATTCACTTGTTAATATGTCAGCAGATTCATGGAGAGTAGTTTGATGTGAAAATGCTTCGTTCTAGAGAAACTGAAGGATTTTTCCAGTTCTGGTGGGAACCAGCCATCTGTAGAGTTACTTTTAAAAGCTCTCTCACAGTAAGTTGTGTAAAATTTCCAGATGCCAGAGCACTGTTTCATGATGGTTTTGATATTGTCTTTTGGTCTCGAATCTATTAATGGCAGAGGGGTACATACAGGTCCCTAAATCATTTTTTCTAACTGTATCAGTATTACATATAAACTCAGAAAACACATGTGGGTTCACTGGTGGTTTGGCTAGTAAAACATTTCTGTATTTGTGTAGACAACATAATTCTTGGTTCCCACTGTTATAAACAATTAGTCTGTACATTTCTTTAGGATTAACTGTTTCCCATCAAACCACTCTCAATCACTTTCTTTAAATCTCAGTCACTGAATTAGGCTGAAATTCTTATCAAAATCAGTGGACTGCCCTTTTATTAAATCTGGTCGTTTTTGGGACAATCTTTCTTTGAATTGGTGGAGGGAATCTGTTTCCATGTTACATGCAAAGAAAGAAGCAAATCCTGCCTTGCCGCATCTGTGATGATCTCCTTTTCTTAAAAAACAAAACAAAAACACTTCATAGATTCTCTTGCCCAGCTACCTGTCCAGGTGCTTGGTCAGTTTGGCAGACCTGGGTTCTTATGAGTGTGTTTAGCTTGATGCTGCATTACAGGTTTTGAAAGTTGCTGTAGCTGCAGATGCTAGCTGTCCTCCTCCCTCCAGCAGTGGTGCAAACTACAGTCTCTTCACTTGATTAATGAGTGGATGCTAAATGTGTGGGTTGGGGTTGTTCTTTTAGTACCTGACACTTACGTTATGTAGCACTGTCTTGCACTTAAAGTGTCAGTTCACTTGGGCATCTCATGCATTTCAGGGCATTCTTGCTAGGTTTCAGTTGTTTGGATTTCTGCTTGATCTGCACTAATTGGAACACTGCAAAGCATTTGGTTGGGGACTTTTCCATATTTCCAGTATCTTAATGCAAATGAAGGCAGTTTTTCCTGTTTTTCCAAATGTGCCTGATCAGTTAAGACATGATTGGTTTGCTTGTTTTGTTCGGCACTGAAGCTACAAGGCTAACACAACTGAAGTGCTGTTACTTTATAATGGGCATCCCCCAACTCAGAACTGGGATGCTCCAAGTTACACAAGGCGCGTAGGGGTCCGAAGTCTGAACATGGCAGTAATTGCTGTCTTTTTGTACGCTTCGTGTAGACCCATATTGTTTTTTTGTTATTTTTGTTTTTTGCTAGATGTGTTTAGCTACACAAACATAAAGCCTTTATGCTCCATAGGTCCCAGCTTGATCATAACAGATTTGGTATAGTTTTGAAAGTATTTTGATTTTACAGCTGTTGCTTTTTCTCAAACACACTTTTTTCATATTTGTCAAAGGAATTGTGTCCAATCGCAGTTTACTTGTTGGCTAGATTATCCTCATAGCTTCAGTGTAAAATCGAATTCAGACTCCAAAGATGTTCTGGCTGATGGGCTACATTTTGGGGAAGTATTGCTTTTCCTCTGAACTACACCTTTTATCAGTAGTAGTTCTAGGATTTTGAAGTAAAAGGAGCCACTATAGTAGCTGTTTTCTGAGATGTTTGTTCAGTGACCCTACACTTGAACCTTACATTGACCTAAACATCGTGGAAGGTGTCATATGCTACCTTGAATTCTCATGACAGATTATTTTCAGTAATAGAACAATGTCATGTTATCAGAATCGTCATGACTGGTGCCATACTGTTAGTGTTACTGTCATGATAGCTAATGTCACATGCTCATTTTTGGCACTTGTAGCTGGTGGACATCTGTTGTGATAAGTAACGGTAAAGGTGTCATGGTATTATTTTATTACTGAACATAATGTGTGTTATAATGTGAAGGGTTCAAGGGAAGTTTACTTTTTCTTTCCATCTTTCTTTCTTTTGTCTACCTCAAAGCACGTGAAAAAATGTTCGGATACTAGTTACATCTTTTAAACCTGATGTTGCCAACATTCATAACTGTACAATCCTGAGACCACATTTCCTCAAAGTGATGGGCCATGCGTGATCCCATCACAGCCTACATGCAGATTTATCATCATTCCTTGTCAGACGTCTGACCACTTATGGAGTTTCATAAGAGAAAATACCTCATCCTGTTTTTTGGCCTCTTCTGTAACATGATATGCTGGATTTTATGAAAAAAAAATCTATTTCTATGGGTGGCTTTCCCAGACCCAGATTAAGTCCATCAATAACTGGCATTGCTTTTTCGGTCCAAGATGAGGCTTCACCCATGTGTGGAAAACTGGCTCTATGTTTGTCATTAGATAAGGTCAGTTCCCTTTAAACAGCAATCATACATTCCACATTTCATTCACTCATTGTGTGAGCTTTCTTCCTAAAGTATGTCTATATTCCTTAGTATGTCTATATATATTTTCATTGATCCTTGCTTTGTTTTCCTTACGTGAGGCATTCCTCGGTTTCAGTTTAATTTCTTCCCGTGTGAATGGCTTCAAAAGCCTGTGCTACACATTCTGAGAACTCCTAATGGCTTTGTAGTTTGTAATAGTTTTTTACTTTTCATACTCATATAACTGCGCGTCACCATCTGGTCACAGTTTTTAATTCCAATCAGTGCGTGCGAGTCAAAGACTGTGACTTTGTGGAAAGAAACTTAGTCGGTGTGACATGATGAACTCCTCATTCTTCTGACGTTGGCTTGAAGGACCCGTTCCGCCATCAGAGTGCTGAAGTCTTATATATATATATATATAATATACACACACACACACACACACACACACACACACACACACTTTATCTCGTTTTTACGCTCAGCTGATGCTGTTCTGCAGTGGTGTCATGTGACTGCTGTTCAATGGATATAGATTTAATATTCAGTGCTGCCACCTAGCGGTCTAGTCTTAGTCCTACATGAAGCCTTTCGCTGTCCAGCTGAAATAATAACTGAGCTTGTGGGGAAAAGAGCTGGACGTATTAGTCCGCTGTCTTTTGTAAAAAAAAAACTAGTTTATGCTGCTTTATTTTTTTCCCCTACATGCCAGGTATCAGAATTGGTGTGCATCTCATGGTGAAGTGAGTGAGTCCAAAGATATTTAACTCCTTCATTCTTGCCTGTGAGGAAAATCGAGGTGTGTTTGTGTGTGAATGTGAGTGACTGAAAGGGTCGGAAGTGTAAAGATGTAAAAAGGGAAATGTTCTCCTGCCCCTGCTCAAGCCCTTGTAAAGTAATTTAACATCTTCAAATGACATATTCTATTTATTTTGCTTTGCATGTATTATCGAGTTATGCACAGCAAGATGTGAATTGCGAAGGTTTGCAATAAAACACATTTCCTACATTAAAGCAAGCATCTCTCCGAGTCCTCATCTTATTCTAGTCTATTTCTAGTGTAGAGTTTATAGAAAAATTACTCTTTTTTTTTTAAATTTTTTTATTCATCTTTATCAGTTTCTTTTATTTAGGAACAGGAATGATTGAATACTCCTGAGCCAGAAATGGAAAGGAGAAATGAAAAGTGGATGCAAGTAAAGGTTTAGAAGAACCAACCCACTGTTGTATAAAAGAGATTTGTCCATTTCTGAACTTCTTAAAACCTTTTTTTGTGATTCATCAGTTTAGAGGCTGCCATTTGCTTCTCTAGTCCTTTGGCAGCAGGATGGATAAATAAATAAATAGTTAGGAATTATTAAAAAAGCAGCTTATATTCATGCATGAAGACACCATAGCACACAATATGAACAATGTAAAATTCTTTCTCTGCATTTAACCCTTTCACCAGGTGTAGCAAGTGGCTGCCACCAATGAGGGGCGCCCGGGGAGCAGTGTGGAGAGATTTTTGGTTTGACTTTGCTGAAAAAGGGAAAAAGGTCATTAGGTTTATTGCTCTAAAGCAGTAAGTATGTATTGCTCCAAGTGAGGCACCTTAACTTTTAACTGGCGTTTTAAAACTAGTAAGACTGAGAAAACGCTGCTTAAATTTTGTCATTGTTTGATAGCCTAATCGCGTTTTGTGCAGGACACAGAGAACAGAAATAGGGTCCTCTTTTGTAAGTTCTTGGGAGTGTGTCTTTACTGCAGTATTATACTGGATGGGTTCATTTATATGGATTGTGTATTTCACTAAAGGTCTTAGTATACGGTACTAAGAGGCTCGATAAAACAGGCCTAAATTTATCTGTTATTACTGATGTTGAAACTGATGTAGAATTACAGTGCAAGGTCTTCACTTGTAAGAACAAGTAAAAAAAACATGTATGCTGCCATGCCACTAGATTTAAAATCCCCTTTCTAAAATATAGCCTCATTTTTGTAAATGGATTTTACCAGATTTTTACCATAAATAAAAGCAGGACCAAACAAACATTTCCCCAACTCATGTTCATCACATAGCTGATTCACTCTTGGGTATCCCAAATCCTCCCCAATGAAAACCACAATGTCCAAGTCACTATATTGCAAATAGGCTACACTTTTATAGAGTACAGTTATGGTGCTCTCGTTTGATATTTCCAACAGTCTTTTAGGTTTAGGCTTGGTGCCAATAGGAACAAGCAGATCCTCTAAGGGAAAATTTGTTTAGAGTATCTTTATGGTTATGTAATTTGGCAGAAAAACAATATGTCAGACAGCAGGATATTCTGTAATTTAAGCAAACTGGCATGTGCTTGAGGAGTGCAGTGCAGTGCCCCCTTCTGGCCAATTCCATTCAAGTTTGACATTCAAGTTTAAGTGACAAAACACTTAAAATACAACAAACAAACAAAAAAAAAGAACCCAGAGCCCAGATTGTGAGCCAGGCCTTCTCATCCAACATCAGTGCCTGACCTCATAAATGCTCTACAGAATGAATGGGCACAAATTCCCAAACACTCCAAAATCCAGTGGAAAGACTTTGAAGAAGAGTGGAAGCTGTTATAGCATGAGCCAAGATTCAAAACCTGACAATGATGTACCTATATGTGAAAGGAAAGCTTTAGCCATCATACTGCAAATAAAACAGTCAGACAAAAGCTGAACTTTCAGCAATGCTCATGTCATCACTGTTGCAAACTGTTTGAAAAATGGGAAAATAACAGTGGTGACTACTCTTACACAGGACATGGAGGTGAAACAAAGAGCATCATCGAATATGGTTAGCCTTTGGAGCCCACTTTAAAGGGCAGTGTGAAGCATTCTGTGAAAAGAGGGAGAAATAATGTCTCTGAACATATTGTCACAAATCAACATATTTGAGGCTTTAAAAGATATTGATCCCAGAAAATTCTATTATTGTATCCTAAGTGCAGTGCCAATAGCAGCTCTCTGAATTACACTCAGGCGATGTAGCAGAACCAACACAACAAGCATATGAAATATGACAAGAAACAACAGTCTTGAATGAAATTAATATGTAAACCCTTTACTCTGAAATCAATTTAAGCCCACAAGAATTTGGATAAAAAAATGAAACATGCAATACCTTATATGTTTTTAAAATTGAGGAGTCATTATGGAATGGTGGGCCACCAACACCACTTATTTTAGCCTGGAACAAAAACCTTTCACTTGCCCAATAAAATCTGTATTCCACATATATTCTTGGTAGAAGTTCATTTATTCTACCAGTTCAACCAGTACCTCGTTAGATTAAATCAGGTGTGCTGTTAATGGAATTTATGGAATTAATTTATGGTAGTGTTAACTTTTCTGGCAGAAATACACCCAGTTCTAGATAAGTGGCTTCAAACTATTTGTATAGGAACTCACAAGTGCACTCTGTAGTATGTGATTACAGGCTGTAGTCCATCTGATTCTCTGCATTGTTTGTAAGTCGTTTTAAAGTCTTTAACAGTTTTTCAAACCATAATGAGATGAACCTTAGACAAGTTACTTTTAAAATGTGTCATGCGGCCAAACTATATCTCAGAAAAAAGTGCAAATTAGGGTTTTTTTTTAATTTTTTTTAATTGATTTGTTGCTGTGTTATTTCACCTTTAGCTTTCGAACAGAAAGACGGGCTCAAATGGACCACCATCCCCTGCCTCCCTGTTTGCTGTGAAGTTATCAAGCTGCAGAGTGTGGCGGCAAAAGGTGTAGTCTGTAACATTGGGCAAGCCGGACACTGCACAGCAGCTCAGTGCGCTGCGTAACGTGTTCATATCCTGTACAGCAAACCTGCAAAAACCAAAAGCGTCAGTAATAGGAAAGGCTGATAACATTGCTGCACTGTGCTACCTGCACAACGACCTGCGATTCATTATCACAGTTACCAATATCCCAAAGTAGTTCACTTGTTTAGAGAGAGAGAGAGAAAGAAATAGACTTTCAAATAACCTTGCCCATCCTTAACATTTATGGATTAACATTCATACCAGTTGTCAGTTTCCTCCTCGTAATATTCAGAGTTGGCAACGACGCCTTCGCCATTAAAGCCACCAACTACATACAGACGGTTGTCCATCACCTGAAGAGAAAAAGAAGGAAAAGAGAAAAAGTTGATGAGACAAAACAAGCGAGACGTCATCCTCTGAGTCTGACATAACTGAAGAAGAACACGAGTGAAGGGATTCTGCTTTTAGTTAACGTGGCGATGGCTGTCTACGTTACCTCAATGCCGAAGTTGCTGCGTGAGTGACGCATGGAGGAGACAACACTCCACGAGTTAGTCTGAGGGCTGTAGGCTTCAACACTATTCAGCCGATTAAAGCCATCAAAACCTCCAACCTGACCCCATAGAACAAAATCAGAAAAATAAAACATTAAAATTTATTAAAGTTTAATCATTTCATCAAAGGTTTAGATGTTAGATGTTTTTATCAAATTCTGAAGTAATGCATCATTTCTTTGTCAGCAACAAAAAATCCAGGTCAAGGTATAAATTCAGGACCCCCTCATTTACATTTATGGACACCCTGAAAGCCTATAAGCTTGCTGAAAACTAATTTTACCCCAGATTTTGTCAAACAGTCAAGACATGTTAGGAGTCCAAATTTAATAAAACCTAATATAACAGCAGCTGAATGCAGCAGGCAGCCTTTTTAGACAACAGGGTTTGTTTTCACAAACCACCTTAGGAGTCGACGTGCTGGTCTAGAATCAGTTTATGAGATACTGACTGTCATAAATATGGAGAAAACTGACCCCAAAAGTCCTGCTTGCAACTGATTTTTGAATACAATCCCTGGTTTGGATGGAAACAGAATAAAATAGTGTCTGACAGACAGACCATTGGGATTAATTTGAAATATTACATTTTAGAAAGCCATGTCAGATTACTTTACAGTAGTGGTGTTAGAAACCAGGGGTCACTGTATGAGCTACGCAAAATAAAACCTACATGTGTCGTTTATGATCGCGTTGAAATAGTCATTAACTCTACAGACACCTCCCCTATATGGCATCAGCCAGCATCTTTGTAACCATATTTGAGGGAGCTTTCAGAGACATCACACGCCTTAGGGAAACAGTTTAAAAGTGTTGAAAATGAATATTTTCTAAGGAAATAGTCGTGTTTTAATGCAGAGTTTTATCAAGAAGTGTAACAACAAAATACACCGAGTCATTAGACAGTGAAGTCAGTATGAGTAAAGAGTCAGAGCTCACCACGAACACTCGATCTCTAAGAGCAGCAACACCAACTCCACTCCTGGGCGTCAGCATGGGGGCAATCATAGTCCACTGGTTTGTCTGTGGGTCAAAGCACTCCGCTGTGAACAGACACTCGCGGCCATTGAACCCTCCGCAGATGTAAACCTTGAGAAAAAGGCACAGAAACATCAAGAAGGTCACAGTCATTGTCATTATATACTATATGAATATATCTCCAAAAAAGTGGATTTACAGAGGGAAAATATTTCTTAACTTCAAACATAACATTTAAAGTACATGTAAAATTATTTTCTTGCCATTTTTATCTGTCATGAAAAGTTGGATTTTTTTTATGATGTAAAAAAAAGGACAAAAATGGAGACACTGTTTTGTTCCCACAGCAAAAGTGTATTTTTGTACTGTTTGGGGCAAGAAGCACACTGGATGTACATTCAACAGCAAATCAGATTTCTCTTTTTTCTTATGGCAAGCTCAAGGCTCACATATTAGCCCCAACTTCACATATTCACAGTCAGTATCTAGGACTTTCAGAAGGCCTGCAGATATGTTTCTTTGGGTTTAATTTCATTCTATCACAGGCCACTCAGCCCACCTCTGCTGTATTTTGCTCTTACCTTGTATTTGAGGGTGGTAGCGCTTGCATCGCTTCTTTGCTCGTGCATGGGTGAGATAAGGCTCCACTGGTTGGTCTCAGGCTCATAACGTTCTGCTGTGTTCAGCCGCATGATGCCATTGAAACCGCCCATAACATAAATGTGGCTGTCCAGTACGGTGACACTGACATAACAGCGGGATGAGTGCATAGGTGCTGCTTGATGCCAGGTGAGTGTGATGGGGTTGAATTTCTTCACAGTGCTGAAATACTCCATTCTGTCAAAGCCGCCAATAACGTATATGAATCCGTTCAGAAATGCTGTGCCGTGATAGGCCCTTGGGCTTTCTCTTGCACTGGGGATCAGCATCCAGCGGTCAGCTCTCGAGTCATACGCCTCGATGCTATTAGTAGGATTGCTGCCACTCCATCCACCCATGGCAAACAGGATGGAGTATGGTAGCCTGGGACAGCTTAGAGGATTGAGGAAGCCGTTGTAAGTTGGTCTGTCCCTGCTTATAATGAACATTACCTTCAGGGCATGAGCGATAATAGGCTGACACTCCTGGTAGCTGCTGATCAGCGGACTATTTCTCACTTTGTTCAAGAAATAATCAGTCTCCATTAGGCCCATCCGCACCTAAAATGGACAGAACAGCACAATCAAATGAGCTCTTCTTAAAGGTCCCATGACATGAACATTTTTTAACATTAATACGAGTTCCCCTAGCCTGATTGTGGTCCTGCAGTGGCTAGAAATGGCGATAGGTGTAAAGAGTACTTTGATCATCCTGCTCCGCCGTTCAGAGAGAGACAGCTCAGATGGCTCAATCTGGAATTAAGCTCAGTATGTTGTCATACGGGGAAAGGTTTCCTCCCTTTTCTCGTTCTTTGCCCGCCCAGAGAATCTCGCCCCCCCTCCCCTAAAAAATGAGCTCCACCGTCTCTCAATGCTATATGTGAGAGACCACTTTTTTTCTCTAGAAACACCACGGTTTGCAAACGAGTGAAGCATGGCAGTTGCTCGGTGCTTACAAATGAGCACAAATGTATTTTTTTGTTCCTTCATGCAAGCCTCTGAAGAACCAGTGGGTTAATTTTATTTTCTCTGAAAAATGCTCCGACACAATACAGAGCAGGTCTTGCTGCTGAACGGCTGAAAATTAAGTCTGGATCAGTTCCAACTCTCCTTGGCTCAGCTACAAACCTACAAACAAGAATGTAGTGCCGAAAATCGCCAGAAGAAGAAGAAACGGACTTTCACAAATTAAAAGTCAGCATAGGCATGATTTAAACAAACTTGTGGTGGCAAAATAACGACCGATGACAGCGGTTGTCATCCATGAAATTTCAGTTTACAAGGACAGTGTCTTTTTATGCCTGTTTTTAAAAACTTACTAGGGCCTTGCACTTATTTGTTCAGATTCACATATTTTCAAGGATTTCAAGGACCCGTTGCTCTCAAAGTCTCAATTTTGTCCATCTACATTAATAAAAGTGTGTCAAATAATGTCAGAAACCTCAGAAACAAATCTGTTTGACATGGTTTAAGACAAGTGTGTGATGATAGGCATGCAGTTTGCACTATGCTAATTGCTGGGATACTAGTTAAATTACTTGTTAACTATGTTAGCCTCATGAGCTGTTCACCTGAATTAGAGAAGAGGGAAGAAATTAGATTTTTTTTTTGCTAAACCATCACCCAAACAGTTACTGAAGTAGTGGATACATCTCTCACCTTTGGCAGCAGAGCCACAATGCAATCAGAGCGGACTTCAGGAGCGTGTTGGATCCACTTTTTCACTGCTTCGAACACTGTTTCCTCCTGCCTCACATTCAGCTTGTCTTTTTCCAGGATGTTGCTTAACTGTGGCAGGGTGAGCTCCAGGAACTCCTCCACAGGCTCCTGCACAACCTCTTCAAAGTGCTGGAGGATGTAGGTAAACGCCCACTCATACAGCTCATGGCACGAGAATAGTTCAGCGCACCTGCAGCGTAGCAGAGGAAAGGTATTTTGCATCTGAGGTGCTGGTCAGTTTTAAAAAGCAGAAATTTAAGGCCATTGTAACGCTCAAATAACTGTGTGATAAATTAATTAGGGATGTGAGTCCTTTTGAACAGAAAATTTAGGAAACAATTTAGTGCATTATAAAGTCTGAAATTTCACCGCAACACTCACATAAAATGCAACTGGAGGAGCTATTAAATGATATGTTAAATGATAAAATTCTCTTTCTCATTTTGTAAAACGTTCATTTGGTCTGACAGCATTGCTCCTTATTACCACGGTTCTTACCTGAGGATGCCAATACAGTTTTGTGGGCAGAGCTGAGCTCCCATGAAGCCGCAGCAGAGGTGCACAAGGCCCAGGACATCCAGCTGGTCGGCAGCGGACAGGAGAGCCTCTACATTCTCAGCCGTGATGTTGGTGTTATGTGTGTAGGCATACTGTATAATGAGCTCCATTATGGCTGGAGATATACCAGGGATGGTGAACACATTCTTCTCTGAGCTCTTCCAGGTGCTGGTGAACAGAGCTCTGAGAAATCACAAAGCAGATGAATATCAGCCACGATCGATGATTAGAGTAATAAAAGCAGTCTTTTAACATTCACAGTTTTGATGATCAGAAATTACATTTTCCCCTGAGTCCTGATCTGAACTGATATGATTAGTTTTACCATAGCTTAAGTAACATAGAAAGATATTTATCAGTAGCATCCATATTTAGAGTAGGAAACAAACGGATGAATGACAGCTACATCAGTTACAGCTTATTTCACTGATACTAACATATTTACTGACATTTTTACCTCAGACACTAGCAAATATCACTGTAGGAAATGACAAACACTACAAGCATGAATTGTCGACAAAATAATGTCACAATAAATGGGACTGTTCTACATGAAACCCCACAGCAACCCAAACTGCTGAAGATAACATTTTAATTAGCATTTCCTCTTTTACATTAAATGATGAGGCAGTAACTGCTGCACTGCTTTTAGGCAGAATAGAAAATTAAAATACAAAGCTGGCAAACCGGGAGCACATTCAGCCTCTTCAAAAGCTGTAAGGCAGTGAGTTTGCACAAAGTTGGTTAGCAAATGTATTTAGTTAGTCATTGAGTACAGGTCTAGAAAAATCAAGGAAAGCAGATTAGAATGGAAGATTCATTCAATTGTTGAGAACCTGACAACATTGATAAACTTATTCACCCCTAAAAGTACTGTTTTTGGTAAAAGGGCCAAACCCTTTATTTACACCAGGTTTTACCAACAGATCTTGCCTGTCTAAGACTGCAGTCACACTAGAAGTTTTCTTTTTGTTTGTACATTTACTTCTGCTACTGGCATTTTTCACTCAATTACTTCAGTTTACCTCAGTAGCTGGCATATTTACCTTCAGTTACTATGGTGTGATAGTATAAAGGTGTTTTCACACCTACTTTGTTTGCTCCAGGCTTTTCAGTTTGTTCTGAACCAAAACAGCAGGTGTGAGAAGGGCCTTGAACCAAATGGTCCAAAGTGGTCTGACCAAAAGAGGTGGTCTCAGCTCGGTGTTTCAGTTCATTTGCTGTGTTAAAACACTTTTTTGGAGGTTCAGACTTTCAAAACAATTATGGGAAGATGAGACAAGCAATCGCCACCAGTTAAACACCAGAAGAAGGTAAAGAACAGAAATCGAAGTAAAAGTGAGCCGCAATTGCACACAGGGAGAGGAGGAGAAAAAAATATTTAATTTGGTCACACAAAACAAATTTAAAAAAACTTGAGCAATTAAGAAATGTATTTAAACGTAATAATAGTTACAGTAAGGTTAGGTTTTTCATTTGTTTCTATTCAAACAGAAAATGCTGACCAGCAAATTGATAACTTGTCGACATCAGGCACACACCTGTATACAAACCAATGACAGGATGTAAGGATGCAAAGTTCTTTAATGTGCTCATAAAAACTGTAAACTCACCAGATCAAATGCATATACTATGCAATCAGATAAAATGCATATACTACATAACGTATTACTATTATTACTATTATTTTGCTTTGCATAAAAGTTCAAACTGCAAATCTCCATCAAAATAAGACTGAACTATCCGTTCTCATCCACACAGATTTTGCCTGCTTTTGAGAATCATTCTTATTTGTCAATCCTGTTACTTTTTTAGCAAGAGATATTATAGGTATTACTGGACTTACAAAGAACCAACGAACACTTTGCTGTCCCACCTGAAATATGAACTGCACCCACAGAGGATGTTCTTGTGGGCCTTGAAGTCAACATCACCCACTTTGATCACCACATCGCAGAGCTTGCCCTCTAAACGCAGCTCATTCAGGATCTCACAATCCATGCTCATTTTCCTCCTTCCTCTTATTCACTCTGTCTTTCAGACTTCAGAGTGTGCCTTTACCAATGTCTGCAGTTCTAGAATGCTGGGATCACAAAGCGTTTTTCAGAACCCAGTGACAATGTTAGTGCTGTGTCTTTATGATGCTTCTGATGACTGTAACATGTTGTTATGGCAACAGCAGGCATTTCAGACTGATTGGTGTAGGATGAGAACGAACCCCTTACTGAATCCCTCCCCTTTCCTCTGGCTCTTGAGCTTCACACTCTTTTGTGATCTCTTCAGGAGTTACATTATTATACTACATTATTATACTACATTATAATACCCTCCTAAATGGTATTTGAGAACAAACTCTGAGAGCTCTTGTTCTGTTTAAACAAAATGGACATTAAAATATGACATATATAAGTTTATGGGCCTTGCTGTGCTGGGTTTATTGTTTTTTTTGCTTGATGAGGTTTCAAGCAAGTATTTAAAAGCATTGAATTCACAAGACGTGATGCATTCTAAAGGCCATACATTATGTCATTTGGTATTATTTCTCTAAATATCACAGGATCCCTCAAATTTTGATGTATTTGTTTTTCATATACAGTTTATTGGTTTATTACAAATCCCACCCATGTACTTTGACATTCTGGCCACTTCAATAGCTCCACCTCACTCTGGATCAACTCAATACATATACTATTACTGACTGAAGCCCCTCTTATCCCCTGTATTGGTCACCCCATTAAGAAGATTGTCTCAAACTAAACTGCTTTTGTTTATATTACTGTCATAATGTGGAATCCCATAATCAACTCTTTACGCAATAATTGTTTTGGGCGAGAAAAAATAAAAGAAAGTTGCTTGTTTAGATCTGCAGCCAGAGGATTTATCGAATACAGAACCCTGTCCTCAACCCCATCCAACACCTTTGGGATAAACTAGATTAGAGATTGTGAGCCAGACCTTCTCATCCAACATCAGTGCCTGACCTCATAAATGCTCTACAGAATGAATAAAGTTGGTATGGTATGGTATTGACAAGCAACATCAGAGTTCTGCACGACCTAAAGTTTCAACTGAGGCTGCAACCCAGTACAAAGATGATGATGCTATTGCTAGAAAACTAAACAACTGCATAAAGTTGTACAGCACTACTGCAGTTTTAAAATTGTAATAGTGAATAATGATTCATTTTTCATTAATTATTAGTATTCATTAGTATTAAAATGTTCAATTGAAGTGCGGGCCACTGCGTTCCTAGTTTGTGATTGGCTCGTTAAAGTTTGTTAGCTGTTGTATGATTGGCTCTAGTCGTCAAGACATTGACAGGACCGCTTTGCCCCGCCCACGTTTGTCTGAAGTAAAAGTGACCGTGTTTCGGTTTTGTTTACTTCCCAGATACGAAGATGGAGTTGATTGTTTTAATTTTTCTATCAGTCCTACTCATCTGTGACGGTAAGGAATGCTTTAATATTATTTCGTTTTTTCTGTAAAGCTGTTTCGGGCTGAATTAAGCTAGTATGCATCAGCAAACGGCTTCTTGACCACCCTTCCATCCCTGTTCATAATTATACACATTATTGTTTATTTATTCCACATTTGTTTCTTCTGTATCTTGCGACAGTTCACGGAATATTTTAACAATTAATATTAATTAATATTTAATGATGGAAACCGAAACAACCAGCTGCAGCTTTTTTATTCAGAAAATTATTTCTTTTAAAATGTATATGGTGTTGTTTTCAGTTACCATCTACAAACTGTTACATGAATATAGCTGAAACTGCCAATCAGTCCAAACAAATACATAACATTACATTATTCGGGAAATGTTCCCGAAGTGGCTGGAGCTCAGCGCGGATCAGACCCCGGTACTGGAAAGGGTACATCCATGGCACACCATGGCACCGGCACCAAGCCGAGCCAACACAGAGCTCGTCTTTCATCACGGGAAAATATCCTACACGATGGAGCAGAACTCGCTTTTGTACAGGATTTCTCAGCAGAAACGATGAGGAGACGTCGGGAGTTCAATACAGCCAGAAAGTTGTTCACAGAGGTGGGAATATTCCGAGGATTTCAACTAAATCCCTGCAAGTTGAGAGTAACTTAGTCCATGAAGGGAAGATGCTCCATTTTTCTTCATCGCGTGAAGCAGAGGAATTTTATTGCGGAATTCAATCTAAAAGTTAAACTCTGTTCTTCACACACAGCGTCTGGTGACGGCTGACAAGTGTATGTAAATCCGTTTCTTTTTAAATATTTTTTTTAAAATGCGTTGTGCACGGTTGGTGAAGGGTTAAGATTCAAGTTCAGGACTCACGGGTACTAACTGCTCCTCGTGAAACTGTGGATCAGTGCTCCACCGTTTCTTTCTTTAGTGAAACACCGTGAGCAATGTTTAGGTTTAAAACGCGTCAGTTAGGAAAGTGCTTGGGACGTCGGGATGGGGGAGATATGTTTTTTTTTTTCATTTCTTTTTTTTTCTTTTTTCAATGTCAACAGCAGTGTCTTTGCCTGTTTGGTCCTTTTTTCATAAAACTAAGGATCTTATTCATAAAACTCAAATATCAGTATGCCTAAAATTAAAATTACCAGCTGGAATGTTAGGGGACTGAGAGAGATAGCCAAAATAAAACAGGTTTTAAACAGAATAAAACAAGTCCCAGATAATTTTCTTGCATGAGATACATTTATGAGCAGCAGAAATTGAAAGATTACAAAAGATATGGCCACGTCGGGTTCTGTGTGCTCCTTACAGTAATTATGCTAGAGGTGTGCTCTTACTCATACATAAATCTGTACCGTTCCAAATTGCTAATGTTATTTGTGACCAATATGGAAGATATATCATCGTTCAGGGTAACATATCCATGCATCGGCTAAATCTGGTTAGTATCTATGGTCCAATGAGGATAACTCAGAACCTTTCCAGAATTTCTTCCTTATTCTGTCCACCCTGCAAGGTATGTACATTTTTGGTGGTGATTTTAATTGCACTTTAGTCCCCACAAAAGATCAGTCTATTAATCTTGACTCACATACAGACAAGGGAAATATTGCTGCAGTCTTGTAAGGATTATAGATTTGGTTGAAATATGGAGGGAATTAAATTACATCCTGATAGAACTGAATACTCTTGTTATTTGAGTACACGCCACTCACTCACGCATTGACTATTTTTGGTCTCCTCTGGACTCTTATCAAGAATTAAGGAATCTTGGTAGGATAGCATTGTCATAAGTGATCATGCAGCTGTATCATTAAAACTACGTTGAATTATAACAGTAAGAGATGGAGATTTCCTGTTGAGCTACTGCAGGACGCAAAGTGTATAAAATTTGTTGAAGAATGCATTGATAATTATTTTGAAATTAATCTTGATTAGACAGTTGCTTGTGTTAGATGGGAGGCATTTAAATCATACATTAGAGGGTAAATTATTAGTTATATGAAATCCAGAGCCAAACAACAGTATATGAAAATGGAAACAATGGAAAACCAAATTAGATTGTTGGACCAAGATTTATATAATAATTATAGCCAGCAGAATAAAAAGAAATTGCAAACTATGAGAATGAAATATAATACGTTATCCATGGACAGAGTTGCACAAAGGTTAATTAAAACAGTCTTATTATGATCAAGGAGAAAAATGAGGTAATCTACTGGCCTGGCAAATTAGGAAAAGATGGATAGGGCAAACAACAGCATCATGGCACCTGCAGGTGAAATGACCTCAGAACTAACAGTGAGCACATTTAGGGATTTTTTACAAGTCCTTGTATGCATCAGAGTGTTTAAATGATTTGGAGAGTCAAAATTCCTTTTTAAACCAGTTGAAGTTCCAGACTTTGTCAGAAATAGAACATTAGGAATTTTATTGTGGTTTTTGCAACAGAGGAATTGTCAGAGGCCATTCAAAGGATGCAGAGAGGGAAAGCACCAGGGTCAGATTTCTTATTGAATTTTATGAGATTTGGGGAGAAACTTTTGGCCCCATTGTTGGCAGGGCAGGGTTGGGCCGCTCATGAGTTTAATTGAGAATGAATGGTAAATTGCAATTCCTTGAATGGAATTGGAATTGCATGCAGCTGACAGGAAATGGTGGAATTGAATTGGAATGTCAGGACACAGAATTGAATTCAAATAAATTCAAATTCTAATAAATTCCACTAAATTCCACTTGAATTGCTAAATAAAATAATTTGACTTGATTTGCTTAATAGTTTATAGTACATTAAATATTGTAAATCCCGTAAACAACAAACATATAAAAGAAATACAAAGTACTGTATGTTATGCATGATAATTTCACAAATCACAGTTATAATTAAAGAGGTAAAATATTAAATATAATTCTTTTTTGCATGTGTCACTCTGCGTGTCCCTAACAAGATTTTCTTAAACTACATTTCCCAAAATTCCATGCAAGGTGAAGGTTCATAACCTTTAAGTAAAAATGTAAGCCAGTGAGGGCCCATTTTGAAGGTGTAAGTTTAGAGATTTTCCTGTTAGTTTGAGTGAAAAGAATTTGATCGTATTTGTGTAACTTTTTATGTATGATCTTGGACTGTTTTAAAGATCTGATTTGTGTATGAATCCTGGACTGCAATATTAACACATAGATTTGGAATAACTTATTAAACTGACAACAGCTGAGAAATCTGGAATGTCTGGGAGGACCAGTTTAATGGATCATTTTGGTAAACCGACTCATACAACTTCATGTAACCATAAAGCAATCTGCGATCATTGTGCTATACCTCTTTATGGATCCATCTGAGCTACATCAAATTTTAAATGTCATCTACAGATGAAACAGGTACCTAAAAAACACTTACATATGAACAACATTTCCACAAAAGTATCATACAGATATAATTTTATCCTTAGATAATAAGAGTGAACATTTGGTTATTTACCAGTGTAGAACTTTTGTTTATGTTGTTGCATACATAAAATTGTGCATGGGGCAAGAAGCTTCAGTACAATCAATATTACTTAATATGTACTTGAACTACACTTTCTTTACCTTGTCAGACATCAGTGCTCAGTCCTAAAATGGACCCTTTCCAGTTACCATTATTTAGTTATATACATAACTGATTATGGTATAAACATTTCTCATGCTGTATGTAGTTTTTGGAGCCACATGAACATTGGAGTCACCATGGTAATGGTGTTTTGTTTGTTTTTTCTAGAGGAATCATCCTAAGATTCTTAGTTACACAGCCACACTCACCAACAAAAGCTCAATTCAGTCTAGACAGAATGACTTGCTTGACCTCACTATAAAATTGCCAGGCACCAACCATCATCAGTTGGAGCTTACAGATAGCATTGTGGACTACATTGTTAATGGGATACGTCTTTTGTCAGCTGTTGAAGACAAGGACTTTGGCATGATTCTCCATTTAGCTGAACCTCGTTTTACAATGCCAAGTCGCAAGCACTTGAGTTAAAAGCTTATTCCACAATGTGCAGATGACATTAAGAAACAGCTCAATGTACTAATGAAAAATGTCAGGATGATAACTGTAACTGCAAGTTATGTCATTCCATGTGTTTGGGCTCTTCGCCATGCTGCAGAATCAATGAAACCAAATAAAATGAGCACAATTGTAAAATCCTCTGTTGAGAAATGTCTGTCTCAATTTGAAGATATGGAGTGGTTTCAGTGGCTTGACCCAAGGTTTAAACTTGACTGGTGCATAGGTGAAGAAAGACAAACAAAGACATTCTAATAAAGAAGGTAATTTCACTCACTTCAAAAGACTAGTCAAAATTTTTTGCATTTGTGGACACCCAAGGTTCCTCTACATCTACAGTTACCAGCATCAGATGAGGTACCAAGATACCTAAGCCTACCATGTTATTATGAGAGTCTGATCTCTCCTGTACTGGAAGGACAACCAGAGTTGTTTCCCCCTTTTGGCGTAAGTTGCATGCCAATATCTTGCTGTGCCTGCTTCATCTGCTCCTGTAGAATGAGTTTTTAATATTGCTGGTAAGATATTTAGGCCTGAGAGATGTAATCTTAGTGATGCCAAATTTTAGGAAAGGATAATTAAATGCAATAAAAAGTGAATGAAATACATTAATGAACATGACTCATTTTTTGTGGGTTGAGACATGTATTATGTGGTAATCACATATTGAATGTGTAGTATATCCAGATACTTATCACCACTGTCATTCAATTATTAATTCATAATGTACAGTTCTCATTTTTTATTTACTTGCATTTGATCTACTATATGGTATTTGTAAAGCATCATATATAAAGTTCAAATGTATGTAATTACATGCATTCACAAATAAATGCTCAGAAACAGCAATAAACAGAATTCAGTGGAATAATATATTATTATTATTATATCCTTATTTGATATATTCATTTTCCTTCCAAATTTCTGTTTAGCCTTTGACAATGATAACAGGTTCATATTACCTGTACTGCTGCAAGCCACTAGAGGGCGACTGCGATATTTTAGATTTCTTATTTGTGAAGCTGTGACGCTTAGCGTCAGCCGCGACCGGCGGGTTACTGACAGATTGAAGCATACCTGTCAAGTATCCCGTTTTGGCCGGGAAAGTCCCGTAATTTACCGTTCTTTCCCGCCGTTCTCCCGTATTCCGTAAATCTCTCATATTTTAACCTGCGGTATTAAAAAAAAAAAAAAAAACGTCCCCCCAAAAAAAAATCTGAGCTCCGTCACTAGCCTATGCTACTGCAGGTGGCAGTTGTCGCGAGGTTAATGTGTGAGGTCAGATGATAAGTTGATGAGTGACGACGCGGGAAAAAAAGAAGAAAAAACAGACAGATAATGGACGCCAGAACAGAGAAGGAAGGCACTCCTGCCAAAAAATCAAATGCAAGCTCAGAAAGGGTGTTATGCATGGTATGAAAGATTGTTACAGAGAATAGGATGTCGTTAGACAACAGAACTGTTTGCGCTCTACTCTCATGTAAAATTAACCACTCTGGCTCAGCCCACAAATACACTCCTTCCAGTCTGCAACAAATGAGTACAATAAGTCACTAAAAGAGTAAAGAAAAGTTATGTGAAATGAAAAGAAAAACTGTACAAAAAAGCAATATGAAATGAGTGTGTGAATGTGAAAAGAATGTGGAATGAAAATGAAATGTAAATGTAAAGACAATCAATGTTAAAGGAACAAAAAATATGCAAATAAGCCTTTAAATAAATGCTCTTCATATATACCCTTTTGTGTTTTCATTTAGGCTATGAATATTCACAGCATGTCAATTTCAACAAAGGTAGGCCTATCATTGGCTTTATGCACCGCTGCACTACTTCCTGAACTTCAGCCAACTCCTTTGTTTCCTGTCTGCCTTTATAGGACAAACTGATCACCTGGATTAATCAGTTTGTCCAATAATGGCAGACAGGAAACAAAGGATCTGCCTGAAGTAATGCAGCTGTGCATAAAGCCAATTGTAGTTTATAAGTGGTTGACAAGTGGTGATTAGCTTTCTTGTCACCTGTCTTAAAATGTAAGGGATACTGGAGCTTGGTTGGGGTGGTGGGACTGCTCGTGGTGGGCGCCGGAAAATTTACCTGATTTTTTTCAATCCAAAACTTGACAGGTATGGATTGAAGGCTTGTTTCATTTGATTTAGAAAAAAATAAATGTAGGATGTTTGGGTCTCATGGGTGGAAGGGAAGTTCCTTTACAAGCCAAACTTTATATCCTGGAGATATACCCTCAAGACTTTGTTGTGACTTGGAAGCAGTCACTGCTTATTGATTTTGAACCAGAAGGATAAATGCATTGTTGTGGAGAAGTATGGATACACCTTCTACTCAAATGTGGATAAAGGAATTGATAACCTGTCCAGCCTTGGAGATACTAACATACATTGTAAAAAAGAAAGATAAGGACTTTGCTCACTTATGGAACCCCTACAAACACGTTATTTTTTAATGCGATGTTCTGTAATGTTTGCACTGCTGAGATCTTGTTTATTTTATTTATTTTTCTATTATAACATATTTGTTTATTTTTTAATACATTTAATTGACTTGTATTTATTTTATTTATTTATTTATTTGCTAGATACTAGAGGATGTGTATATTTGATTTGGCAGATGCTTTTATTTAGGGCACATTCAAGTTTCAGGACAGTGTGAGAACTGGATGAGAGTATTAAGTGCTAAATCTTAACGTGGGATTAGTGCAAGAAGAAAGTGCATTAGGAGAGGAGATGCCCTCTGAACGGATGAGTCTTCAGGAGGTTTCTGGAGATTCAGTCCTGTAAGTGGCATCATGGATCGGACTAGTTTGTCCAGCACATCCCACAGGTGCTCAATCAGATGGCAGTCTGGGGACTTTGAAGGCCAAGTCAACACCTTGAACGCTTTGTCACTCTTTGTCACAATTTTTGCAGTGTTGTATTACCATTATCCTGTTGAAAGAGGCCACTGCCAGTAGCAAATACTGTTTCATGAAGGGGTGTAATTGCAGCAATGTTTCATTACATGATCTGTGTCAAAGTAACATCCTCATGAATCCAGCAGAACAGTTCAAGAACATCACACTGCCTCATACATTGAGTAAATTACATCTATGTGATGCAAGGAAAATGTAATTAATCAAACCAGTCCAACTTCTTCCATTACTCTTGGTCCACTTCTGATTCTCACGTGACCATTGTAGGTGCTTTTAGCTGTGAACAAGGTAGTGAGCCTTAAGCAACCCGGTTGTCCGTTTACTAGTTGTCCTTCCTTGGACTACTTTTGATAGGTCCTAATCACTGCACTACTGGGCACACCCCAAGACCTGCCGTTTTGGAGTTCCTCTGGTCCAGGTTTCTTGCCATCACAGTTTGTCCCTTGTCAAAGTTGCTCTGATCCTTATGCTTGCCTATTTTTCCTGTTTCCAAAACATTCAAACTGATTGTTCACTTGGTGATCCTTTGGCCTACCTGTTCAAAACTACATGTTACATCATGACATATGATGACAATTATGATTGTATAAATACATGATTTAAAAAAAAGCTTCCATTCATGAGATACATGCCCTTTGCTTTGGTGATACCCTCAAGGATATATTTTCAGTTAGGAAACAATTAAAAGTAATTGTAGTAGTAATATACTGTTAGTTGCACTGACTGTGCACTCATTTTACTCCAGGATTTTTATCTTACATTTCTATGTAAAAATGTCACGTTTGGTAAACAAATGTTTATGCATCTTTACTCAAAAAAGACGCATTTTATATACATAGCTGGACCGAGGACATTTTGTATACCTTAAAGGATTAAGGCCATACTTTGCTGTCTGTTTTAAAATTTAAAAAAATTTCTTGTCATCTTTGTTCTTCTACTAGGCATCCAAGTGCTTGGCCCCTCTGGGCCTCTGTCAGTGCAGCCGGGGGGCTCAGTGATGCTGCCTTGTTATGTTGAAACTCCCATACCGCTGGAGGACCTAGAAGTGGAGTGGAAAAGATCAGACTCTGATACTTTGGTGCATTTCATCCAAGATGGAAAAAGTAAACCAGAGTTTCAGGACCAGGCTTACAGGGGAAGAGCCAGTTTCTTTCCTGAGGAGGTCATCCATGGAAACTTCTCTCTTCTGCTTACAAATCTAAAATACAAAGATGCAGGGGTTTACAAGTGTTCTGTTTACAGACTGCGTGAAAAAGGTCAAACTTCAGTTGAAATAAAGGAGAGTGGTGAGTATAACAATCTTTGGGCATCCCTGTATTTAGTACTTTGTGCCTCCCTTTACCAACATAGGAGTAACTGATAATGCAGATCAAGCAATCGTAAACTTCTCCTGAATACAGAAACTTTCCATATCTTCCAAAGTCTTCTTTTTTGGACTCTCTGAACCATTTTTGTGTAGATGTCGGTTTTGATTATTGTCCTACTGAAAGATGCAACTATGACACACAAAATTTTGAATAAATATGATGTAAAACATAATCAACTTTTCATACTAGTCCTAAAAGTAGATATAGAGAACCCAATTACCCAAATGAACCTTGAGGACTAACAGTTGAATTTTTAAAGAAATTAGAGAGTGGGGTGACGATCAGGTGTGAGTCAGTGCCGTTTTATTTAAAGATCAAAGATCTGTCAAATTCTGATCTTCACATCACATGTTTGTGGGAGTGTATCATGGTACAAACAAATGAGATTCCTGAGCATCTCAGAAAAAGAGCTGTTGATGGTTTTGAGTTTGTTAAACCAAATCCGAAGAATTTGAATTCCACCAATACACAGTTATACTACACATTATGTACGAATGGAGAAAATTTAAGGACATTTGTTAGCCTCTTAAAGCAATCAGTGTAATACTCACAAAGGAACCCAGCATAACTAAAGGCCACTCTCACGATGGGTAATGATGGCTTATGAGTCCGCCATCAGGAAAACATAGCTGCCCATCTACAGTTTGCTAAAGATCATATGAACAAAGCCAGAATGTTACTGAAAAAAATGTTTTGTGGACAGATTCACTGTAAGTGTTTCCACAAATTACTGTTTTTCATCTGAACATGGGATCTGGTTCCAAAACAATTGTATTTAACAGCTGAACATTCTGGCTTTTGTAAAACATACTTTAAAAAACTTGTACTTTTTTCACATCAATCTTTTGTCACCCTCCATATTGAATCACTTTCTTGAAGGGGTCTTATAATCCTTTCCATTGTTTTAACTGACAGTTCTCTTGTTAGGGCCTTGTTTCTTGACAATCAGCCAGGTGCAACAGCTCATTAAGGTCTGCACTGTCTTTTAACTGCAGACTAATTAGACTGGTGTTGGTGTTTGTTGTAGAAATGAAACTTACAAGGTGATTCCATATTTTTTTTCATAATTGAGTCATTTTCCATAATTTCTTCCTGTGCTTCATCTGAAAAAAATATGCCATTAATTACAACAATTTAATGTAAGTTTTTTGAGGTATGTTTTACAAAGCCAGAATATTCAGCTGTTAAATATAGTTGTTTTGTGTCATATCTGTGATTTTGATTTTTTGCTACAAAGTAAAACACCTGAATGAACAGCCTCCAAAAGCAGTGATTCCATATTTTTTGCCTGGGGTTGTATTTGTTTTAGACCCATAGTCATTTATTTCTGAAGATCTACACACTTCTGTCTCATTTCTTCTGTGCATTCTGTGAATTCATTCTCTCTCACCTCACATTTATACTTCTGTGAAAAAGGAATTCATAGATGAGCACTTAAGAGGACTTGAATGTTTAGGTTATATTTGGTCATAAAAAGCTAGGAGTGCCAATATTTATTTCTGTTAAAACTTTGCTGAATTTTGTACTTGGATTCACTGTCTATTTAGTTATAAATCCCTACCATACAGGTACATTTTGTAGGATTATAGTTACAGAATGTAGCAGTTGCTTTACAACCTACCTCATTCATCATTTGTCAGTTTCTGACCACAGTTGACCAGATATTATTTGGTTGCAGAGCCATTCTTATCAGTGACACTGTCATGGTAGTGTGTGTAATCCCAACTGTGCTATTGCAACAGGACAGCTAACACAGAAAAACAAAGTGTGCCTGCATTTTGGCGCAGACAGCCCACCAGTCAGACACCATCTACCAGTGATATTTTTCCAGTCCCCTTAACTATGCATACCTACTGTACTATTCACACAAACAATTCCATACATTTAAAATGGCACTCAACATACTAACAAGATGGGTCAATTACAATGAATGGTGCTCTAGTTTGTTTGGGAAGTTATAGCAGCACCAAACAACTTACTGTAGGTGGTGAGCTCCTGCACAGATCACAGTACCAATAATTCATACCATATATATCCAAAGAGTTACTTTTGTACCACAACTTGACAAAATATACATTGGACAAATTTGTTGCCTGTTGTTGGAAATAAACAAGGAGGCAAACATTCTAGCACAGTAGAGCAAAAGGTTCTGTAGATTATTTAGCCTTTTTGCATGTCTTTCAAGAAATTAACACTGAATTAACATTAAATTAACCATCACATACCAAATTTGCAAGTTACAAAAAACTATGTTTGGCACTGACTGGCCACTAGTAATATGGTCTCATTATGAAATGTTATACTTACGTTATTATAATTTACTGTTAATCATTATCATGGCTTGGCACACACAGCACCTCCCTCCTTGTTAATGATGAAGCTACTCCACTCTTACCGCTTCAGCTACACTCCTGCTCACTCCTCTTTGGGTTCCCTGTCACAAACCTGTTCCTCTGCCTGCCAGTGACCATGGCTAGCCGCTTCTCCTCCTTTGGAGTTCCACCTGATTCTGCACATGTTGGGTGCTGCAGATGTTGGAGCTCTAACTCCCCTTGCAGCAAACATGTGTGTTATTGTTGCACATTTGGCAGCATCCATCTCTGTCTGTCTGTCTGTCTGCCAGTGGTAGTACCCGAAATGAACCAATAGGCCCTTGTTATTTCTTTATGAACGGATTGTTGGTGAAAAATGTTTTTTTCAATTTAAAATTCAAAATGAAATAATATCGGCCCCAAGGTGCATAAACCCACTTGCAAAGCCACATAGAGTCAACTTTTGTAAAACAGCAAGGGAAGGATCTCTAATAATGTGGCCAGTAAGGATACACAGTAAAACCTCATATCAGCACTGCTTTTCCTACACCAGTGTTGCACACACTGATACTGCCTTTTAATAGCTGGGCTGAGATGGTCCACTCAAATAATATCTGGTCAGTAGTTGTCATGTTTTGGTCCCTTTCTACTGCTGGATGGAGTAGGTACTTTTAAAATCTAAACAGTGCGCCTATATGGCAAGGGTACATAATACCTAATAAATGAGCACACAGTGAATATTTTGAATTGTTGAATCTAAGATCAAGGTCGGTGTCCAGCAGGGTCTGGTGATTTGCGTGATCAAACGCTCAATAAATCAGGCTATTAACACTAAACTGTGGTTGACATGAACACTCCAGAACTGCTTTAGATAAATTCAAATGATTTTTCTTTCAGTGGATTTGAATGTGACTGGAGTTCATGTCGTATCTGCATATGTGGGTGAAGAGATCACTCTAAATTGCTTTGTGGACTCCAATATCCCACCTGAAATGCTTGAAGAGGTCTCATGGAAGAGAATGAGTCCACAGATTCCATTGCTGATCTTCCAAGAGGGTGATATCCTAACAGATTCAACCCACGACAGATACAAAGACAGAGTTGAGTTCTTCAGCCGTGAGGAAATCCAAAGGGGAAATTTCTCACTACGATTCAAGGATCTTCGCACTGAAGACAAAGGCCTATATATATGTGAAGTATTTTGGGGGAAGCATTCAGCTAACACAACTGTGGAATTGCTGCAGCTGGGTAAGTCAGCATTTGTTTTGGTCTATAAAAAGTAAACTAAGAAAATATATAGCAATTTAATATTACCCCTTAACCCATAAGAACCCGGACCCATTTTCCCTTAAAGGAAAATAATGGGGAATATAAAACAGACCAAATGGACCATACAAAACACATTTCTAATTTGTTTTTTAAATTCTGCCCCCTACTGGCAAAGATCTGGAAAGTTACATAAATGTCACATTGGGCGTTTATAGTACATTCATTATTTGAAAATAAATCAGCTTGACAGTGTCATGTGACTACATCAGGAAGTTACGATGTCACATGTCATTTTGGGGCCTAATGAGGTAAAGTCAATGATGAAGTTGTGTGAGAAAATTTCCAGGACATTTAAAGCTGTGTTAACACCTGTGTCACAGTGGATTCTACTGGGTTAAATTCAGAAAATGTTTTAAAATGTCAAGTATGAGCAGTTCTGTTGCATTTGGTCATTTTATTGCACATCAATTTGAAATTCAATAGACCAACACTTGCAGTTAAATAGTAATTTTTCATGCAAAAAAAATTAGGTTTTTCTGAAAGTGATTCTGGTTTGCTGTTATCACACTTGACTGATGACGCATTTGTGACAATTGTACTTGACCAATCAGTGGTCTGTACTTTAAGAGTGTGTATGAAATTGCGCATTTAGCTGAGTGCACTGGAATGTAATGCACACTGCCGTGGGTAAGTTTTGTCCTAAATCGAACACTGACGGACTAACATTTGATCATGATTCTCCAGCCTGCCAAAATATCTGCCGGCTTTACACAGTGAATTTCCTTGTGGTTTTATTTGCTTTTATTTTTGTTTAGTTGCCACTGCTTGGGCTTGCACCGGCATTTCATTGTTGGCCGCCATTATTCAACTCTGAAAACTTGAAAGTCCCTCCCCTTCCGCTACGTAGTCAAAATGGCATCCGTTTAGTGCTAGTATCCATCGTTATGCACTGCATTGTTTGGCTGTTATCAGTGCACCACCGTACTTTCAGTGCACTTTCAGTTTTAGTTTGGTTGTCAGTGTGAACACACTATGCACTCAAACATAGTGTTCGAAGTGTGCAAGTGCGCGATTTTGGACACACTCTAATTTAATATACTGCTATGATATGCTTGGGTGATTCACTTAGCAGTGGAAATGCATGATCTCTGCACACTGCTGTACCATTATGCCCAGTGGGAAAACATGAAGGAACATTGTTTAGCATCTTATAGTTTCCATGGCCAGCCAAATGCATGGTGTTCTAAAACAACACTCAATGTTTATTTGGTTTGTCAGAGGAAACAGTATTATTAACTCATATGAAAATAGTCTACTTCATCACTGAAAATAAATAAATAAGTAAATAAAAATATATATACACTAAAGACTGCACAGCTGAGCACAGAATTATATAAAAATGGCACTATTTTAAGCTGTACATTGTTCTGAATTTGTGCCACACAGGTTTGTCCAGTATGCACATAATGGTATTGTTTTTCTGCATGCTGGCATTTGGATGTACAGTTTTGCTGAGTTACAAAGAATTTACCACTATAAGAAATAAAGGTAAGTCATTTAATCTTTTGCTTGTTTTTTGGTATTGCTTGTACCAAAATGTGGTAATGGAGCTTTGTGTTGAGCTGTATTCTAATATGCAAAATTTCCATTGCAGACAACAGCAGGGCAGCCCTAGCTGTTCATTGTGTCTTTGTCTGTTGTTCAAACACTGCTTTGTTCCTTGCCTTTATCCTTTGGGGTGTCACTGAGGGTAAGTATTGTAATTAATGTTTTAGTGTTTACTATAATTATAATAGTGTTTTTTTTGTTAAAACACACATACACACACACATTGCACTGGAGACCTGTCCAGGGTGTTACTTTGCCTTTCACCCAGTGATGGCTGGGTTAGGTTCCAGCAACCTCCCATGACCCTGGTTAGAATGAGCAGTTTAGAAAATGGATGGAGGGATGAACATTAGGATGTGTTTGAAAAGATATTTGAGAAACAGAAACCTTCAATGATAACAGTCATATATTATATTCATCTAGACAAATGTTTAGCACCAAATAAAAGGGGAGTTTTTGCAAAAGACGTGGGCGAAGAGAGATTGGGTCATAAACAATCAGCTGAGTACTGAGTGTCAAAATAGGAATTGAACCAATAGTCTCTGGGCTGGTTGTTGGCCAAATTTGAACTTCAATTTATGTCATTTTTATTTAATAAATCAAAATTAAGTTGTCAAAAATGAATTCTATATTATATATATATATATATATTATATAATATAGAATTATTTCCTGCAGGGAAGTAAACTGTGATCAATGTCTCCTTTGTTTGCATTTCCTGCCAAGTCTCCTGAAATAAAATCTCATGAGTACCTGGGCTAGCCTGAACATGACAATCATAACATAATGTCTACATTCATATAACTCAGGTCTATAAATCGGTATGCACAGTTAACATAGACAGTGTAAACACAAAGAAGCATCTGTCTGCTTGGTGGAAATTAGGTCAAGCCTTTAAGCTTATCTTACAGAAGTCTAACTTACGCTATCAGTTTTATATTAGCCTCAAATGCCTCTTCAGGTTTGTTGTATTTTTCCCACCAAAAATTTCCCACAAAATGCACTCCCCACTGCAAACCCATTGTAATATTGCTCAAATGTTTCCACAGATTAATTATTTTTCTGCTTCTGAATGCCACCTTGATCTTAGTGGCCAACAACTTATAAAATATAGGCTTAAGGTAAATGAACTGCATGTCCATTCATAAAGCATTTGACATGGAAATAAAAAACAATTTAAAAGAAAATGCAAATAATGAATAAAATCACAAATTCACATGAATCCGTATACATTTGCTTGAACTGGATCAGTTGTTAAACAGAAATGGATTAAATTAGAGTTAGCTACATAAATTATTGCCTACAGAATAAAGATATCAAGTGATTTTCCCAGCCCTAGCTGCAAACATGACAGAAACCAGTAATTTGGAAAAGTCTAATTCCAACCACAATCTGCAACACCAGCTCTGACTAATGAACTTCTTCAGAAGCCTCTGATTGGCTGGATTAAGTGGTTAAGTGAGGGAGGGCAGGCAGGGATGTTAGATGCAAGCTAGAGCTGAACACAGCCGGAAGTACCTCTCCAGGAGAAGGGTTGGTGACGACTGAGCTAAAATGTACAAAATTTAAATTTAGGGTCTTAGTAACTATGAAACTTTTACAGCTGTTTGAGCAAACGATTTTAAGTAGTGATGGCCCAATACATTTTGTGGGACAGTCTAATGCTTCTTCCCATAAAAAAAAAAATCCGAAGTACTAGTGAATCCAGGTGTGGCAGGGGGGCACCGTGAGTGCAGTACTCACGG
>JBBPCY010000109.1:28778195-28788195 GCA_037974405.1 Brachyalestes nurse
GTTACTTGAATTGTAACAGTAATCTAATTACCCATTTTAAAATTATAACGCGTTAGATTACTGCGTTACTAAAAAAAGAATCAAATAACAGTAACTGCCCAATAGCAGTGGTGCTGTGGTCAGAAACTGACCAATGATGAATGTGGTAGAGAGTGGCTGTTGTCACTGGTAGTGTTTTTTGTCACTGCCAGGTTGGAAATGGTTCACCACCCAGATATGTCCAGCCATTATGTGGTCATAAATTGACCACTTATGAAGGATTAGAAATGGGCAACATACGTTTTGCATCATCTGATAGGATACACCAAGGATCTTCGATTCCAGGCAAAACTGAAGATTTGTCTGCTGTATTTGAACAGGGAAATCACCACAGGTGCAACAGATATTTGATACACTGGGTCATTTAAAATGTTAAAGAATACTAAAATAAACCATGTTTACCACTTTTATGAAACAACATACTTCTAAAACCATGGATATATTTATCAAGGTGAATGCTATTTTGTTACCAGCAGCACAAATAAAAGTGGCCACCTGACCATCAAACCTAAATTACCTTTGCTGGATATCCCTTTCCAAAACAATATGTATGGTTTGGTTAAAGAAATTGTAGCACAAAAAAGATCTGGAATCTAAAGCTATAGCATGGTTTACAGACTGTCTATCAGAAGTCAAAAGGTTTTTTTACAGTGGAAGTTCAAAGAATAAAAAGATCAACGTTGTAGTTCCACAAGGAAGCCTTGGGTCTTTTGTTTTTCATATATGGAAATGATTAACCCTTTACACCGGATAAAGCACGGTGACAGATGTGTGCTGATGACATTGCTCTTTATGTATCTGCTCGTACATATACTTATCTGTCTAATGATCTGAATGACAAAGTAGAAATTGCATTTTAGCTGGAAAAAGTGTGATTGCGTGATTGCTATTAAACCAATGTTTGGGGACATTGGTTTCATTGGCAAAAAAAAGCTCACAATGTTTTGTCTTTGGCATCCGTATGTGCCATGCTGCCGATTATCTCGTCGCAATAATCTAAAATGGGGCTCGACCGTCGCATGTATCTCCGGTTGAGTAGTCTTTTTTTTTTTTTTAAATGGTCAATAATAGTAAACAAACTCACTACACTGGATATAAAGGGACATTTTAATGTTTGGGCCATGGTGGTATTTCGAAAGCTGTAATGGTACTAGTGGCTCCAAAAATAAATAATAGTAGTAATAACAAAACACACTAGTTATTGTCAATGGTTAACCAAATCAGAGGCCACCAACGTACTTTGAATATAGCAAAAGTTAAAGCATTATATTGTGGTATTAAAATGTCAAATGAGGCTTAGTGTTAAATGAATAGAGTGTAAATTATGTGATAAACTAGAGACAAAAAATAAGGAAGGTTGGTGAGTGATGGGATGTTCTTAGTTTTGTCCAGTGTAGTTGTCCCACTGGATAGGACTGCCCCATCACATGGTACCACCAACACTGGGAGGGTGAAGTTGAGCAAGTCACGTGAAGTTTTACAGCTTCTTCTCCAGCTGCCCCTGCTGCAGTGTCATTGGAGAGTGTACCATGTTTGGAGGAGAACACAAACCCCCAATTCTGTTATATCAGCTAATAGAGGCCATGTAGCCAGATGTGCTCTCTTGGACCTCGCTAGGATCTCCTATGGATAGGACCGGCGAACAGACAGTTATGCCACTCAGGAGTCCAGTGTTCTACATTTTTAAAACTGCAGTCATTTAAACTATTTACGCAAGAAGTTCTGCAATGTAACCAAATGCTGCAAAAACTTATGCAAGAACTGGAGATAATTAAAACAAGGCCCTCATTGCAGTTTGTTTAAAACCAACATTAATAAAATGCCTAGTAAGCTTCAGTTAAGACTAGATGGAAGATGGCTGTTCTGAGTGTTGACACCACACTAATAAATTAGTAAAACTGAAACTCTACACAGGAGGGGGTTCTAATATACTGGGCAGGGAATTCATTAATGTATGTATAAGAAAATATTATCTCTAATGTAGTCTTTTCTCTGTTCCTTCTTCTGTGTTAAGGTGATTTCAGACTTTGACATGACACTCACCAGGTTTGCTTATAATGGAAAACGCTGCCCAACAACACACAGTGAGTACACACACACACACACACACACACACACACACACACACGTATGTGTACCTAGACAGACACTCAGTAAAAACAAGTGCAGGTGTAGCACTACATGTGCTTTGATGTGACTGCAATACATGCTCACAATGCAACTGAATTTGTTAACTTGCCTGGCATAGGTAAGTAGATGGTTCTTCTCCAGGCGAAACACAAAATAAAACACGTTAGATGCTGTAACAAAAAAGAAGACTATTGTATACTTACTTATTAGAACTAGTCCAGTTATTAACAAAACTCTTAATTGTATATGAAATATCAGTTTATTCTGGGTGACAGACTGGAGAGCTGTTTGCTTGTAAAGGTAATACAATTATTGGGCAGAAAATTTAAGATTACATACAATGTTCCATTAAATTATTTATTTAACCCCATCCTACTGCCATGATCCTGAATTACATAATTACAAATTTTAATATGAAAAATGGGAAAAGAAAGAAAAACATAGATGTTGAACATTAATGGTCTCCATTTTCCCACAGATATCCTTCACAACAGCACCCTCATTACAGAGGACGGCAAATCAAAGGTAAAAATACCCTAGATTGCCAAAAATGACAACAAATGAGGTTTTTACGGAAATGCATTCTAATTACACAAATCCACACATTTGATTTTTAAGTTTTGGATTTTGCTTTTAACAAGCAGGTGGTGTGTAGTCCTGCTGGACGATAGGGTATTTCTGTAGATTTCAAAACAGGTGCTTTAAGAGCAAATATTTTATCAGTATTTATATTTAACTCCAGTTCTTATTATCCAGATCTTATTATTTAGTAACTGTTATTTATTCAGTAACCACCTTGAAACTAATATACATGCTGGTCAAAGTTTTACACATTTTGATTTGTAAAGATTGTCTCAAGGTCACAACAGGGTAGTAATTTGATACAAACACTGTTCATGGAATAAGATTCTTTATTGTTTAAACCAGATAAGAGTTAACCAAACACATGCATATATATATGCATCAGTATACATGCAGTGAATGTGAAGGTAACTTTTTGTTAAGAAGAAAAACATCCCGCTGTAGAATTGTAATGTGTTTAAGGGGAATTGCCACAGTTTTTTCACATCATTCAGTCAAAGATGTAATTAAGGTCATGTAGAGTGGGTTGACGTGGAACGGTTCAATGTAGAGAAATGTATCGTAAAAGTCGTTTCATTTACTCTCTGAAGTCACCAGTGAACATATGAGAGTTTTTAATGTTATGCTGAAAATGTGAACATACGGGACTTTTTAATGGTATGTAAATAGTAGCAAATCTGAAAAAAATATTTTGGTACTATCTTAAAAGAAATCACTGTAATTAAGGTCTTAGGTGAGACAGTAACTACCCTTAAATTGTCCCAATGCGCATTTCTTCATTCCTTCAAGCAGATGTCAGACTTGTTTACCCATTATTACCCCATCGAGATTGACGATTCGCGGTCAGTTGAGGAGAAGGTGCCTCTCATGGTGGAATGGTGAGTGATAACACTGTTTTTACTCGCATGCTTTTACTCTAATTTAGCTATTAGTTCAGCATCCTCTAATGTTTATACCAGGTTACCATTGTCCCATACCATCAGTAATATCTTAAAAATATTTGTTGATGACAATGCGTATTGCACATATGTTGTTGTTTTTTTATGTGAGAGAAACAATAAAGAATGCAATCATAGAATCATAGCAATCACAGACTAAAATATAAAACCATCTTCTGCCTAGAAACACAAATGAAATCTGGATGGAAAGTTTAGAATCTACACTTTCAATACAATTTGCTTTTGTTTTTCAGTGAGCTTCAAGTGAAAAATAATGAAAAATAAAAAATCATAAAATTTCCGATTGCTGATGATACTGTGTCTGTGTTTAATGTCAGGTGGACACAGGCCCATGATCTCTTGGTGGAGCAGCGGATCAGGAAAGACCAACTGGCCGAGGCTGTGAGGAAGTCAGATGCCATGCTCAGGTTATTACCCACAATACAATTCAATTATTATTCCTTAGGAAATGACTTTACATCATGAAACCTTTACATTCATCACAATTTGATTGGACAGTTTTGTATCACTCAGATCAAATTTTTAAAAAGACACAAAATACACAAGAATTTTTTTCAGTTACGATCAATTTCGACATTCCAGAACTGATGCACTTAAGTCACAACTTTCATATGCTACATCAAGATATATCTATGCATTTTACCTTGGGCTGCTACAAACGACTAGTCACCAGTTCAAAGTCGACTAGTCACCCATTATTTTTGCGATTAGTCACCTACTCAGATCGTGCGTACATTGGACATAAAACGTACAGCTTATCGCACCAACATGCTGCATCTCTTATATAACCATCATTAGCTTACAGCTTGAAGTGTTTAAAGTATGTGCCAACTAAAAATAAAGACGAGATGACAACTTTTAATTAAATTTGCAGCTTGTAGCAACAAACAATTCTTTAACTGTAGCATAAACTGCACCATTCCTGTAAGGGTTCAAAACTGCTGTTTACAAGTTGTACGATTTAGAGCATGCCACAATCACCAGTAACCCTCAGTTTACCCTCAGACTCCACATGGTTACAGTATTGAATAGTACAAAATCAAATGATTTTACCCCCACTGTTAGGCACTTGAAACTAAGAAATTATTTTGGTCTCACTCAGATATAACAAAAGTGCATTCTGTGCTCAGTGCTCACAACTATATTCAGCTTTACTACACTCTGACTGTATATAGTCCCAAATCTACACAAGACTCTTGCAGGGCTGCCAACTCTCACGCAATGAGCGTGAGACACACGCATCTGAGTGTCTTCACGCGCTGCGGGTCCGTCCGTCGCCGTGCACACTCCACCCCTGTTATGTCGCCGCTCCCGCTCCCGCTCCCCGCTCCCCGGCTTGTTCTCTTTTGAGAGCAGATGTTCCTGCTGCGGAGAAGATCCGCTCCGCGTTTCCTATTCAAACACGACATCACTGCTATATAACGTTACAGCAAACACATAACATATGTGTGCTAAGGCTAATGAAATAATTATTGTTAATGTGAACGTTTACAGCTATCAACATGAGTAAGTAGCTCACTGTTTAGGCTAATGTTAGCAGCTAACTAGCCAATTAGCTTACCGAGACGACCGTGCCACTTCGTCGTCAGAAATTGAATCAGCCACAACATGCTTCCTTTTCAGATGTTTGTGCCCTTGCCATCATACTGCCATGGAAGCTCTATTTGCAGATTTTACATTGCACTTTCTTTTCTTTTCTTTTTTTAAAATGCTCCCAAACTGTCAAGCTCTGTTGCCGCATAGCCATGATACCAGAGGCGGTCTTACAAAGCTTACAACGCGTTAAATTATTCGTTGACGATTTTGATAGTCGACGTAATCGTGACTAGTCGACCAATCGTGGCAGTCCTTATTTTACCCCCACTGTTAATGTTATACTCCATGACACCCAACTGGTATTATAACAATCACTCTGTGTGTGTGTGTGTGTGCAGGGACGGCTATCAGGCATTCTTTGGCTTGCTGAAGCAACACACCATCCCTCTGCTCATCTTTTCGGCTGGAGTGGGAGATATCCTAGAA
This sequence comes from Brachyalestes nurse, assembly GCA_037974405.1. Lineage (NCBI taxonomy): Eukaryota > Metazoa > Chordata > Actinopteri > Characiformes > Alestidae > Brachyalestes > Brachyalestes nurse. Next base: position 28,783,928 of record JBBPCY010000109.1, read on the forward strand.
GAGGTGATCAAACACAACGACGTGTTCCATCCCAATGTGCGAGTCTTCTCCAACTACATGGAGTATGATGAAGATGTGAGTGTTTCTCATTTTCAGTTTGATTTCAGCTTTGGAATAGAATTACAACCCAAAATTAATGTCAGACTCATTGCTTCTTAACATCAAATGTAGTCTGTTAGTCAAGACATGTTTAGATTCTGAAGTTTGTTTCTTTAGTTTTGCATTGGAGCAACAAGGCTAACAAGTAGAGAAAGATTATACCTTACCAAAAAACATCATGCAAACTGCATGAACAAATTGGATAGGCAGGAGTCAGAAATGGACAGGAGTACAGACAAACCACAGAAGCAAATCTGATACAGAACAGCAGCAGTTTAAACGTGCGATGTAGGTATGCAGTTTCCATCCGTGTCCGCCATGTCCGAACAAATACCTTGTGCTTCACAAGAATAGAATAAAAGTAAAATAAATATTAGAAACAAAATAATTCATAGGAAACAATAAAAGAAGCCTGGAAGTGCTTTAGAAGTGCTCATGTTTAAAGTCGGAAGAGAATTAGTGAATAAAACTAGATTTTTGCAATCTGCTGCTATAAATGCAGTTTTTCCAGTCTGGGACTTTGATGTCATTCAGCAAAATCTTTTCCCATTACATGATGCCTGCACTCACTGTTATATTGTTTATCATTGTTGAAAGAAATGTATTCTAAACCATCTGACTTATTTTTTTCAGGGTGTTGTACGTGCATTTAAAGGACAGTTAATTCACACATTCAATAAAAGGGAGGGTGCCTTACTGAATCCAGACCAGTTTCAGCAGTTTCAGGATCGCCCAAACATTCTGCTGCTGGGAGACTCTCTGGGGGACCTTACAATGGCTGATGGAGTCCAAAACGTGCAAAACATTCTTCGCATCGGCTACCTCAATGATAAGGTGAGAGCACTGTTTAAACCGGTAGTAGGATCTTAATTAGAATCAGAAAACATTAATTGTTGTCATTTTGGTTTTAATAATGACATTTTGAAAGATCAAATGTATAGCCAAACTTTTAGTAGTCGATAAATCAAGAGGTTGGCTGTTTGAAGCTTGATTCTTTATTTTGATACTGGAGCTGTGAGTCTAATGTAGGTTTAAAATGTGTGCTGCACAGCTAAAAGCAGTACCAGCATCAGTCTTGTGCATGCTATTATCCATTTACATAGATAGCTAGTGATGCAAAATAGTTTTGAAAAATCAACAACTAGAACAAAAAATGTGATAAATATAGTTGTCTTTTCACCTTCTGTTTTGCCTACCCAAAATATTATGTACACATTAACACTTAACCTTGCTGTCTTTCCAGTAAGAGCACTTAAAGTAAGTTTGCTCATTTTAATGCTTAGAGTTCTGAGCTGAATCTGAGCCTTCTATGTTTAACAGTGGAGCAATTTGTAACTTTTATGGATTGTTTGAATGGATTGTTTGTTTGTGATAACTGTCACCATTTCTCTTCAATAAATAGAGTTCATCATCTACATCTTCTTCCCCTTTGTTCAGTATTAAAATAAATGCAGAGGGCTTGATGGGAGGGTTCCAGTCTGTGTTTTATAACCTTTACGGACATAAAAAAATGTTTCCTACCCTTAAGATAATAACATAAACTACATCTATTTGACATTACTTCACAACCCAATGTGATTTGTGATGTCTGTGTAATGACAAATATCTCATAGTGCAAAAATAAACAGAAAAACTTCAGACACAAAATGTGTCTGTAATGAGAAAAGAAATTAAATTTTCAGCAAAGTATGCCTTTAAAAGTTAAATTGTGTTCTTGTACTTATCTTGCTCAAGGTGGAGGAAAGGAGAGATGCGTATGTTAGCTCTTATGATATTGTGCTGGAGAAAGATGAAACGCTGGACGTTCCCAATGCCATCCTCAAATACATCATGGAGGAAAAATGAGGCTCCCTACTGTAATCCACATTAGAAGGTCACAGGCAAAAGTCAACTCCTGGCACTGAGCTGCATTCCACAGCACCTTGGAATCCCACCGCACCTTCAGGATGGAAGCAGTGGTGTTTATTGAGTACACATCTCACAAATCCTCGTACTTCATCCCAGTGGACAGCTAATGCTGAGTGTCCTGGATTAATAGACAATATCAGATGACCGAACTACAATCTAACCCAAACCATTCCTTCAGCGTTTAGCTTCCACCTTTACAAAAACACATCACAGATTTCACTCTCATCTACACAGAGAGGAGTTTTTCTGCAAAAAAAAGTGGAAAAAGTAAAATAATTTTTTTATTTGTAGTGGTATTTTAACAGTTACACAAGAAGTTCTATATTTGCTTCCTTGATCTAGTTTTACTAAAGTAGATTACTCAAACTATTCATCTTTTACTGAAATGTTCAAATGACTTATTTTTAAGGTTGGTCTGTAATTTTTAGTGGTCTGATGTTATTTGTATTACTGATGGGTTTTTTTAAGAAATAGAATGGCAAAAAGACACAAATTGACCGGTGGCTATTCTTTGTTTTATTTTAAAGTTTTGTTCCTTTTGTTAGCATCTGTATTCATTTGTAAGTAGTAGAAAGTCATATTTTCCTTGTTTTGTGTTTGGAAAGTATAGTCCGGAATAGTGGGAATTTTCTTTCTTTTTCTTTTTTCTTTTTTTTTTTACCTGTTCTGTATGTTGTACATTGGTTTGTGAGACTAGATTGGGTTTAAGGGAGCTAAGTCTAGGTCACTGTAAAGGCAAACAAGACATGGAGGCTCTTTAGTTTCCTACCTGGAGCTTATTCACTTTGACTCTTTGACTCTATGCACAACAAGACACCAGACCTGGTGCTGCAACCAGGCATTTGAGAAACTATAGAATATCGATATTAAGTACTGTAGATATTAAGTACTGTAAGTACTGTGCAAAAACCAGACACCCACCCTTTCATTTATTCAATGTCCAGTCAAGATGGCACTCAAGTACATGTTGCTCCTTTTTTAGGATCAGACAAAATGCTGTTAAAAAAACTCAACAGGTTCCAATATTCTCCCAAAGCTCTCAGTAATAAAAGTTTCCCTTCAGTGAAACATTGTCACAACTACACACCTTTTCCCCCCAGTGCATCTAAAATGGTGAAAGGAGATCAGAAAGGTCATCCCCTTACACAAGGAAGAGAATATGAGTGAGTGTCTGAATTGTTGAGGCTTCTGAACAATTTTCTATTTATTTCTTGCCATTTTTTCCTGATCTGGCAAAATTAACTTGTACTTCATGACCATTTGGACTGGAATTTAAACAGATGGTACCAGAACCTTGCACAGTGCTGTATTTCACTGTTTTAAAATGGTTTTTCTCATTTTCTCAGGAGTCATTTTGTCTTTATTTGCATTTGTTTTGAACCTGCACATTGTCTTTTGTTTTACAGAAATGCTTTGGGTCGCTGGGAAAAGCACAAAAAAAGAAATAGAATTGTATTTATGTTCATCTTAAACTTGAGCTCTGTGGTGCTGTCTTTAGGTTTAAGTGCTTAAAGCTTGCATCATTGTCTGTATTTATGAGTAAATTTACAGAAACTGTTGGAACTATAGCCTGTATCGGTTTAATGGTACACACTCTTGCTGGTAAATGAATACTGTTTGAATTTACCATTTCCCACCTTGCACCTCATGTAATCTGTCAACCAAGACATATTTGGTGTGTCGTTTGCTTCTTTAGCTACGAGGATAATGTAGCCAACAAGGAAGCCTTTGAAAAGATTGGGCGAAAGTACAGACAAAAATTCAAACACTCAAATATTCGTTTATGTTGGTTGCCAGATTTTTTAATTGTTGTTAGCAGTTTATGCCTCAACAGACTGGCAATTACATAAATTAAATTAACATTGAAAAATCATGTCAGACCTAGTTGATCTTAGTTAAGTGGGTAAACACAGCCAGGGTTCCCATTACAGTTCCACACCTCACCACTTTCCTTCGAAAGAGGGAAGCAATAAAAGTAAACGAAAGAGACTAAAATGGCAAACCGCTACAAATCTGTACAAATATTGTATAAAACATTGAGGCCACTCACTGCTTTAATACTGAATTAGATTTACGCTTGCTTGTCAAAGGTAAACCAGTTACACTTACACATGGCTAAGCAAAGATTGGCCTTTTCTTTTGCTGCATCTAGGTTAGCAAAAATGTAGTCAAATTAAATTACAGTATCCTTACCTGATATAGGGTGAGTTGCCCTAATGTGGGACATTTTTTTGTAATTTAATTACATTACAAAAAATGTC